>JANIIA010000192.1:65442418-65462305 GCA_027478495.1 Erythroxylum alaternifolium | reverse complement strand
CTCCCCCGTGGGCCACGGGTCCAGATGTCACGTAAGACGTCGGGCCGTGGACCCGCCCGGGGAGGGGTTCCAGCAACTACACTTTACCCATCATCATTTCCAGCCAATTAGATTTTAAGCAAGAAAAGAAAGTGGTAGAAACCATTAAGAAGAGGATGAGAGTCATGGGTTGGCAAATTTATGATATTAGGGAGATTAGCCCCAATGTGGTGATGCATAGGATTAACTTTAAAGAAGGATGCAAGACAGTGAGAGAGAGGCAATGAAGGTTAAATCCAAACATGTAAGAGGTCATGAAGAAGGACGTGGTGAAGCTTTTTGATGCAGTTATTATATACATAATTTCAGATAGCGAGTGGGTGAGTTCGGTGTAATGTGTGCCTAAGAAGGGAGGCATGACAGTGATGGAGAATAAAAAAGGTGAATAGATTTTCACTAGACCATCACAAGTTGGAGAGTTTGCGTTGACTATAGGAATTTTAATTTGGCTGCTAAGAAAGACCATTTCCCATTACCTTTATAGAATAAATGAATGAGAGGGTGGATGGCCATGCTTTTTATTATTTTATTAATTGATATTCATGATACAATAAGGTGTTCATATACACATCAGACCAAGAGAAAACCACTTTCACTTATACTTACGGGACTTTTACTTATAGGAGGATGCCTTTTGATCTATGCAATGCACAAACCAAATTCCAAAGATGCATGATGGCCATCTTTATAGATATAAATGTAGACTTTATAGAGGTATTTATGAATGACTTCTCTATTTTTGGATACTCTTTTGATCATTGCTTGTTTAATTTGGATAGAGTGTTACAAAGATGCGAGAAGTCTCATTTAGTCTTGAATAGGGAGAAGTGTTTGGGTCATAAGATCTCATGCAGAGGGATTGAGGTAAATCAAGCTAATACTGAAGTGAATGAAAAGCTTCCACCTCGTATTAACATTAAGGGCATCCGAGCATTCCTAGGTCATGCAGGGTTCTACAGAAGGTTCATCAAGGACTTTTCTTGCTAGACCATTAACTAACTTATTAGTTATAGATGTGCCTTTTGTGTTTGATGATGATTGTTTAGATGCTTTTAACAGGTTAAAAATGGCATAGACAATAACACCTATCTTTGACGTCACCAGATTGGTCACTTCTCTTTAAGAACATGTGTGATGTAAGCTACCATGCCATTGGCTGTGTACTCAAACAGTGAAATGAGAAGAGGTTACACGTAATTTACTACACCAACTAGACATTGATGGAAGCACAATTAAACTACACAACCAATGAGAAGGAGTTGTTTGCAGTGGTATTTACCTGTGAAAATTTTCATTCTTACCTTTTGGGCTCACAAGTTAGTGTTTTTATAGATCACATGCAGCATTGCATTATCTTTAGAAAGAAGGATGCCAAGGCTAGGGTCATCTGATGGGTGCTTCTGCTCTAAGAATTTAACATTGAAATTAAGGACAAGAAAGGAGCAAAAAATGTTATGGTAGACCACCTATTGAAACTTGAAGGGGAACAAAATGAAGAAGAAGAGGAAATGTAAGAGTGTTTTCCTTACGAGGCTTTAATGATGGTAGAAAATCCTTTTCTTCCTTAATTTGCAGATATTGCCAATTATCTCTCAGGTGGTATTCTCCCCCCTAATCTATCGTATCAACAAAGAAAGCATTTTCTATTTCAGTGTTCTTACTATGTTTGGGATGAACATGTGTTATATAAAATGTGTGTTGATAGTTTAATTCACAAGTATGTCTCTAAAGATAAAATACCTGAAGTTTTGACTTAGTGTCATAGTTCAGTTTTTATCAGACACTATAGAGTAAACAAGACGGCTGCTTGCATTTTGGAGGGTGGATTCTACTGGCCAGACTTATTCAAGGATGCCTGAGATTTTGTATTACGTTGTGATAGCTGCCAAAGAGTAGGTAATATTTTGAACAAAGATGAGATGCCACTTTCAAACATCATGAAGGTGGAGATATTTAATGTGTGGGGCTTGGATTTCATGGGACCATTCCCATCTTCCCTAGGTGACTCTTATGTATTAGTTAGACTTGATTATATGTCTAGGTGGGTCGAAGCAATAGGTACTCCAACAAATGATGGCAAGGTAGTGCAACAGTTCATCAAAAAGATCTTTACTAGATTTTGGGTGCCTAGAGCTATCATAAGTGATGGACGGAGCCACTTTTACAACAAACCCTTTAAGGTTCTTTTAAGAAGATATAATGTTCATCATAGAGTGGCAACCCATTACCACCCAAAAACGAGTGACCAAGTGGAGGTGGTGAATAGAGAGTTGAAGAAGATTTTGGAGAAGGTAGTGAGCACTTCAAGGAAAGATTGGGCTTTAAAGATGGACGATACAATATGGGCTTACAGGACAACTTTCAAAACTCCCATAGGTATAACACCATATCGAATTGTATATGGCAAGGCTTGTAATTTACCATTGGAGTTGGAGCATAGAGCTTATTGAGCAATTAGGAAATTGAACATAGATTAGAAGCTAGTGGGAGAGAGGAGATTGTTACAACTTGATGAATTGGAGGAGTTAAGGTATGTGCATATGAAAATGCCAAGTTGTACAAGGAAAGGGCTAAAAGAAGTGGCATGATGGCCATATTAACAAGAAGGAATTCAAGAGTAGGGACTTAGTGCTTTTGTTGAATTCACAACTTTGGTTATTTCCCAGAAAACTCAAGTTAAGATGGAATGGTCCATTTAAGGTTATTCAAGTGTTTCCCTATAGAGCTTTGAAGTTGGAAAATAAAAAGGGTGAAAATTTTAAGGTTAATGGGCATAGGTACAAACTATACTTTGGAGGGCTATTCTCATAAGAATGGGAAGTACTTTCTTTCCTTTCACTCACTCTTTTATGATTGCATATGGAATGGTCAAGCTAATGACATTAACTTAGCATGTTTGTCTTTCATTTGTTTATCTTTGCGTCAGTGTGGTTTTATTTTGATTTGATAATATTTACTTTTTTTAAACTTGTTTTACCCTTTATTCTCTTGTTGTTTAGGTCCCCAATGATACATTTTGAGGTTACTTGAAGATTTATTATCCATCATAGCTTGTTGGAGGACCAAAGGACGAGAAAAAAATACACCACCTCTATTGACTCCACCACCATGAGCCCATCCTGCCCTTAATCTCTTCTATTATTCTTCTTGTGTTTTTTGTTTTGTTTTTCATAATGTTGCTTGTTGGTTTTAGATGTTCTTTTTTCACATTGAGGACAATGTTTTGTTCAAGTGTGGGGCGGTAGTCGTTGCATTTATGTTTACATTTTTTCATATCATTTAGGATGCATGTTAGGTTGTTAGTATTAAGTGTGTCATTTCCCTTACATTTGAATCTTTGTGATGAATGCGTTGCCATGAGACTCTATCATACTAGTTGGCATGAGATTAAATGTATGCGTGAACTCAAATTAGGCTACTTGAGTGGAGAGTGAATCATATGGAGTGGAGAGTGAATCATGTGGAGTGATGAAAGTAGTTGGCCGCATAAGCTTACTCAGAACTTGACACTTAAAAAATGAGGTAATGTATAGAATTATAATGGATTTTCATTTGAGCCTATGTGAGGAATTGAGCCTTTATGACTCCATTTTATAGTCATTTCGTTTCCTTATTTATGTGATGCTTCTTAGGTAATTACCTTTAGAACTTGCTTTTAATCAGTTTAAATCTACTAGATGCGTGCTAGATAGAAATGATTAAGGCCTTCTTGCTTTAACCTTTAGCTTAAATAACCTACCTTTTTATTAACCCTTGCTATCCCTATTGAGCCTTTAACCTTTTATTTCTTGAATCACCCAATTTTAAAACCTACAAACCCCATTAGCTTGCCCAATGACAAGTTAATAGAGTGCTAAGTGATACTTTAGTTTGGAATCACAAGTTAAGAGCACATTGCATATAGTTGTTATTTTCTATTCATTCTTTCATTATTATGATTAAAAAGAAGAAGAGAAAAAGAGAAAAGAACAAATTCAAATGAAAAAAAAGAGAAAAAAAAGAAAAGAAAAAGGAATAACATGTAATAGCATTAATAAGTGCGGATGGTAGTCATATCCATGTGCATATCTCAAAAGTTTATCTTTCTTATCCCTTTGTACACTTAGTACTTTATAAATGCTTGTGATAAACCCCTAAAACGTTTTTTTACCCATCTTAACCCTAACCACATTACAACCCGAAACAAAGTGCTTTTGGTCTTTCTTAGCATGTCATCATTGTGGAGGAGAATTAGTTTATTGGTAAGCCTATGATAGTGTGGTTTCTTATAAAAAGTTTTAGAGAAACAATAACCATCAAACACTTGATAGAAATGAGTGAAATTTGTAAGGAAGGTCCATTTTCAGTTTATACTTATCTTTGAGTGATGGTTTCATAAGCTGAGTTTGCTTATGTGCACCAATGAAAATTAGTCATGATGTGCATAGTAGCTTGACACTTGAGTTGGCCAAAGTTTAAGGGATTGCATGCTTTAATCTTTATGAAAAGGAAGTGATAGAATTTCATTGGTTGTATTTGATCTTTGCTTGAGGACAAGAAAAAGTTTAAGTGTGGGGATGTTGGTAAGTGTAGAGTGCACTGTATTTTGTAGGTAGTTTAGTGTGTGTTTAGTGGTTAATTTGATTGTTTAGTGTGTGTTTAGGTTAAGAATTATGTTAGTTCATAAATATTTATGTTTTAAGTGTTTTTTGGGTGAGAACATGTATTTGAGCTTCAATTATATACATATGAGGTGTCGTGACGAGTTTTTTAGTGTTTTAGGGCATTTGAAGGAGTTTCAGAGGAGACTTAAACCAAAACACAGTCCCACGATCGTGGCAGGTAGGCCAAGATCTTGACAGAAGCACCAATATAGGCCCAAGATCATGGAAAACATGCCATAATCGTGAAAAATCTCGAGCACAGGGCTACGATCATGAGGAATCTGCCACAATCTTGACAAAGAGCAGATAAACTGGCGACGATCATGAGCTAGGGGTCACGATCGTGGCTTGTGCGCAAACAAACGCAGGGTAGCTTCTGGATTGGAGTTTTTAAGGGACATTTCAAACCCCAAAAAGACACTAGGGTTACCTTAATTAGAAAATACTATAAAAGCATTATGATGTAACCCTAGAGGGGTACTACAATTAGCTTATATTTGGAAACCCTAAATAGAGAGAGAAAGAGGAGAGAGAGTGACAGGCCACTGTCCTGTAATGACTAGTTGACCTACCTGGCACGTCATAGAGACTCTCCAGTCGATATCTGAGTCGACTGGAAAGTTTCCGTGAAGCTAAGCCTATTGCCTTTGTTAAGGAAAAGCTTTAACTCACAATAAGAAATGTAAATAGTGAAGTTTTGTTTTTTCAATTTATTAAAATTTTGGCATCACAACGGCTATATTTTGACGTCCTAAATTTTCAAAGTCCTTGTAAAAGTTCAAAAAACTTCTATTATCACATCAATTTCTTAACTTCAAATTGTGGACTTCAAATCCTCTCATATGCAATCTTAAATATTTACATCAATAAACTTTGAAAAGCTTAAAACAACGTCATGCATTCCATTTAAAAATCTTTATACACATCCATTCTTCATACAAACGTGCTTTCCAAAACATGTTCAAAGATATGCAACAGTTCTCAAAAATATGTATAAGGCAAAATAAAAATGCCTACACATTAGCACTCGATGAAGTTAATTACTCGCGAGGTGGAGTACTTGCTACTGAAGCCCCTGAGCATGCACTTAGGAGGTTTTATTTATAAACAAAAAATAAAGGGTGAGCTAAATGTGCTCAATGAGTGTTATTGGTTTCTAACCAAAAAAACATTTATACAACCCTTAACCTCTATGAATTCTTTTCTTTTCAAGTAGTAATCAATGTTCTTACAAATTACTTTCTTTTCTTTTCATAAGATCAAGGCATACGTAAAACAAAACATATATATATATATATATTTATTTATTTATTTATTTATTTATTGAGATTAAGTTTCTCTTTTCTTATACAGTAAACAGTGATGGCAAACAATACTTTTATAAACTTTCTTTTAAAACATATCATATCACTAATTTTCTTTTCCATATGGCAACCTTAGATGTAAGGCCACGAAGCTGGTTCTGCATCACTTACTCGTGCCTGATTAACCTCTATATACTGATTATTTTAAAGCTGGTTCTGCTTCACTTACTCATAATGATGCTAACACTATATAAATTAGTGATTACGGAGCTGATTCGTCATCGCTTACCCCATAATAGTGCTAGCATAATATATACTCCACACGTGCAGAGGGAGACTCACAGGACATACTGACAGACACAACACCGCCCATATTAGTGACAGATGCCCACCAAAAACTACCATGCACATTAGGACGTACTTTGATTAATATAATCGTATGTATAAATACCTAACGATATAGTATAGCCTAAATCACAATTAATGTATACACGTACCTCATGTCAATACTGATTAAAAGCATTATCAAAATCCATTTCTATGCTAATTCAAAGCATATGCAATTTCCAATTCAATGCCAATTCAAATCACATGAAAATTCCAATTTAATGTCAATTCAAAGCGTGTGTACATCTCATTAGTTTCCAAGTGCATTCAAAACTCAATTCAATGCTAAATCAAAGCATATGTAAATCTCATGAAGATTAACCTTTAAATTCAAGTAGTAGCACCAACGGAATTGTTCGTAATAAGGTAACCATCTTTACAAAATCAATTTAAAGGTACACTCACTGTTTATCATTTATCGTAAACTACCCTCACGTGGTCGGTGCTTTTTCTTTATTAGTCCCGAGTCTACAGTGATCGAGAAAACTTTATGGTCTTACTCAGTTATGAGGGAGACACCTGAAGGGTGCCTAAAACCTACCAAGTTTATCCATAACTTACGACCTTATTTTACAAAATTTATAACAAAGGGCTTAACCAAAATATTAGCATTTAGTACGATTAAAAGTCTATTTTCTTTTTATTCAACCATTGAATAACTTCCATGATTAATATATGTTGTCTTCTTTCCATTTAAATAATGTACATAGTATATACCTACTGTTTTCCTTACTTTGAACCATTAAACTATGTACAACATACCTACTACCATTAAACAACCATTAAGCCACATATATAGCATTTACATGTTGCCAATTAATACCCATTGAATAACATTCACAAGAAATGGATTTACATGTTGTTTTCTACTCCATTTACCATGTTGTTTTTCTCTTCATTTAACCATACCTCCACTTGTTTCTTAATTTTCACACATCAAACGTTCAAACTAGGTTCTAAATTCTTCTACACATTTGTTCCCCTATGTACCTATTTTCTATATCATCAAAAATCATGTCATTTCGCCTTCTAAACTATGAAACACGTACCAAATATCACAAGCTGCTTTAAATTAAGGACAATATCAGGTTAACATAATCAATCTCAATTTTCAATATCATTTAGCTAGAATTAAATTTAGGTATCTTCTAGATATTTGTAGGGCTATGTATTAGGTTTCATTTACAGTTAAAATCACCCAATTTGGAGTTTTTTAGACTAAGGTATGGGCAAAACACTTGGACTGTTCAAGGAAAACGAGAATCCTAATACCGAATTTCACTAAACATGGTTAGGAACACTTACCATTTTCTTCAAATCATCCTCAAACATTCATGCAATTCATAAGGAAATTCATGTTTCCAGCTTAAGCATTCACGTGACTAGCTAAAGAGGGTGGAAAAGAGTGGTTTAACATATCTAAAATCAGATGATAACGTGCTACCCATCTTTTCCCTACATGTAGTTGGTGTTGATGGAGGTGTTGTCTATAGTTAGAGGCTTAAACAACATGTTGAATTTATTTCCCAAAGGTAGTAAATTGGAAGACCTATATGTGAAGGGAACAGCTTCAGTTATTCTCAAATAATTCTAGTCCAAAGGAGAGCTAAAGTTTCAGTGGAATGAAGTTTCGGTGGAATGAAGTTTTGGTGGAATGAAGGTGGAGCAGGTCCTACCATCTTTGTTTTACATGCTACATGTTAAAGAGGGCTGTTCACACTTTGCAAGCTTAACTACCAATAGTTTTCCATTATTTTGTCCCAAACCATCTTTGTTTAATTAAGCCATTAATACCTTGTAACATCCTTAGAAATACTTAACTTGTCTCCTATATATAACAAGTTGTTTTCATTTTTTGTCTCACCAAAATGACACATGTCTACACTATGAATTGTTCTCTCATGTAATGAATTTATGTCCTTCATATCTACTCCTTCATAAACATGACAGCATAAGGTTTTCATGCATTCTTGTTCCAAAATAATGAGAACTTCTTCATGTATGTGACAGCTGCTAGTTAAGGTTCATTCATATGTACATGTATTATTTCTTGTCCAAAATAATTAAGTGGCTTAAGAAAAATCTGTCCAATTTCGGTAGAAATTTCATGTCCACTTGATAACATGTTACACTTATATATATCAACATACAAGTTGGATCGATTTATTATAAGTACCCATAACTGTGGCTAATTCTTATGTCCTTATGTTTTAGCCCAAGAATGCTTCAAATTTACTCCACAAAAATTTAAATCAACGTCAATCTTGATCTAACCTAAATCCATTTGATTGAGTTTATTTACTTATTATTTTTATTTCCATACCAGTCAACTCCAATATTTTTCAACTATGATTTGACTTTAATACTTGTTATTCAGAGTTAGGTTCCTAATTCACCTTTTAGTGAAAATAAAAATTTACATTTACCTGAAAACATCATTCACACGAAATGAAATTTTATAGAAGTGTGAAAAGAAAAGTTAGGATTTTACAATTATCCCTCCTTACAAAAATTTCGTCCTGAAAATTTAACCAGGTGTACAATGACATGCTCAAAAAAATTGTGGATATAACACATGCATTTGGTACTCCGACTCCTATGTAGCTTCTTCTTCTACATGATTCCTCCACAGTGCTGTAACTAAAGGAATAATCTTATTACATAGAGCCTGGTCTCTGCGATCAAGAATTTGCACTGATTTTTCTTTTAAAGTGAAATCTTCCTTTAAATTCACTAGTTACTCTATGATTAAATGAGATGGATCAGTTAGATATTTGTGAAGCATAAACACATGGAAGACATTGTGAATCCTCGCAAGTTCATCTTGTAACTTCAATCGATATGCCACTGATCCAATCTTTTCCATAACTTCATAAAGTCCTATGTAATGCGGACTTAATTTACTGCATTTCCCAAGTCTCAATATGCCTTTCTAAGGGGAAATCTTAAGAAATATCTTATCTCCAATTTCAAATGTAAGATCTCCATGACGATTATCCGCATAGCTTTTCTGTCTATCCTGAGCTATTTTTAATATGTCCCAAATAATGTGAACTTTATTTGTTGTCACCTGCACAAGTTCAAGACCTATCAATTTCCCTTTACCTACCTTATCCCAACATATTGGATTTTTGCATTTTCTTCCATAAAGTGTTTCATAAGGGGTCATGCCAATGCTGGCCTGATAACTGTTATTATAGGAAACTCTATCAGTGGTAGTTGTGTGTCCCAACTCCCTTTGAACTCCATGATATAGGATCTAAGTATATCCTCCAGTGTTTGAATAGTTCTCTTTGACTGACCATCTATCTGAGGTTGAAAAGCAGTCCTAAACTTCAAGCATGTACCTAAGGCTTTTTGTAAGCTAGGCTAAAATTTTGATGTAAACCTATGATCACGGTCTGAGACAATAGAAATCGACGTACCATAGAGTCTCACTATCTCATCCACATACAACTAGGCTAACTTGTTTAAGGAATAATCATTCTTAATTGGAAGGAAAAGTGTGGACTTTGTTAACCTATTCATAATCACCTATACAGCATCGTGCCCCTTCTGACTCCGTGGAATTCCTACAACAAAATCTATAGTAATCTTCTCCCACTTCCATTCTGGGATAGGGAGGGGCTACATTAATCCTACAGACTTCTAATGTTCTGCCTTTATCTTTGACAAGTCAGACACTTAGAAACAAAGTCTGCTAATTCCTTCTTCATCCCTCTCCACAAATAGTGTTCTTTTAGAGTGTGGTACATTTTTGTGCTACCCAGATTCATAGCATAAGCTGATGAGTGAGCTTCCTCTAAGATCTCTTTCTTTAAGTTTCCAATATTCGATACACATAATAATTGCCCCCTCATCATTATACCATCTTCCTTGACTGTAAGATCTATTTTTTTCCCAGTCTCAACTTTGGTCTTCAACTTTATCAATTGTGGATCTTGTTTCTGTCCCTCTCTAATTTGATCCACCAAGATGGGATGAACGGGGAAGGTAGTAATTAATGCTGTGAATCTGTCATATCCAATTTCACTCCTAGAGACCTCATTTCCGCTAGAAGTGGATGATATATCATCTTCAATTGTTCTATCAAACTAGTAGGTCTCTTACGTAAGGCATCTACCACTACATTAGCCTTTCTAGATGGTTTTATATTATACAATCATAATCTTTTATTAACTCCAACCACTACCTCTATCTTTGCCTCATGTTTAGTTCCTTCTAAGTAAACAAATATTGCAAACTATTGTGATCAGTGAAAATCCTATAGGGAATAGAAAACAAATAATCCATCCATATTCTCAATGCAAAAACTACTGCTGCTAATTCTAAATCATGGGTAGGGTAGTTCTATTCATGTTTCTTCAATTTCCTAGAAGCATAGGCTATAACCTTATCATTTTGTATAAGTACACACCCTAATCCCTATCTCAATACACTACAAATCCATCAGTCACTATTGGTAATGTGAGTGCAGGAGTTGTTGTCAGCCTTTCTTTCAATTCATCAAAACTTCGTTGATAAGTATCTGACCACTCAAACTTCTCCTCTTTTCGCATCAACTTGGTTAGTGGACTTGCTATTAGAGAAAATCCTTCAGTAAACTTCTTATAATAGCCTTCCAATCCAAGAAAACTCCTGGCTTCCGTCACAGCAATAGGAGGTTTCCAATTAGTAACAACTTTAATATTTTGAGGATCCACACTAAGTTCTTGAGCTGAAATGACACAATCCAAGAAGTAACCTTATCAAGCCAGAACTGGCACTTACTGAACTTAGCATATAACTGGTGCTCTAGTAGGGTTTGTAGTACAATCTGAAGGTGTTCTACATGATCCTCCTGACTTCTTGAATACATCAATATGTTATCAATAAACACAATCACAAACTTATCTAAGTACTCTTAAAACACCCTATTTATCAAATCCATAAAATAGTTGGTGCATTTGTTAATCTAAAGGGTATAACTAAAAATTAATAATGCCCGTACCTCATCCTAAAGGCAATTTTCGGAACATCTTCAATGTGGACTTTCAATTGATGATAACCTGATCTTAGATCAATCTTTGAATACACCTTGGATCCCTGTAGCTGAATGAACAAATCATCAATCCTCGGGAGAAGATAGTGGTTATGAATTGGCACTCTATTCAGTTGTCTGTAGTCGACACACAACTTTAAACTCCCATCCTTCTTTTTCACGAATAAGATTGGAGCCTCACATAGAAAAGTGTTAGGTCTCATAAAACCCTTATCTAACAATTCCTTCATTTGCACTTTTAATTCTTTTAACTTCGATGGAACCATTCCGTACCGAGCAACTGAAATTAGTTGGGTTTCTGGTGGTATATCTATCTCAAACTATATTACCCTATTTGGGGGTAATCTTTAAAAATCCTCTAGAAATACATCGGGAATCTCCTTGACCACTAGAATATCTCCAAGTTGAGTCTCATTATTATTCTGTTCAATCATATAAGCCAGATATCCCTGGCATCCTTTACGGAGCATTCTATTAGCTACCATGGTAGTCACTATACTAGTGTAAAGAACTTTTTTTAATCCACAAAATATCACCTCTAATTTCCCTAATCGACTCAGACTAAGCTTCTTTTTAAAAAAATCCACCATCGCACGATGTGTGGATAATCAATCCCTTTCTAGAATAACATCAAAATCTCAGATATCCAATAAAATAAGGTTTGTTGGGAATTCCTTACCTCCAATCAGTATTTTACTATCTGCGAACACTTTTTCAGCGAAGAGTAAGTTCCTAGCTAGAATAGAAACTACTACCCCAACATTTAATAACTGAAGCTCAAGACTCAATTTTGTAGAAAAATCCATAGACATGAAAGAATGTGTAGCACCAGGATCTATTAAAGTATATGCATTATGATCAAAAAGAGTAATGACACCGATGACTACCTTTGTTGTGGCATCGGCCTCCTGCTGAGTGACAGCAAAAACTCAGGCTTGTGTATGAGGCATACCTGCCTGTCCTGTAGGAGTTACTCCCCTACCCTTAGGACCTCTACTGGATCCAATAAAACTCGACCCTCTGGTTAGAGAACCTCGACCTCCTTATTTGTAACCCCCTCTAGCTTGTGGAGGTGCTAAAAATCCAACCACCGACTTCTCTATAGCGACTAATTGCGAACAATCTTTAATGAAATGACCCTCCTGACCATAATGGTAGCAACTGGTCATAATCATTTGACACTCAACTAAATGTCTTTTTCCACAAGTAACACACTCTGGCACCAGGGTCCTACTATCACGAGAGTCTCTTGGCCCAGTGGGTGACCTAAAAGATCCACGACTGGATGATCTGCCTCTATTAAACCTCCTACCACCACTCCATCTTGACTTATTTTTCTTGATCGAACCCTAAGATGAACTAATTGGTGCTTTGCACTTTTGTTCTAATCTTGAACTTTTAGTGATTGTTGTTGCATTTCTCTCCACGTTTTGCAACTTCATCTAATTCCCCGAAGTGAGTTTGTGAAGCCAATGATAGGTGAATCCGTATTATAGGACTCAAGCCTAAGAAACCTCTTGCACTTCTATTCTTCACTATCAGCAATAAATTGAACACTTCTGACAAGTTGTGAAAATCTCTTCTTATAATCTGTCACTGACATTGTACCTGGCTCTAGGCAGAAGAATTCCTCTACCTTTGTATTCGTATAACTCCACGGGTTGATTCTGTCTATGAACTCTCTCTGAAATTCTACCCAAGATACCCCATCCAGATGTCGTCTCTCAATGGCTTCCCACCAATCTTTAGCCTTGTCCTCGAGGGGGAAGGTGGAGAACATAACTCTCTGCTCATCTGTGCATCTAACAACTCTGTATATCTTTATGACCCGATCTAACCATATGAGTGCACTCTTGGGATCTCCACTCCCGTTAAAAATCTTGCCATCTAATTTAAAGACACGCTCAATTAAGCATCTAGAAGCTTCCACACTTTCACGTGATTGTTGCATTGCTGCAGCAAGAATCTGAGCCATATGTTCAACATTAAAACTCACTCCAGCTGGTTCTGCTGACCCTAACAATTAGGACTATGGTTGATTGATGGAGACACTTGCTAACTCTAAATTTTGGTCATCCTCCCGTTCCGGAGTTGACTCAGGTGCAGGAGCTATTGAAATGGCTCTCTTAGGCTATTCACGGTCTCATCTGTGCATCATGTTATGTATTCAAGAAAAATGCAATGTGTAAAAATTTCAGTTTATAAAATCATATGCATGTAAATCACAACATTTTATTGATCACCTCACTTTTGAAACAATGTAAAAACCTTAAATCACAAAGGAGGCAACCCGTTTTTAAAAGTTAGGCTCTAATACCAGCACTGACAGGCCCCTATCCTATAATGACTAGGTGATCTGCCTGACACTTAATGGTGACTCTCCAGTTGATATCTGAGTCGGTTGGAAAGTTCCCATGAAGCTAAGCCTATTGCCTTTGTTAAGGAAAAGCTTAAATTCATAATAAGAAATGTAAACAGTGAAGTTTCGTTTGTCAATTTATTAAATATTTTGGCAGCATAACGACTATATTTTAAGATCGCAAAATTTTAAAGTCCCAGTAAAAGTTAAAAACACTTTTATTATCACATCAATTCTCAACTCCAAATACTTCAAATCCACTCACATACAGTCTCATATAGTTACATCAATAAACTTTGAAAAGCTTAAAACAACATCATGCATTCCATTTAAAAATCTTTGTACACATCCATTCTTTATAAAAATGTACTTTCCAAAACATGTTCAAATATATACAACATTTCTAAAAAATATGTACAAGGAAAAATAAAAATGCCTACATAGCAACACTCGAAGAAGCTGACTACACGCGAGGTGGATTCCTTGCTACTAAAGCCCCTGAGCGTGCACCTGGAAGGTTTTATTTAAAAACATAAATATAGGGTGAGCCAAACGAGCTCAGTGATTGTTATTGGTTTCCAACAAAAAACACATTTATACAATCCTTAACCTTCATAAAAGAAAACAATTTTTTTTCTTTCCAAGTAATAATCAATGTTTTGTAAACAGTGATGGCAAACAATACTTTCATGAACTTTCTTTTAAAACATAACATGTCACTAATTTTCTTTTCCATATGGTACCCGTTCCTGATTAACCTTTATATACTGATTGTTATGAAGCTGGTTTTGCATCGTTTACTCATAATAATGCTAGCACTACATATAAATCAGTGGTTACAGAGCTAGTTCTACATTGCTTACCTGTAACAATGCTAGCACAATATATACGCCACACGTGTAGAGGGTGACTCACAGGACATACTGACAAACACGACACCACCCACGTTAGTGACAATTGCCCCCCAAACACTGCCATACTCGTTAGGACATAATATAATCATTATAATCGTATATATAAAAATATCTAACAACATACCATAGGCTAAATCACAATTAATACATAAGCCCGCCTCATTTCAATTCCATTTAAAAACATAATCAAAATTGATTTCTATGCCAATTCAAAGTATATGTAAATTTCAATTCAATGCTAATTCAAGTCATATGCAAATTCCAATTTAATGTCAATTCAAAGCGTGCATACATCTCATTAGTTTCCAAGTGCATTCAAAACTCAATTCAATGCTAAATCAAAGCATATGTAAACCTCATGAAGATTAACCTTTAAATTCAAGTAGTAGCACTAATGGAATTATTCGTAGTAAGGTAAAAAAACATCTTTACAAAATCAATTTAAAGTTAAACTTACTGTTTGTCGTTTATCATAAACTACCCTCACTTGTTCAGTGCTTTTCCTTTATTAGTCCCAAGTCTACGGTGATCGAGAAAACTTTATGGTCTTACTCAACTATGAGGGAGACCCCTGAAGGGTTCCTAAAACCTGTTAAGTATATCCATAACTTACAACCATGTTTTAAAAATTTTATAACAAAGGGCTTACCAAAGTCTTAGCATTTAGTATGATTAAAATTCTATTTTCTTTTCATTCAACTATTAAACAACTTCCATGATTAATACATATTGTCTTCTTTCCATTTAAATAATGTACATAGTATATACCTACTGTTTTCCTTACTTTGAACCATTAAACTATGTACAACATATATGCTACCATTGAACAACCATTAAGCCACATATATAGCATCTACATGTTGCCAATTAATACTCACTGAATAACATTCATAAGACATGGATATACATGTTTTCCTCTCCATTTACTATGTTGTTTTTCTCTTCATTTAACCATACCCCCACTTGTTCCTTAATTTTCACATATCAAACGATCAAACTAGGTTCTGAAGTCTTCTAGAAATTATTCCCCTATGTCTCTAGGTTCCATATCATCAAAAATCATGCCATTTCACCTTTTAAACTATGAAACACGTACCAAATATCATAAGCTGCTTCAACATAGGGACAGTATCATGTTACCATAATCAATCTCAATTTCCAATATCGTTAAGCTATAATTAGGTTTAGGTATCTTCTAGATATTTGTAGGCTATGTCTTAGGTTTCATTTACAGTTAGAATCACCCAATTTAAAGTTTTGTAGACTAAGTTATCCAATAGGACTTTTTAAAGAAAACGAGAATCCTAATACTGAATTTCACTAAACATAGTTAGGAGCACTTACCACTTTCTTCAAATCATCCTTAAACATTCATGCAATTCTTAAGGAAATTCATGTTTCTAGCTTAAGCATTCACATGACCAGCTAAAGAGATGGACAAGAGTGGTTTAACATACCTAAAATCATATGGTAAAGTGCTGCCCAGTAGGCGTTGATGAAGGTGTTGTCCATGGTTGGAGGCTTAAACAACATGCTGAATTTATTTCCCAAAGGTAGTAACTTGGAAGACCTATGTGTGAAGGAAGTAGCTTCAATTATTCTCAAATAATTCTGGTCTAAAACAAAGAAGGTGGAGTAGGTCCCACCATCTTTGTTTTACATGCTACATGTTGAAAAGGGCTGTCCACACTTTGCAAGCTTAACTACCAAGGTTTTCATGCATTCTTGTTCCAAAATAATGAGAACTTCTTCGTATATATGACAGCTGCCAGTTAAGGTTCATTCATATGTACATGTATTATTTCTTGTCAAAATAATCAACTAGCTTAAGAAAAATCTGTCCAATTTCGGTAGAAATTTTGTGTCCACTTAATAACATAGTACACTTACATATATCAACATATATGTTGGATCGATTTACTATAAGTATCTGTAACTATGGCTGATTCTTATGTCCTTATGTTTCAGCCCAAGAATGCTTCAAATTTGCTCCATAATATTTTAAATCAAGGTCAATATTGATCTATCATAAATCCATCCGATTGAATTTATTTATATATTTTTATTTCCATACTAGTTAACTCCAATATTTTTCATCGATCATTTGACTTTAATACTTGTTATTCAGAGTTAGGTTCCTAATTCACCTTTTACTGAAAATAAAATTTTAAATTCACCCAAAAACATCATTCATACGAAATGAAATGTTATAGAAACGTAAAAAGAAAAGTTTGGGGTTTTACAGAGAGAAAAGAAGAAGAGGAAGAAGATGAGGGTTCTGACGCTAAAGCTTCCCAGAATACGTGATTTCCCGATGCCACTGCTTTCCTGAATTGTCCAACCTAAGTTCTATCTCCTCCCCATTTCTATTTTTATTCATTTAATGTGTAAGATTGAGATGGGTTGTATGGTTATAGATTTCAAGTTGTTAGCGATGTTTTAAATTTTCCTTTGGGATTTTGCTAATATTTAATGTTAATCTAGTTGAATTGTGTTTACTTGATTTAAGTGTTGTGATTGATTAATGTTTTTGCATGTTTCGATAATAAATAAATAGGGTGAACCAGGTAAAAATGATTAGATCGAATTAATGAGAGTTAGGCAATCTTGTTGACCACTTAATAAATCTAGTCGGTAATTTCATAGAGAGAGATCCCGTACGAGACCTGATTATTCATTAGAGAGCTTTAGAACTAATTAGAATTGTGGGTAATTTGTGAATTAAGAGATTGCAAGTTTCATAATTCAATTAGGGTTTACAATTTAGGGAATGGTTATAACACGAGAAGGAGTAATCAACCCTACGATTGTCTATAAACGACACCCCATAAACATAAAAATGGCTAGATTAGAATTAATGATGGGTAAAATCTCCTCTTACATAACTTAATTAACTCTCTTGACATATTTCCATTGTTACATTATTTGTTTATTGCTAGTTTGTTTGATTTAGTTTGCTTTTTAGTTTATTATTCGAATTTAAGTCTTAAACAAAGCACAACTTGAATTAAGTGGTACCTAAGCACAATCTCTATGGGACGATATCTGCTTTTTACTACAAGTAACAACCCGTATACTTGCGATTTTTAGCATAAAACAAGTAGTTTGTGTTTGAAATCAACAATCTTCAAGCTCTCATTATCTTCCATCCTCTCCATCACCACTGTCGATGTTGAAGAATGAAGAAAAACTGAAGAGAAAATGAGAGAAAAGTATTTTTGGTTGGGTCTGTCCTAAATGTCTTTTCTACCGTCATAACCTTTCCTTATGTAGTAAAATTTAGGTTTAATTTTTCTTAGCATTTTATTGTCTTCTTTTGCTTTTAATCTTCTTCTTTTCGCTCCAAGAAGACAAAGAATTGTGAATCTTCAAAAAAAACTCAAATGTAGTGCTTATGACTCACTTTAGCTCTTTCGCTTCTGAATTATACCTAAAATAAAATATGGGCTAAAGTGAGTATCTTAAGCATTTCTAAGGCATTAATCACTAAGTGTAGGATATCAAATGAATCAATATTTAAATACATATCACTAACCACTTATATAAACTATATTTAGTTTTGAATATAGTTTTCTATTCATCCCCTTCTCTAAACATAATTTGATAGTAACTAGATTTTAAATCAATTTTAGAGAATAAGCATGCAACATACAACTTATTAAGCGTATTAGTTATTCTAGGAATGTGATGTATATACTTTATAGTAATTTTTTTGATGGAAAAATAGTCCACTCACATTTTATATGATTCGTCCTTCTTTTGTACTAGTAAAATAAGAAAGAAACATAGGCTTAAGCTCTCACTCATGTTACCCTTCTTTAAGAGTTCTTTCATTTACTTTTGGATCTCTTTTGTCTCCTTCGAATTTATTCTATATGTAAGTTGTTTTGGAGTTTGAGCTCTAGAAATAAAGATGATTTAGTGCTTAATCCTTTTTATAGGTAATAATAATACTACTACTACAATAACAAAAACATTAGCAACCATAATAACAATAACAATAATAAAATAAAAGTCCCACAGTAGACAGGCTTTGGGTAGCCCAGTAGTATATAGCCTTACCCATAATTGGTAAAGAGGCTTTATAGGTAATAATCCATATAAAATATTCTTTTGAAAGAGATCATTAAATTCTTGTAAAAGAGATATAACACTACTAGAAAAGTAACATTAACATTAACATCAACATTATGAGAAAAAAAAAAAGACTCTTCACAAGTAAGGAAACGTATTTAGTGCTGGGCTAAGAATGTATCTCTCACATCTCCCACTCTTGCTACAAAACTTAATATATCCCTTGTATTTATCTCTTATTTTTACTTTATCCAAGGTGTTTAATTTATCCCTAGGTATTTTATATTATTCATTTCCCTCAATCTCTCTTACTTAGTCTCATAAATCTTTACTTTAAACATGCTTTGGTAATAATGGAGAAAAAGTGATTGGTTTGTAATTTATGGTAAAGGAATATCTTTTCCTATATCCATCGTGCATGGCTCTCTTATCAAATTACCAAGGATGTCCTAAAAGAATGTGTTTCACTTATATGAGAATCATATCACATTACACCTCATATGTGTACCTTCTAATTGAGAAAGAAACCAAAACTTACTTTTCTTCTCTAACCTTCTCACTCTCGTGCAACCATTATCGATTTTCCAATTTAGTGTATTTTGTGTTTATTAGCCACAACATCTCCACTAACTTTATAATAACTACATCCATACAATTGTTCCCATCTCTTGTTATACTAAATACTTGATCCTCGATGGAACATCTTCTATGAAAAAGATGATCCCTCTACTCATTCACATAATCCTCTCCTATATACATACGTAATGCCCTCCTAGTGACATCCTTCCCTCTTTAGACCTTTTAATGCACTCATTATCACAAGCATCCTCTAAACTAGGTATATCATCATCTGCCTCCTCTTCACTTTCTTACACATATTCTCCATCCTTTCTTAATATCATCACTCTCTTTTTAGGATATTATAAAGCTATATTCCATCTCTCTAAACATTTAAGCACTTGACATCTCAATTTTTAGTTGTTGAAAAGGAATCGGTCTTAAGTTTCTCTTCACTTGATTCTTACACTTTTAGTGTAGTTGTTTTGTAAGATCCCCTCACCAATAGGAAGGGTATAGTGGTAATTTGAAATGTTTAGGAGTGTTTATAGTGTATTGACATATTCAT
>JANIIA010000192.1:65421898-65442318 GCA_027478495.1 Erythroxylum alaternifolium | reverse complement strand
TTATATTTCATTATATTACTAATGACTTTATATGATATAGTCATATGTATTAAATGAAATGTTGATTTAAAAATTTTATAAAGTTCAAATTATTTAAATCTAAGTAGAAATTGAGCACTGAAAATGCTGAAGCACATTTATGAGATCGTTGTAGTACGTTTTAAATTTTCAGTTATCCATAATGAATGAGATTCTCTGGTAATACCTTCCTAACAAAAAGTCTATAAGAATATGGATTTTTGTAAGGAAGAAAATACAACATGAAATATTGTATGATGCAATATTATTTCTTCTATAGTTATGCCTAATATAATGACTTACCTTCAATAGTTCCAATTGAATCAATTAGTAAGATTTCATATTAAATATGAAATGTGAAGTCTTTGAAAGAGTAAACCTTAATCATTCAAGGATACTTGGTTGAATCATACATTATCTATTAAGTTTAGAACTAAATTGGACAATAAAAGATTATGAGATATCCAAAAGTTTAGATATAATATTATAAACCTGTTGAACAAATTATTTGTTTCAATGAATACTTATAGGGGAATAGTTCTCAAGATAAGTAGTGGGAGAAAGATAAAATTTGAAAAATTCAAATCTCATGACAATAAATCCAATTAGAACTAGTGCCTTTGTTGATACATTTGATGTGTAGTTGAAAGGCTACGAGACATTAAAAGATCACTTTTTTGATGAATTCAAATAGTTGGTTTTGGAGATAGTTGTGAATTTATCATATGTACAACAAGATTAGTGGGAGTATAGTTGTCCTCTTCGATAGGAGTATATGGAGACATACTCTTCATAGAAAACAATAATTCTAATTTTCAATTATTGGAACTATAATTATCTAAAAAAAACTCTTGTTGGATATGAAAAGGTAGATTGGAAGTTGTTCACCTATTCTAAGTACAAGTACATAAATAATGTACTAAATATGTTTAGTATTTAAGATATCTAACACTTTTAAAGTATTAAAGATACTCACCATTTTACGTATGAGTTGATATTTGAGTTCAAGGAGATAAGGATATTTACTTTAGAAGTAAATCCTAATTAAAGTTTATTTTATTTAGAACAATATCATTTTAAGATTAGAAAGGCTTCAATGTAACAATGGTTACTAATTAAGCCATAATACATTTTTCATTTAGTAGAAATGATTAATTAGATCAATAAGTTCTTTAATGAACTTGATATAGTTCCTTTATTGTTTAAAACAGTAATACATTGTAGAACATTAGAGTCATTTGGTATGTAAAAGGAGCTAATGTCTCATAAAAGATCCAATAATGTATTTAGTTAAAATTTCTTAATTATAATGATAATTAAGATGAAAGTTGTAAGATTTAAGAAAGTGGCACTATAAAGAATATTGTAGAATTCTCTCATTAAGTCACTGTCCCAACAGTAGCATGATCGTCATACCGTGATATGATATAAGATACTTAAATAATTGGCTTAGTATACTTTGGGAGATTAAGAAAACATAAAAAGACTAGCACATATGTTTTTCTTTATGAAGAAAGTAGTCAATCTTATAGACTAAAGTATGGACATACTTAAACAAACATGTGGGTGTTTATTAGAGGACAAGTTCATTAAACTAAACTGATATGAGAAATCTATTTGGAACATTACTTTTATGTCTATAAAAATTCTCAATGTGATGATTGTATAAGTGATCTTTTGACTTGATGTCTCTAAAGTTATCTTGTATAAGGATTGTTATGTTTTGGTACTATTTATGACCTATTTTAATTATAGGTCGTTCAGTCGGCAGTCATTGCTTTCGTTCAGTTGGCAGTCATTGGATATAGCATGAATTATATGAAGGTAGCTGAATGATCAAGATAGGATTTGTCACCTTAAAGTAATTAGTGAGAATGTTGCGTTGTTCTCGATTATTATTGTTTCGAAAAATCCTTGGCCAGGGTAGAATGACATTTTTTGAATAATTTACAAATGTCATTAATTGAATCAATAGCTAATGATAGAGAACTAATATGATTGAACTTAAAATATAGTAGTTATGAATCCTACGTTCTATGTCTAATCAGAACATTGTATGATGAAATGATTGAATTATATAAAAGAATCATACATGAAAAAGTTAGTCAAAACCACTTTGACATTCCTAAATATTTAGGTGATCTTTATGTGTTACTAGACGATAAATTGTTTAATTGGAGAATTAAAGATAAATTAAAAGGAATTTTAATTTATCTAATTCTAATTATGAAATATAACTATAATTTATAATCATTTTCAATATATTTGGAAACATAATGAGTCTTACATGTACATAAAGAACAGGTTAAAGAGAGCAAAGATAGTTTAATTAAATTGGACTCGATTGTAAAGTTTGAAAAACTTTATGATTAAATATGAGATATTTAATAAATAGGGATCAATATGAAATATTAGATCTTATCTAGGCATAATTGGTATTTAAGTAGAATAATTTGTAATTCTATTAAAGTTTAATTAAAATTATAATTTAATTTCAATTAAATTACTAAAATATTCCAAATTTATTATAAATATACTTAATCTCTAGTGGAACTAAAACTTTTTGGTCAATCTCCTTTATAAAAATTACAGAGTTCTCTCAACATATTATGTGGATACTGCTAGATAATGGACACTTTTACGGCTACAGTGATTAAGATAAATCAATTTCGAAAACAGTTTGAAAAATATGATAATAATATAATCAAACTTTAGCATAAGGTATGAATTAAAATTCATGTTTTATTATGATTTACTTATTAATCATTTTATAACATTAAAATGATCTTGGTTTTTTAAAAATCAACATATAAAAAATTTTTGTAATTATTTTGATGTAATGGGATCAGATGCCGGATAGCATAGTTGTACCCTCTCAACTGATCGGACCTAATTAGCTAGTGTTGGAACAGATTGAAGTTTTTATCTATTCAAGTGAACCAACTTATATGCAGTGCAAAAAGTTCGATGCTCTGCTACGTTGCGTTTGGAAGCATGGATGGAAAGTACATTTCGAGCGAAGGTGAAGATGATTTAGTTATGGGGTACGGACGACAGAAGATTGTGGCATATGATTCTTAATGGTGTAATTGTGGTTATGGGTCAGTGTTGTGGCTTACGATTCTGATTGCTGTGGATTATGGATCTAATGAAAGAACTTGTGACTTGGCTAACTTTGTAAGTGAACTTACTTATTAAAAGCAATTATAGAAAGAATTAGATATTGAATCCTGAAAATGCAATACTCGAACGTGGGTAGGAGGGAACAATTAATTCAGTGCTACCTCTGCCAACGTTTGACTTGAACAAGTCATAAAAATCGGCCGGCTGAGCTCTCAAGTCATTATCTATTTATTAGATTGTAGGGACAACTGTTGACCACATTACAAGCACACGTCAAAGCTTGATGCTACCACGACACTAAATGCTTGCAGTATTGTCCATTGGAATTGACCTTCTAAGTTCCTTGGAGGCTGTCTGGTGTACTGAAGAGCACTTAATATACTAAAACACATGATCATTGAAAAGTTACAGTAATCTTGGTTCCTAAGATCATATTCATATTCTATTCTCCACTTCTTCCAACCCCTTCAGAAATAATATAGCTACTGTAACTAAGGCTAAGGCTGGAGAACTGATTAAAGGGCATGAGATGCCAGAAGCTAAATTTTGCTACCAATACTTTGCTTGTTAATGGTGAAAACATCCTTCCACCAAATATTCCGTCGCATATGCATCATCTGACCAGGATAAGGGAGCAAAGGTTGGCTTTTAGTTTTTGTTTGTGCTCGTGTAGAATGATACTTTTGACCATTCTTATCAAACTTTCCAAATCATATGATCTCTTGTGATCCAGTGCTTTGGTCTCAATTCGGGATCTGAAAAAAAACTTTGAATTCAACATCAGTTTCCTGACCAGAATGATATGTAAGAAGTCAGTCAAACTTTGTAAAGAAAATAATTTTGTAACAAATAAAAAATGCAAAGGCAGTACCTCGTCAAGCAAACAAGCAAAGATGGACAGGTCAGTAAATTGTGTACAGAGATGATGTTAAAACCGTAAAAAAGGCAATTAAGTATGCTAACATTAACGTAGTGAAATCATAATTCTGCCCCAGTTGTCATGTTATTAGACTATGCTAACCCTTATAAGTCTCTATCCCGTTCACATTACTTGACTGGAAAGGGAAAATGATTATATGATCCATGGCTCAGTAATAATTCAAAACCAAGCAATTGACATTAAAAAATCTGAATTGCTGTTGGTGTTGGAATAAATATAATGATTGCAATAGACAAATAAGAACTGATTACGTAAACGATATGAAGAAGCAACTGATAACAACATAAAATATTATTCAAATAAAAGAAAAAACGCATAGCTTTAGCTTCCTTCCGCTCGAATATAAAAAGATAACAGGAGCTTTAAAAGTATGTACAAGGCTTAGAGGACAGTTAGGGAAGAATCAAGGACTACCAAGGAAAAAGGCTGCATGCTTTGGCTCCCCCACTATATAAAATATTGGTTGAACAATAACTTTTAACCTTCAGTAACTTCTAAAATAATTACAAATAATACAACCACAATAGGAATAATAAATTGATGTTAAGCTAATGCATATAATATAAGCAGCACATTCCTGCAAACCTGACCTGATCGTGTAATGGAATATGAAATCATACTGACGTGCTGGATTATGCTGAGTTCGTTTGCACTGATGGATCGTTAGTATCCAATAACCAATAGCTTGAAGACGATAGTTTTTTTCATTCTCGAACAATTTGGTTTGTGGAATTGCAGTAACATTCATGAACACATCATTATCACCAAAAACCATGCAATGAAACTATAGATGATAATCAGATATAACAGAAAACCCATTAGTATAGTGTGTGTATATATATATATGCCCATGATCATTATCATCATTCTAGGCTTTTTTTTTTTTGGGAGAAATTTAAATTATAAGCGGTGGTCGTTGAGAATTTCGCCCCATTATTGCAAACAGTACATTAATGGCATAATGTCCCTTCCTTTTAGACTTTGCCTCTCTAACAACCCCTGAGAATAAAGTTATAGCATAATTAGTGGACACATTTCATGTAGGTCTCCTCTATTATCGGCATTACTAGCTTTCTGTAATAAAAGGTTATAGCGTCTGCAAGCATGCCCGTACTCATCTTTTTCCATACTAAAACAAATCCCAAAACCTTTGTTATCCATGTATGTGAATCATCACTTAACCTTTTATACCTCTTTCTGCTACAAATCTGTCGATACTGATACCCTACCAGATTTTAGTTCTAACTCAAAGTTTGAGTAACCATGAAATTCTATATATATATACATATATTTCTATCACCAGAACAAAATTTGAAGGATTATCAGAAAGGCAAGTGAGTGAGCAAAACATTCGTACATGGAAATTTATGAAACGACCATTTTATCAAATGGTGTGTCCGTTTCTCCTGATACGTCCCTGTAATTGTAAATGCCATAACTTCTGAACCTTGTAGTCCTACTTTTAACTTAGCAGCTTTTGCTTGTTGGTAATGCAAAATTTCATTTGTCCTCTTCACCATTCCTCGTCCTGGTGTCTCAAGTTCTTAGTACAACATCAGATACAAGTCACACCAATGTTATAACGTTTTTAAGACAACCCACATGTACTGTAAGAGCCTATACAAAGGTAGTGAATTTTCAAGCTAAAGACTATTTTCAAAAATAGTAATCATTTAGAATCTGCAGATCACGTTCAGAAATTCAAGGCAAAAGCTCTCATTGGTTTTGCATTCGTGTTAAAACAAGTGAATACCCATAGAATCTCGTGGTTTTGTCAAAAAAGAGGCGTGGATTATTCATTCTTTTGTTGGAATTGAAATCTTGATGCTGTAGCACAGGCACATAGATTATCCTGTTTTGATCATATACATACATTCATGTTCTTGCAGCTTATGTTTGACTATTGGAGGGGCCAAAAAACATGTCACAACTTTACACTGTACCAGATCATGAGCGTGATTATTCCATAAACCTAATGATTATGTCAAGGAAATCTCTTTCCAACCCATGTGTGGGTATCCTTTTGGTTATAAATATATATATTATATTATATTTTTGGCTATTCCATGTTGTGTTATCATTCTCCAACGTTTGCCACTTTCCGGTGACCTAGCTGGGAATATATACTTGTTTAACTCTAGATTGGTCCGTTCAGAGAAAGGGCCAAATATAAATATATATATACAGCATATCGTACCTTCACTTTTACGTACTGAGAACCATACTCGAGAAATATGGCCCAAGAGGACCATAAGCTTAGATTAAATGATTTATACTAACAACCAATTCCAAGCTTGCTGTATCCAAATCTACAAGCTCATGTGATTTACCTTTCACATTAATGTTCTGGTCTTGAGACGTTAGTGATTAAAAAAAAAGAAAGCAAGCTGCCTATTTGGACCATCAAAAAATGAGTTTGGAAAACATGGAATACAATCAAACATGTTGAGAATTATTAGGCAATTAGAGTGACTTCATTCTGCTTATTAAACATATAGATTACGCGCCAACAAATATTCCAGACAACTCCCAATCAAAACCAGTTCCCATTCTTTATAGCCTTGTAAATGCCCCCTTGATCACCAATATTGTGATTTTATACAATTTGTGTCCATTTCAATGGAAAGTGACACACTATAAAGTAACGAACACGTATATCAAAGTACCATTAACCGAAACGGAGATCATGAGAGGAGTGGGAAGAAAAGAAAGAGATATAAGCCAAAAAAATTGAAGGAAAAAGATCTCGTTTGCTTTACAGACAGAACCAGACGCAGAACGAGCGGATCAGATTCATACACGTGTCAAAGACCCAACACCTCTAGAGATCTCATGCACCCCAGGATTGAAACCCAAACAACCAAGAAGCCCTTGCCTGTACGGCAAAAAGGTCCTCCTCTTCATCTCTTCCGACACCGCTCTGTTCACCGTGTAATGCATCTCGTGAGCCGATACTGGCGGCCCTCGCCTGCGGGAACTTCCTCCACTGTCAATTGATCGGAAACTTGAGTTTCTGACGTCCTCTACCACCTCCCTCTTTGACAACACTGCGTACTTAGCCAATGGATCTTTGCTTGTTGCTCTACCCTCTGATGCGCTTCTGAAGAGCAACAAATCCTTGAGTTTCCATTTCTTGTAGCTCTTGGAAAATGACATCGCTGAGAGGATCGATGATACATAGGATGCTTTTCCGTTACTTGTAGTAGTAGTAGTAGTTGAAACTTTGTCACCTGTTGAGATGGTACTCCCTGGATCATGTTCAAACAAGATTTCAGAGACACGTAAAGGTGACAAAGATCTGGTTCCTTTACGTACTTGATGTGTAACAGATGAAGAACTGGAACTTCTTTCTCTTCTTCGTCGAATTTGATCTTTTTCTTGATTCTGAGGTGTTATAAATTCTCTTCTACGAGTCTCTTCTATGGCAACCTGAAAAGGGTCAACATCTTTCTTAGCTCTTAATTTCGGTGACCTTGGAGATCTCGGAGACGAGACGGAGGAGTCGTAACCTGGTGGAGGCTTCAAAGGACGGATCTTTCCTCCGTCAAAAAGCTCCTCAGCAGACAGCGAAGTACGTTCCAAATGGCCGCTGAAGTTGAATTCAAAATCTCCACCAACAAAACCTCCATGATTATCATCTTCGGTACTGATCTTGCTCTTGTTGTTTCCCTCTTCCTGACTGTCATGCCTTCTAGACTTTGGAGTTCCAGGCTTCTCTTCCCAGTCAAAAGGGATAGCAGAGGAAGCGATATTGGTGGCAATATGATCAGAAACGCCGCGAAGCTCACGATAGAAAGCGGAAATTCGAGTGGGGCTACTCGGGGCACTGAAGAAGTTGCCGAAACGTTGAGGACTTGAAGGTGCGGTCATGTAAGGTGAAGAACAAGCACTACTGTCGAAATTGAAGTCCACAGGCGCGAGTGGTAAAACCACCTCCATTTCCATGTTCTCGAGCTCTGTGACAATGGTGGGTCGCTGGTTGTTGTGGGTTTTGAAGGCGAAAATCGATGGAATCGCGTGAATTTATAAGGAAAGAGAGGAGGTGATTAGTGGTGGGCGAGGAAGGACACAGGAAGCAGAGCAGATTTGACTATACAGACTCTCATTCAGGACGAGGCGGCTATATAAATCTTCTTGTACTTATAGCAACGAATTTAATATATTATAATATTGTTACTATTTTTTATTTTATTTGGAGAATCGAGAGGTTATGCTATTAATAAAAGTGAGATCAATTGATTCATTTCTGGCCGGAGGTGTTTGTGTGTTTTGTGATGTTTTAATTGTCTTCTAATTGGGATTTATTGAACTATAATTCAATTAGATGACTTGATTGATCATGAATGTTTTCTTTTTGTTTTCTTGGTGGGGTTTTTCAACAATCATTCAGGTGGCTTCTCTTAAAAATTAAAAAGAAAAAAATTCAGATTTAAGTCTCTTTTTGTCCTACGAAATGGGGAAATCTAAATTAGAAATTGCATTTAATTAGCCTCACTTTAATCGGTTTTTTTAAACCATAAATTTGTTAATTTTAACAATAATGACTTGATTTGTTGGATTAAGACGCATGAAAAAGTGGTCAACCTTACCAAGGCCATGGCCCTCCTTATCAAAAATGCTGGTTGGTAATTAAACAAAAGGTAATTGAGTAATTAGCTCCTCTAATCCCTGTTCTTAATCATTGTTCAATGTACATGCTGATTGTTGAACGCAAATACATTTAAAGCAAAACTACTTATTTTGCTTGCTATTACCGTCTTCTTGTGAGTATACTATTACTTACCCTCTTTTCATTATTGTTCTTCAGGTACAAGATGTTAACTATTTACTTGCTCCTTATATTGCTTTAATTGAGGCAAGTCATGCATAAACACCCTATTCCTCATTAAGAAACAACAATCCAATATTTCCTCTATAATTCCTAACTATATATACATATATATAAGCAGTATACTTGTTCATTATGTTTGCAAGCTACCAAAGGTCTGGACAGTTGGCAACAAGTGGATTTAACAAGGGCATATATATATATATATATACACAATGAACTACTCTATATTTATATAATTAAAAAGGCTAAAAGGAAAATGACAACTAACAAGTTAATGATTCGATGATCCAGATTATTATTCCATAGTTTTTTAACTACAAGTCTATGCAAAAAGTAATAAATGTCAACTATCATATGCTGCATTCACGATTTTCCATTATCTAATTTCATTTTGCTTGAAGCAAAAAAGGCACGTGATATAACAGTATGTAGAATTTGTTGTATCACTTGACCAAATCTTCAACTATCTCATACTATTTTTTGTCATTTACTGTCTGATATTTTATCATGCAAATTGGTTTATCACGAATATTTTTCCTTAATGTGGGCGAAGTCACATCGTATGTAAACAAAATTCAATATATATCTACAAAACATCAAACTTGATGGCTTTAAATGTTGCTTGTTAAACATTTGTAGCTAAGGGATTAGTTTTGGTCGATCGATGATGTGTTTTCCTTTATATACAAATCCATGATTGATTGTGTCGTGCCATATTTTTCTCTAACAAAACTCTCTTTTTAGTACCCCCAATAAGGTGAGGAAGTCTTAATTTGTATCCTCCACTCAACCTCACAAAACTCCAAAATGTTAAATTCTATAAGTCTTTAAATGCATGTAACCTCACCTATGATTTATCAACTAGGATGACTCTTCCGACTCCGCCCTCAAAAATATTAGTTGTTACAAAATTTTCTTTTTGTGTGAAAGATAACTTATAAAACGAACACAGCCGAATATTATTTAAAGGTGTAATCAATCACTGCCATTCATAGGGATCAGGTAATTAAATTCATGTAAAAGCTAGCAGTAGTTTGGAGGATTAAAAAGAAGAAATGGTGAAATGGCCAAAAAAAGCTTTATAATGTGTGAATATTGGATGATGGACTTAAACATGTGTCTTCATCAAACAAAATAAGCAATAGGTTATAATAAATATTATTTTTAGCAGAAAGTTTTCGGAAATCAAACTTTGCATGTATTAGACTATTTGTTTATAATCATTTTCTACAAAAGACGACTTTTCTTCCCCTTATACAAATTGAGCACAACATTCTTCAATACAAAAACAAAGAATAGGAAGAAAATGGTCCAGCATATAAACTTCAAGCTACATTTTCAACCAAATAATAACTTCACAGCTTACATCGCATTAAACCAAAAAGGGCAGATAAATATGAAAAGCAAAGAAATAAACAAAACAACATCTGTATTATATATATATTAAGAGTTTTATGTTTACTTGGGATTTCTTTTTTCCTTCTCCAAACATGAGAGAGATGTTACAATTTTTTCTTTAGGATCTTAAGAAAAGAATATGAAAACTGTGTTACGATCACCCAATTGGATGTACCTGCAGAAAGCCAACCTGGCAATTGTGGGCAGACCAGGTTTTTCAGTTCCAATGATGGAGGATCGCATTCCACTTTAAGAGACACCAAGACAACATTGACAGCAGCTTCGACAACCTTGGACTAGGATTAGTCTAGGCGATGATGTTCTGTTCAAAACGGTAAGAGGAGGCATGTTCAAAGTTTTTGAGGCTCTGCATTTTGTTTACATCTTTGTGTTTTCTTTCGTTCAGGTTTTACGTTCTTGGACCTACTATATTAACTCGGTCGTTTAATGACAAAGTTCGTTGCAGCAAACTTAGTTGAAAGAAGAAGTGATCTTCCTCCACGTCTTATTGGAAGTTAAGGCATTCACTAACGTGCATTGACCTTGTGGCTTTGGAGAATAGAAAGCTGGGATCTTTTTTTGACGTCTCACGGAGAGTTGGAGTCTATCAACGAATTCATAGTGTCTTGTTTATAAGCCCCTTAGAATTAGTAAAGATCCTCTCTTAGGGCCAAAAAAGACAGGAAAGGAAAAGTTTCGGGTTCTGGTTTGGGAGCCAACTCCCCCATTAGCTTTTACGTTATACAGCAAACAAATGCCTCGTCTATGTATCTACTAAGGGTGTTCTATGAACAAATGGAGAAGAAGAGATTACAGGATGCAATAACAAGCTTGCACTGACTAAAGTCAAGCAACTCAATACATGTCAAGCAAGTTCTATGGTAAAACTAGACTATTAAAATGGCAAATAATAACTTAACAAAGATCAGCAACATGCAAAGCCAATAGCTTCTCATCTCTCGAGTCTGGTCCAATTTATATATTCCTTATGCTATATATTAACTGTATGGCTAACAAGCAGCAAGAGCAACAAGCATTCAAAGTCATCCTTTTCATAGTATCTCTTATTGTCCTGGGTCTAATACCAAACGAATCAATTCCCACCACTTAACAAAACTTCAAGAGCAGACTCTTAAACATTCCAAGTTATTGTTACAATCCTAGCACAACTAGTGGACATACAGTTCCCAATCACGCTAAACTCTCCACATATGGACTAAGCAGTAGCTCAAGCCATAATAGTTTCAAACTTGGCTTTGATTACTACCACACTTTATCTTTGGCCATCAACTTCAGATTGTAACACGAACTGGTCAAGAAGCCCCAGAAGCTACAGCTGTAGCATACATGCTTGGTTCCTGATTCACTGGCACACCATATCCAAAGCCGCCATGGCCTTGCCCTCCAAAATATGCCCCATTCCATTGATTACCATGATCCCCACCTTTCCACTGTCACAAATTAAATTAACAAAAGGATTTACTGATAAAGGGCAACACATTCAACGACAATGAAAATCATGCAGGCAACACCTTTAGAGAAAACCGGAAGGTAAAGTCATTTCAGGCTTCAGTCAGACACAAGATAAAAGTAGTTCTAATTTTCCAAAAAAAACAAAGAAAAGTAGTTATCCCAAACTCCAGGAATCAAGATTAAATAAGTTGCAGTACCATCTAATAAGTTTGCTACAAGCTAATGCTATCAGCAGCATAAAGCACCTCCCTATACCAATGATTGGGGATCAAAAGAAAAAGAAAAACACCCTGGTATATCGGGTATGGATGTTGTTGCATATGCTTAAATAGCACAGGACTTCATGCTGAGACAAATTTACCTGCTTGTTTGCAGGACTACGACCCCAAGAAAGGCGAACTGTCTGCCTGCCTATCACAGTTCCGTTTAAGCTCTGCAGTGCATTCTCCGCACTCTTTCTGCAATCAGAAATATGTGCAATAAAAATCAATTCAATCTGTCACATCAATAATCAATAAGGTCCCAAAACAAGATCCTGAAACAATATACAAATGTTGATCCCTTCGTAGACATTAAATCACTTACAAAAGATGAGGAAAAGTTTGAGATATGGATACCTGTTAGTAAATTGCACAAAACCACATCCTTTTCCAACTGGTATTTTCACCGATACAACATCACCAAACTGAGAGAAAGGTGACCTCAGATCTTCATCACTGACATCAGAGTCAATTCCTCCAACAAATATCTGCAGCATCACATGAATGAGGAACTCACAGAATTGAAAAAAGCCAATGAAACAAGTAAGAGCCTAACTTACAGTTGTGTTGTTAGAGTCACCATCACTTTGGGAACCTTGGGCAGCCGCACCATTTGATGCATGTCCACCAGCCAACACCAGAGCTAGTCAAAGTACATATGAACTATTTCCATTACAATTCAGATTGATAACATGAAACATAAGGAAGTCACAATGCAGTAACCATCAGTTTCAAAAGCTAAAGGTAACTGGAAATAAGTTTAAAGAGATGATATCTTAAAGAACAAAATGTTGCAGATAAATGAAAACCAAGAGTTCAAATGACAACAAAAATATGAAAAAGCAAGATGATGGATGGTAAACAAAGTTATTATAATTCCACTAGCAAGTTCACCTTCAGATCCATAATATCCATAAACCAGGCAACTGAAACATGGCACTATGTAACCAAATAACCAAACAAAAATATATTCACAACTAATCAAACATGGTAAAAAAGTAAGATGCGACCCAAATATATTGCTAAACATAGCGAAAGATTTTTACGTCGCTAAACATCAAATGCAAAAGCATATTTCTAAAAATTTGTGGATACAACATAAACAATTACACCCAAAGGGCCTCCAAAAATAAGCTTGCATCATATCAACACCTAGGACAACCAAAACATAAGAAAAAAAAAAGAAATAAGGTAGTAAAAGCTTTAGACAGAAGTAACCAAAAATAAACACACAATCAGTTAAAGATTTTGTACTTTACTCTCCTTCAAAGATTCATTGAGCATTTTCATAAAATAGAGAACATGAAAGTATATCAGAACGGTGAAGAAATCCAAAACAACCAATATCAAGTGACACTTCTTCCAGCCACTTATGGAGGCAATAGTAAGACCAGTAACGCCAGCAGGCAGTAATAAGTCTATAGTAAAAAAAGCTCATAAAAGTAATACATCATAAATTTTGTCAGTTTGCCTTTCCAACTCCAATTTCCAACCACTTTCAGCACTACTTCCACTACGTGAGCAGCTAAATCACCCCAACAACTTCCTCAAACAGAAACATGAGAACAAAGAAGAAAAGGAGTGCAAGGTAATACAGAAGAGAAAAGGTGAGGTGATCACCCCCAACCACAAACAACACACTTTTGCAGCTGTTAGGGATTCTACTCAACAACAGCTAATGCAGGCATGCTTACAATGGCTTAGGTATATGCAAAAGTAAGTGTCTCTTTGAGACCAAATTTGCAACAATGTGCAGAGAAAAAAAATCACATCAAACAAACTGTAGCAATCTCATATAATAAACCTAGAAAAAGCCTAATTGGCAATGCAGTAAAAGGGGCTTATGAGGCAGGTAGCAAGTGACAGAAATTTACATGATAGTACTAAAAACCAAATGCTAGTATTCTACAAAAAGCAAGGAGCTTTGGAATATACCTTGTGAAGAATAATGTTGTTGATATGCAGATGATTTCTTTGGCGTTGCCACACCTATGCGCATAGGCCTACTCGAACAATAAACTCCATTCATTTCCTCCATAGCCCTAGTTCTCTCATTCTCATCGCCAAACCTAACAAAACCATAACCTTTTGGTCGGCCAGTATTTGAATCAGTAACAACTTTTGCTCCCTTCACAGAAGGATATTTGTTAGCAAAAGTCTCCTGTAACATATTATCAGTAACATCTGCTGCCAAATCACCAACAAAAATGGATAAGTCGGAACCAGCCTCCATTTTTCTATCCCCTGAAAAACTTGCCCAGTTGAGACGGAAGGGCCGATCAGAATTTGGCATCAGAGCACCACTGTAATTTTGCAAAACTTTCTCAGCTGTTGCGTGTGAATAAAACTCGACAAATCCATAACCTTCTGGTTGTCCAGTTTGCTTATTGCGTATAATCTTTACGGAGGAAACCTGCATTTAATTTACAGAACCATCATAAATCCAGGATAACATTCATTATAAACAGATAAAACAGGTTCCAATAAATACTGTGCAGATAAAAACAGCCGACTGGGTGAAGCTTCTCAAGCAACTGGCTAAATTCCATGTTCCTTGGAAAGAGAAATGGAAAGGGAGGACAATATATGGGCGATCCTCTATCTCAAATATTTTCAACTCTCTGTTTCCTTCTCTAATCAAATAAAGCAAGAATGTCGGCAAAATTTTAATTTTATCCTAATTCCCTCCAAAATCTAATCTTAACTTGATACTTCATCTGTGTGAATATAAACCAAGAATGAGAATCCTTCCATCTCTGATATTTGAAAAATACCACAATTTAGCAAACATACACCACAATGCTCTTCCATTGTGTAAATTGCCTTCAGTAAGATTTATACCTGTCATAGAAACAAACCGAAGCAGATGGGCAGACAAGAGAATAATTTTGACAGACAAGCGTATAGAGGAGAAACTTTATTTTAAAAAAGACAACAGTTAGTGTAAGCTTCAATAAGGAACGCCTTCATAAAGCGGATTTTAGTAAATCTAGCATTGCATCAGATGATTCAAACTAACAATGTTAATGACCTAGTGCTCCCCAAAAGAAAAAAATTTCTAAACAAAAATTCAAGAGAAAACTTTCTACAAATGGCAACAACCACGACAACCCACTCGTCAAATTAAACCGATTTCATTCACTGAAACTGCATCTATTAACTAAGGATCCGGACTTTATACCGTAGAAACGAAATCCCACCAAAACCCAGAACTCTACTATCTAAAGAAAACTGATAAAAGGAAAAAGAAAAGAATCATCACCTCGCCTGTATGAGAGAAACAGCTATGCAAATAAGTCTCGTCCATCCAATGAAGCAAGTCACCAACCCAAATAGTCTTAGCCTCCTCAGGAGACATAGGCTGTTGTTGCTTGTGATACTGTTGTGGAGGGTGTTTCTGATATTGGTCTTGTTGTTGCTGCTGCTGTTGATAGTAAGCTGTCATGTACTGAGGGTGATGATGCTGTGGAGGGTACATCATCATCTGCTGCTGCATCATCACCATCGCAGCCGCAGGATACTGCATGGCGGCCATCCATTGCTGATGCTGATGCTGCATGTGTGGCATCCATTGTTGCTGCTGATGCGGTTGATGTTGTTGCTGCTGCTGTTGGCTCAGATCAGAACCGTTGGTTTGCTGCATCATGATCCTCTTGATCTGAGCACAAAAAGAACTCACCTTTTCTCCACCTCCCTAAAATATTAGCAAAAATAGCTCAGGCCTCCACGGTGGTTGTGGCGGCGGTGGTGGCAGGGAGAGGGGTGGTGGCGCTTAGAGAAAGAGAGGGCTTACAAGCTAAGACTTAGGGGGAAGGGGAAGACGTTTGTTGTGTGCATAAGTGCTATATAATAATATATTCTATTTTTGTTTTTATTTTAAGCTTTTGCGAGGGTTTAAGAGTTTGGAGGTGACCAATTCCTCGATTACAACGTTGATGTGCCGTCCGATCGGCCCTGCGGTCCAAGAGGAGGAAAAGATAGAATAGAAGCTTGGCGGTGGTGGTTGGTTCTTTTTTCTTTCGTTTGGTTTCATCTGTGTCCTAATTAATTTAATAGCACGTCAGTTGGTTCATAATCATATTATGCCCTTTTTCTTAAAAAGAATTTGTAATTGCGCGGAAAGAAGTGGTCAAAACAGGCCCTTTGCGCACGTCCTTGAGCTGTTGGACTTTGAATGCAAAGTGCAAAAATTGGATTCCCTTTGAATTCTTCTCCTATCTATCAAAATGTTTCTTTCTTATGTTATTATATCATCATCTAAGATTATATATATATTTGTTCTTGAATGACTGTTCAAGAACAAAGATACATATAATGGTTTCAACACCATAGATGAAGCTTTGAAAATGTTGCTACTTCATCTGTGGTGGATGAGATAATCAAGAACAAATAAAAAATATCGTCATTCAAAATTTCAGAGGGGTGGAATTGTGCATTCCCCTGTGACCGAAAAAGCGGGAAATGTGTCAAATTAGCTGCATATGATGCTATTTACACCACTTCTATTACTTCATTTTCAATAATCACCATGAAGGAAACTTTCATAGTATGTTCCTTTAAGGGCCTTTTGGACCTCGTCCCAGTTCTCAATCTGATTAGATATTGGTCCTTTGTGTATCTTTACTTGACGACTACTAAGGTCTCTACGTTGAACCTTCAGAAATTCTTGAACATCCAATAACTTCTGCAAATCCAAAGGCAAGAAACCTATATGCCACTCACTCCGTTTATAATCACATTAATATAGTTAAGCAAACGATAAAAATTAAGAGCAAATGTCAATTGTTTCCTTACAGTGTGATTCTTTACTATATCTTCATAATAAACAATTATGTGTCTAGTGCTCTTGAAGTACTCCAATGCTTTGGCAGTCATGTCTTCCACTTGCTGCAGATTCGGAATTAGTAACCTTGCATTGATGGAAGGCTTGTATCTAGCCAGTATCTCTGCCTGAATCCATTTATTGTAGATTAAGATATTTCAGTGGAAAAAAGGGGTAAAGGAGGTGGAAAAAGTAAGATACAAATGATAACCTCATGAGGTGAATGAACATGAGACTTGTGAGTCCCATTTTGTAGTTTAGCATCTCGATCATAGGAATTGGCTACAACTGATATCATCCTGCGCAAGAGATTTCTTCGGAAGAGAAAAAGAGCTAAAACACCCCTAGTTTTGAAGTACTCTACTATCCCTTCATGATATTGCATCACTCCCTAAAGCAATATAAGCAAAAAATTGAAAATCAGAGAGAGATACGAAAAAGCGAGGAAAGATGCAAACAGGAAAGTAACATTGCGCAGAAATCGATTTAGAACTAAGCAAACTCTGAATTCAGGACAGGGAGCTTTTATCTAATCACAAATATAAGTTATTCTCGGATCTTGACTTGTACTGTTACTGATAGCAGCATCGTCAACTTGAAAGAACTGGGATCCATTCAGCACAATATAACCCGAACTGGAGAGTGCTAATGACAAATTTCAGTGGATTCACAACCAACATTTTTTCACAGTTGGTGTTCACCTGGCATAAAGCCATTCAAATTGAACATGATTGCACTTAAAAGGGTTTTGACATAGTCATCATCGTTGCCTAAGCTGGTATTGAAAGAAGATTCATATTTCTACATCTTCTGAATTTTGCTTTAATGTGGTACAGATTAACAATAAAAAGAGTGGATAAAATCTTTTAAAATTTGCTGCTCCCTTGTAGTTGGATTGAAAATTGAGAAGGGAAAAGGAACAAAAAGAGCATGAAAATGTTCAAAGAGCTAGAAACTTAAAGTGTAGAAGCCACATAAGAATGTTAAAAGTAACAGTTGAGTTTAAAACAACGGGAGACTCAGCTAACAAATTTCGCTTCTTCAATTGCCATTCACTCTAAACATGCATAAGTAAACAAGATAATTCAATAGCATTCTTTCACTTTACTTCTTTTCTGTACCCTTCTTCTCTTTCGTTTCCCTTCCATGGCTCAAGAAAAAAAAAACGAATAACAGAATTCAGAACTTTCAGAGTCACTTGTAAATATAAAAGAATATCAACTAGAATAAACCATACCATTAATATTCTTCCATGGAAACGAAATGCACTAAACCAACAAAAAGAAACTCTTCCCTAGCGGCTCTTTCATATGGTAAGTTCACCCATCAAGACCCATAGGACCTTTGTCAAGGACAAAGAGGACAAAGGTCCTCTAGAGATTTATTCCCGTAAACTATTGAACAGGATCAAATGGAAGAGAATGGGAATTTCATAAAGGGAAACTGTGTTAGGTAAGAAGTAATAACCAGTTACATCAATACATTAGTATTCTGAACACGGTTTTGGATAAACTAGAAGCCATGTGGAAACAACCAGTTACATCATTACATTAGTATCCTGTACACGGTTTTCAATAAACTAGAAGCAATGTGGAATTTGGGATAATAATAAATATTAAGTAGATCTTAGAAAGAATTAATTGACCAGGTAATTAATGGAAATGCTACCAAATGCATAATACTAGCCATCTGGCATACTAGGTGAATAATGCTACTAGCAAATCAGCGTATGAATAACATATCCAGAATAAACTATCACCTGATTGAGCATCCACTTCAAGCCAACTGCAGCTGTACATTCATTCCTGGAAGCGCTACTTAACCAGTCCAGATTGTAAATTTTGTCCAAACTGTCTACAATCATTGAAATATTACTTCTCCTGACTTTTACAGAGAAAATCTCACCATTTGAGCTTATGTTAGTGTGGTTATTTAATAATGACTCGAACCATCCACTCCCAGATCTCTGCATTGACAGAATAGCAAAATACCGCACAGGATTGCACGCACATTCTACCCTATAACGCACCCAAAAGAAATCGCATCATGGAGACTCGCATAGGATTTCAAGTTTGCAACAAACGGTCAGTATGTATTGAAGGGTTACCTGCTATACGATTTTGGCTTTGGGTAGTGGACATAAGGGATTTCCCAAGGTTCAATGTCAGGTTCAGGACATGGCTTTTCTATCACTTCAACGTTCAAAATTTCAATATTGCTGCTGAAACTGATTTGTTGAAGACAAACTGTGCACATGTACACACTACAAACCATTACAATGACCAAGACAATCATCCTACACATCAGTGGAGACTTCTTAAGAGCCTTTAAGAAGAAGCCATCCTGTAATTCAAGGATTACCCACGAGTAAAAAATATGCTAAACCACAATGATAAATCAAGTTGTCAACTAAATTTTCACCATAATAGTCTAAGGCTAAAATATTCAGATGCCAATCTAATTACATAACTAATGAGGTGAATCAAGAGAATCCGGCTGAGCAAGGTAAATCTACATTTTCTGATAAAAGAATATAACTGACACACAGCATTAAACAGTTCACTGAATAATAAACGAGAACAAGCCCCAACGAAAAGGGCAATCTGGGTGTGCATGCACATTCAATAAATGCAGGAAGACAACATTCAAACAAACAAAAACGCCCGTATCATAAAACATCACAAAAAATACATAGTATCAGAAGAGAAAAACAAAACAACGAGAGAGTTAACACTAGTAAAGCACCAAAAGAGACAAACAAAAAGGTAAGGGTATATACAATGAAGATCATCAACAGACCTTAGAGAAGAAGCAGATATCATCAGCTGCCATGGTCTTGAAGAGCTAAAAGAGGAAAAGAAAGTTAATGAAAAGGCATTGGTCAGCTCAGATTTTTTCTTCACCTGCTTTTTCACAGTTCCAGCTTTATCGCTGCCTCTCGCCCACTAAACAGTTCAAAACGAAAAAGAAAAAGAAAGAGAGAGATTAACGGTTCTTTCCCGTGAAAAACAAAATCATTAGAAGATGCTTTAGACCGGTGCACGCTCATTGTCTTTCTGTACGCCGTTGAAAAAATATTTTTATTCTTTTTTCTTTTTGTAATAAAGGTAAACAATCAAAGCATAGGAGAATAGGTGAAACTAGCAAGACGACAGTGCGTTTAAATGAGATCTTCGTCTTTTGGTGGAGTTGCACCCGATCCTCCGTCCAACTTTATCTTGTCTTCCTCCGTCTAAGAATGAAATGGCGTCGTTTTGTCTTAAAATTTGACAAAAAATTAGGCGAAATATGTACACACCTGTGGGACCCACTCACAGGCGTCGTTTTAAAGCCGTTAGCCAAATCAAAAGCCACTTTTAATTTTGGTTCTTCTTCTTCTTCTTCTTATTATTATTATTATTATTATTATTATTATCCTTCTGTATTTTATTATTAGAATTAGTAATATTTTTTTAAATTCCTTTTTATTATTTAATGGTTTTAGTTTGATTAAGTTAGTTTGCTTTAATTTATTTATATTAATAATATAAATTTCCTTCTTAAAATTTGTAAATT
>JANIIA010000192.1:65298725-65313214 GCA_027478495.1 Erythroxylum alaternifolium | reverse complement strand
GAATGCATGCATATGTCACTATACATTATACACTCCTAAACACGGCAATTTACCAATATACCCTTCCTATTGGTGAGGGGATGTTACAATCACACTCACTTGTCTTTATGAAACAAGAAGAAAAAAGATTAGAGCAAAAAAGAGATAAAAAAATGCATAGAATGAAGAACATAAGCCATGAACAAAAGTTGTCATGGGTGTGACCAATATCTCACGACCATGACAAAGAAGTCATGGTCGTGAGACTCTTCTCATGCACATGACAGGTGTGTCATGGGTGTGACACACCTACTCACGCCTATGACTTTGCCACCTGTCCATTCGAAACCCTACTTTTAAATATAAACAGACATAATGTGACGGAAGAAGGTATAAAATGTTTGAGGAATCATTATAATGGTTGGACCTCTGAGGTTTGAAAAAGAAGAAGGGCAACAAAGCTTACTCTTTGAAGACCCATGGAGGGTTAAGCTTCTCGGTGCCGGTTCAAAGGTGATATCGATGCTAAAGAACCCACTTAAGCGTATCTCTCATTGTGTTTATATTCTTTCTCTCATAGGAATTGATTGTGTTATCTTATGTTTAGTGAATTGGGTATTGTATAAGAATGATTAAATGCTCTATTTGATTGTTTTTATGAATAAACCCATTGCTAGAATCAAATACAATACATAATCATTGTGTTTCCGATTCATTTGTGACAACTGATGGTTTTTAATTAATAGGGATAAAATAGCCTAGGTCAAATAATCCTAACTTATATGGTTTTTACCCTAATTAATCTATTTTCTTAACTCGTAATATGGTTGTCCAATTAAATCTAGAGAGTTTGATCTAGGTTGTTCGATAACTAGGTTTAATTAACAAGCTCTTCTTAATTAAACACGATCTAAGGGAAAACTAGGGTTCATAGAGCTAATTGTTAACCTATCATTAATAGTTGCTATGAGAGGTATGAGAATAACAACTTAGTAAAGTATGTTTAATTATGTGTAGGCTAATATTGAACCGATGACTGAGTCCCTAACGTATTCATGAATTTTCATCATTTTTGAATGTTTTCTTTAATTTTTTTGTTGGTTTAATTTTATTTTATTTTCTTATTTGAAAACCAACTAAAACCCCCTCATAACCTAAACACTGATTGATTTCATTTCAAAAGCTTTACATACACTCTTTATAGGATTAACCCAGACCATCATTGCTATAGTTTTAGGTCTAGTTATTTTGTGTAATGTTACGATGTGCTACCACCTTCTCTCTTCATTTCCTTTAGATCTCTCACTTGTTTTTGCATCTTTAATCTAGATTTTACTCCCTTCTTCATATATTTCACAACTTCCAAACATACCTTAAATTTTGGAAGTAGTTTTTTACATAATTTTGTGCATATTTTCTACATTCAAGCATAGTGTAAATGCTCACAATCTAAAAGAAAAACATCAGTGGCGAGGAGTGGAGCATGGGATAGGGTGGCAGACTTTAGAGCTCCTTTCCTATTTTTTCAGAAGATGAAGGTACTCGATTCCAAAAAATTCTCTCTAAGATTATTATTGCCCCTAGGTATTTCACTTTCGATATCTTAGATAATCTAGGATTAAAGGATAAAGTTGAGACTTTGAGTAGTAACATTCAATGGGATAAGTTTGTTACTTTTGATTACATTGTGTATAAAGAATCGACCATTGAATTTTATAGTAATCTTCAATTTGCATTGCGGGATCCACCTAATTTTGGTTTCATTTAAGGGGTCTACCTTACCATTTGAATTATGATGTTTTAGTCTAAATTGTTGGATTTCCTCAGTCAAATATAATTAAAAAGCATGATGATTTTGGGCCACTCGGTATTGGAAACATCTAACAGGGTTGGATAATTTTAATATTAAAAATGCACATAATAATTTCATCCTTACTCCTAAATATTTGTTATTGCATAAGTTCAAGTATCAAACTATGTTTGATAAATTAGGAAGTAATAAATGTTCTGTCAAGGAATTATTTATTTTATGGTGCATGGATGACAATGTTAAAATTTGCACAATGACCCACATTTTTCAATCCATAGCTACTACCCTTAAAAAGAAAAGTAGCCATCTTGGTATGGGTTATATTGTCACCGCACTTGATGCACACTATGATTTGAATATTGATGAACTAACATTTGTCTTTCCTAAGTTTTTGAATCACATATACTTCAGGCAAGCAGAAATCTTGGCGGTCGATCACATAGACCTTCGAGATGTCAGCTCCAAAATATAGGTGAAACATAGGACATGATAGGTTAGTTCTGGCTCTATACCACCATAGCAATAAAATGAAGACTCAACCAATGAAGAGACTGAGGATGATGAGGAGGTAGTTAGAAGAGATCTTTAAAGTGGTCTCTGACAATAACAAACTTTTGAAGGAGATGGCGTAAGAACAAGAACGATAATAACTTGACATCAAGAAGATTTTTAGATACTTTGTTGATCAGGGTGTTCATATTATGTTTCTAACACTGTCACCACCCTAATCTCCTTAGAGAGTTTCATACTCTTACGTTTTCTTTATGTTATGTCTTATCATTTTGATATATGTGTTGTTTGTTTTCTCGTATTAAATACAATATGTTGTCTAAGTGCTAGGAGGATTTTGCATTAGCATGGAATATGTGTGAATTTTGCATACTATATTGTTAGTTTTTTATTAGGTTGACATGGTGTGAAAATATATTACATATGTGTGAATTGTATGAATGCATCAATTGCAATAACTTGATGAAGTTTAGCTTTAAACACAGTTATTGATTTTGTAAAGGCATATTGACTTGTGAATTTTATGTTTTAAATATCTTTGGTTGACTATGCATGTTAATCAGGATATGACATCAATTTGTTCATGTTAGGAAATTTGTTATATCTATTTATAGTTATACGTAAATTGAATGAGTCAGTATCATTAGTAATCTTTCACGAGAATGATTGACTAAAAAGAAATGAGGTAGGCTATGTGAAAATAATTTTAAAAAGTTTCTTAAATGAAAACTATTTCACTGGGCCTTTTGAAATAAATATTGGGTTATGAATAGAGCTAGTAGCCAGTTGAAAATGTGATATAGTTGAATAACCAAGGGTATTTATGACAAAATGTTTGTCTTCACATTAAAAGGTTAAATTGACATTCCAACCAAGCTAATAAATAAAAAATGGCCCAGTTGAGTAGCCCGGGGACATTCATGATAAGTTGTTTTCCTTCACGTCAAAAGACTAGGTTAACAATAAAGAAAAATAAAAAGTGTTGTTTCGATAAATAAATCCTACTGATCTTTGAAAATAGAAAAAATTTTCATAAAAGGATACTTAGTGATAGTTGCATTTTTTATTGATTACTAATTGTAAATGTATGTGTACAAGTGTTATAGGTGAATGAATATGATGTTAATGTTTTAATTAATATGTATATTCAATTCAAAGTGCTTAACTATGAAATGCGTAAGTTAGTATGTTGGCACAACTTGAATGATTAATGTTTGTAGTTAAATTGATTTCATAAAGTTAGATGTCATTATCTCATTATTATATATTGCATGAATGCATATGTTTATATTTGGTTTGTTAAGTTTGTGTTTTTTGTTTTGAGGACAAGCAAAATTTTAAGTGTGGGAATGTTGATAGGTGTAGTTTATACTATGTTGACATATATTTTAGTGTGTTTATAGGTTTTATTGGATGATTGTTGCATTTATATGTGAATATTTATTTGCATTCTAGGTGTTTGTATGGTTTAGAGCATGTTTTCAATCTTAGTTATATGTTTTTTAAGGTGTTTGATATGTTTGTTACTGTTGAAAATCAGATAGGTGAAGAACAGAGACTTAGATATGTATAAAGTTACACGGGCAAGGTCACGATCCCGACTCCCATATCACGATCATGATAGAAGAGAAATACCCAGAGCCACTATCATGACTCCATTGTCAAAACCGTGACAAAGAGCAATTTCATAGAGTCGCGATCCACTATCATGACTCCATTGTCAAAATCGTGACAAAGAGCAATTTCATAGAGTCACGATCGTGACTCCAATGTTATGACCATGACATAGGCTTCCCAGGTGCAACTTTTTCCATTTGTTTTAGGGTTTAGGGGCATTTTTGCAACCAATCAAAGGGCAATAACCTAGTTACACCCCTAAGATCCTAAGAGACTATTTAAAAACCTTAAGAAGCCTCAAAAATGTAGTCTCCAACTTGAAAAAGTGGATCAAACAAGGAAGATCGAGAGAGACATTCAAATTTCCTATTTTCCAGATCAAACTTTAAATAGAGTTTTTCTTTCTTTCTCCTTTTATTATTTTCGTATTACTTAATATGTAAACTGAATTTCCAGATGTCTATTATGTTCATGATGTTCTAAATTTCTGATTAGGATTTATTTCATAATTATTTTATGACTTTGATTGTTATTAATTCAATACATATTCTTTGTTGTGTTAATGGTGCACTTTCATACTTTAGAAATAAATCAAGAGAGTGAGTCAAAATTAATCTTATTAAATTTTTCAACGAGATTTGGTGGTTTCATATGTCACACAATTAACAAATCAATTATCATTTGATCAAATATCTTGTGTGAGAACTTGATTATTCAATAGATAGCTTTAAATTTAGTTGAAACATTAGGAAAGTTTTGTGAACCGAAAGGTTGCAAGATCTGGAATTTTTGTATTCAATTATGGTTAATCAATTAGGTCTTGAGTGGGAGTGATCAACCCTTAGAAAATCGATGATCGACACATAATTGAATCAATAATCATTAAGGGAGCATAATAATGAAAGAATAAATCCTATACATTCATCCTTAATCATCCTTAAATAATTGTGGCAGCTTTCTGATATATGTTAATTGATTGCTTCTATTTAATTGTTTTAATTTTTGTTATTATTTCACTTAAATCATCTTTTATTACCTTAGACAAAGTTAGGTTCTATTAGTTTTACTTATTCCTCGTGAGATCGATACCTTTCGATACTACAAGTTTACGATCTGTATATTTGGAGATATTGAGAGTTTTATTATAGGTAAAACTTGCTCTCATCACAAGGTTTGATCAACTTAGTTTCCTGAAAACTTCATCTTATTTGTTTTTGTTTCTCCATAAATGTGCATTTGACTCTATGGTTCTTCTATCTCAGTCTCAATACAAGCTTATAACTTTGCACTTCTCTTTGAAGGTACTCAAGTAGCTCATCACACATTACTTCGTTCAAAGCATTTTTTAATAATCTTATTGGCCCTTAGACAACTCATTTTTAAGGTCTTATTGCTAACTGTGGTTATATTGCTATTGTCTATTTTATAATGATGACTTTAGATCATTTCTTTAATGTTATTTTCAATTAACAGTCACTACAAGATTCCATCTTTTTCATTTGGAACTTTATGATTTCTTATTTGATTCTTGTCTTAGGGGTTAACTGACACCAAGAAACCCCCAAAAATGATTTCAAGAAATATGACAGGAGGTAAGAAAAGCCTAGCTAAAGAGATGTCCAAGTGTTCTTTCGTAGTTAGTGGATGATAAAAGTTATCAATCTTCGTATTTATTTTGTTGCAATTATGTGCATCTATTTATTATTGTTCGTAAGGTTTGCTTAAATGTTACCACCTCACAAATATCTACTACTTACATGCCATACCTCCAATAAGACTGCATAACTTTATCAACTCTCCCATCGAGCTAGGGGTCAGAGGTGAGTGATTGTGTTTCTTTTTGTATTTGATTATCTTTCACTTGATGCATACGTTATATATCAGAATTCAAATCAAAAATACTCCTCCTTCGTGTTCCTACATGAAGGACTCTTTAAATTAGGCCTATCCATCCTAAGAATTAATTTCTCCTCTAGATATAGAACGTTTTATATAACATTTCACATTGACCTGTTTAAGTAAAAAGCTTATTTCTCTTTTCCACTTTAATAAGTACCTATAGGTAGAGAAAAAGGAGGAACCTTCGTCTCTGTAATTTAATTCTTCCTCTTTACTTCCTTGTTTTGATGCGATTTCTCAAAAAACTATACTCAAATCTCATCAACATATTCTTTTGGAAAAGCAAGGACTTGATTGTTTAAATTGATAGTTTGATGCATCTCTAACTTTTAATTACGAAGAATATGTAGAAATGAGGTAGTTTTAATCCATTTTCTTCTAAAACATACACAATTTTTGGAATACGACTCTTTAGACAGTTGTTCTTTTTCTTTATCTTAGACTTCAAATTATTGTTCACAATTTTAAGGATTGTGTTAATAGTGTTTTTGTTTTTCTTTAGACTCATTCTCTACAAATAATTCTTGCGATGGTAGTAACCAATAAAGTTAAATTCTACACTTTGTTTATTTCTTCCTTAAGCTTGATAACTATTAAGTAGTTTCCTATCAAAGTTACATTTATTTATAACTTTTAACATCCTAAATTATACTACTAATCAATAGAATGAAATAGATCAAAAATCTAGAAAGGATTTTAAAAACATTCTAATTATAGGATGAAGCTTTAGGGACATGCTAAGGTACTTTGATATGACATAAAGATACGTGAGTTGTTCTCATTCTCACTGTAATAGCATTCTAGTTTTATTCTGTCATCCTCAAGGCAAAATCATATAAGAGTTTCATGTCCGGGCCTCAATATATATAAGATATCTTATCTTTATTTATTCTTTTATATATAACCTCAATGCTCTTAGTTTACAATTGGTTATGGCTATTGAGCAAGTTTTTATACACCATAAGTATACAGATCGTATCTTTTAGTATATAAGGTTATCATTCCCACGAGGATTATGTAAGAATAAATTCAAACTCAACTTTATCTAAGGTATTCAGAATGTGATTTGAGTAAAAATAAATAACAGAAATTAAAGAAAAAATAAAACAAAGCAAATAATGCAAATAACAATGAGTTGCTAATAAGATTAGGGTTTTTATCGACATAAAATGCTTAGGACTTATTCTTTCTTTATTTTGTTTCCTTAATTGTTACTGATCCAATTCTGTGTTTAATCCTAGATTTCCTAGGTTATTGATTACTCTCTCTCAAAACCTAATCAATTAACCCTAATTGAATTTGAAAATTCCAGATTTGTAACCTCTCAATTCATAAAACTTTCCCTAACGTTTTCAATTAAATCTGAAGTTATCTAATAGATCATTAAGTTCTCAAATAAGATCTCTCTTTAAATGATTGTTAATTTGATAATTGTGGGACTATTAAACTACCAACTCTCATTGCACAATCTAATATGATTACCTTTGACTCACTCTCTCAATTTATTGTCAAGTTTAAGGACGCAAAATTATCACAAACATTAGAATATGTATTAAAATCAACAATAATCAAAGTCACAAAATAAATCCAGAATAAATCCTAATTTAAAATTTAGATGTTCATAAACATGTTAAACAACTTGGAATTCATATTACTTATCAAGATTGATGAAATAAATAAAGGAAAAGAATAAAAACTTTATTAAATACTTGATTTGGAAAGTTATAATTCGCAAATGTTCTTCTTGATCTCCCATGTTTGATCCACTTTTTGGTGTTAGCTTATGGATTTTTTCGTGTGTTTAACGTCCTTAAATAGTGTATTAGGGTCTTGGGGTGTAACTAGGATTTTCCTACTTTGATCAGTTCGAAAAATGCCACAAATCCTAAAACAAATAAAAAAAACTCACGTATGGATAGTCTTTGTCATAATCGTGACCTGGGAATTTCCCCTATGTCATGATCTTGCTACTCATGCACGATCGTGACACCCTTTAAACAGCTTCCATCTTCCTTATTCTTCAATTATCTGATTTCCATCACTAACAAACACATCAAACACCTTATGAAACATAAAATTAAGATTAAAATCATGCTCTTAACCACACAAACAGTTAGAATATGAACAAACACTCACATTAACACAATTCTAAGCCTATAACTATAATAATTATCTAATAAAAACCTAAAAACATACTAAAACATCTAAGAAAACATAGTATGAACTAAACCTATCAGTGGCTATACCAGGGTTCCATATCTTTTATACTGCCTAGCATTTCTTTTTGTTTTCTTTAGTATAATATCTTTCTATTAACATCTAAACTCTAATTAAGTTGGAGATTTTTAAAGAACTTTTTTGAAATATTCTATTCTTCCAAATCATACATATCATCATCAATCATTCATACCTATCAATATCCCCACACTTAAACTTTTGCTTGTCCTCGAGGAAAAACAAAAACACAAATACAAAACACATATAAGCATAAATTCCAAGATGCAATAAAGGTATAATGGCATTGAATCTTATTGAATTAATTCAACGACAAACATCAATCATTCAAATTGTGCAAACATACTAACCTATTCCTATTATGTTTAAGTACTTTAAATTGAATATACATATCAATCAAAATATAAACATTCAATTTATACACTTGGGGCACTTGTAACATGCATTTATAATTTGTAATCAATCAAAAATCCAACCATCATTGAGTATCCTTTCATGAAAATTCTTGCTAATTTTAAATATTAGTAGGTTTTATTTATTAAAACACCATTTTTTAAATTTTCTTTAACGTTAACCTAGTTTTTTGATGTAAAGGCAAATATTTTATCGTGAATGTCCCTCGGTTACTCAATTAAACCATTTTTATTATTTAACTTGGTTGGAATGTCATTCTAGACTTTTTACGTGAAGACAGACATTTTATTGTGAATGCCCCCGATTATTCAATTATATTACATTCTCAACTAGCTACTAGCTTTATTCTTAACCCAATATTTGTTTCAAAAGGGCCAGCAAAATAGTTATTTATTTAACACACATTTTTTTATCACAAATCCTACCTCATTTCTTTTTAGTCAATTATTCTCATGAAAGGCTACTAGTAAGGCTAACCAATTCAACTGACTTATAATTATAAATATATATCACAATTTTCCTGAAGGTGAATAATAAGGTTTATATCCTAATTAGCATGCATATTCGACCAAAGATACTTATAACATAAAATTCCTATGTCAATATGCCTTTACAAATTAAATGACCATATTCAAGGCTAAGTTAATTCCATCAAATTCTTGCCATTGACACATTCACACACAGTATGTGTATGTTCATACAATGTCAATCCTAATATGATATGCAAAATTCACACACATGACATGCTAATGCACAAACCTCCCTACACTTAAACAACACATTGTCCTTAATATGAGAAAACAAACAACACAAATATGATAATAAGAAGAAATAACAAAAAGAAAAGGGTTAGAGCATGAAACCACTTATGAAGATCAAGGTGGTGACAGTTTTGGTAAAGGAATTTAAACACCTTGAGCAATGAAGTTCTTATAAATCTTCTTAATATCGTCTTGTTGTTGTTGTTGTTGTTGTTGTTGTTCTTGCGCTGTCTCCTTTAAGAGCTTGTTGTTATCGGAAACCAAATTGAAGAGCTTTTCCCAACCTTCCTCTTCATCATCTTTTCTGTCTTCACTTGTTGAGACCTCACTTTGCTACCATGGTGGTGTAAAACTTGAACTAGCTTGTCATGTCCTATGTTTCACATGAGTTTTGGAACTAGTATCTCGATGGACATCCAAGATCTCAACTCACCTTAAGTGAGTGTGATTTAAAAACTTGAGAAAAACAACCGTTAGTCCTTTAACAATGACACCATAGTAAACAGCAAGTGTGCTAACAATATATCTCATACCTAGGTGACTACTTTTCTTTTTAAAAGTAGTAGTTATAGATTGAAAAATATGAGCGGTTGTACAAACTTGAACATTATTATCCATGCAATATAAAAATAATAAGTCTTTAATAGAACATTTGTTACTTTCAGATTTATCTAAAATATTATGACACATAAACTTAAGAAGTAACGAATGTTCGCTACTAAGAATGACATTGTTATGGGCATTTTTAACAACAAAGCTATCCAACCTTGTTAACTTTTTCCAATACCTCTTAGCACGAAAACCATCATATTTTTCTATTATGTCTGACCTATCCACCAATCTCTTCCATAACATCATAATTCAAATTATATGGTTGACCCTCAATCAAAACCAAAATTTAGTCAAATCCTGTGATGCGAATTGAAGATTAGTATATAATTTTAGGGTTAATTCCTTATACACAATATAATCAAAAGTAATAAATTTATCCCATCAAATTTTATTATTCAAAGTCTCAATCTTATCTTTCAACCCTAAATTTTCTAAAATTTCAAAATCAAAGTATTGAGGTGCACTAATAGTCCTAAAGCAAAGGGTTTGGAAATGGATACCTTCGTCTTCCGAATAAATCAGAAAAGAAGCTCCAAAATTCGTAACCCTATTATGTGTGCTTTGACCCGACACTTAAGTTTTCCCTTTCTATTATAATCGTTTAGCACTTTGTTTAGTTTTTGGAGCCATGAATAAGTGTATACCTACAAAATAAACCAAGAACACATAAAAATAGACCAAAAATACCAAAAAAACATGAATAGATAAAAGTTCCACCAATTCTTGTAAAAAAACCACTCTAAAGATGTAATCTAGATATGTGGAGAAGGCATCAAAATCTAGTTAAAAGATGCAAGAAACAAGTAAAAACTTTAAGAAAAATGAAGAGAGAAGTGAGAGAGTTTGAGAGTGGCTGCTACAATTTAGAGAGATAAAGTTAGTGAAGTAGATTAAAAATGATGAATATAAGGTGTTAGGGTTGAAGAAGGAGGGTTAAAATAGGGTTTATAAGTGATTATTCACGTGTAGGCATAATCTGCCGTGAGACATGATCGTGACTGAGAGTCACAATTGTGAATCGTTCTCTCAAGCACAATCGTGCCTTTGGAGCATGATTGTGACAGAGCCTTATCATGCCATGCATGATCATGACCTTTGAGGCACGATCGTGACATACAAAAAATGTCACCCTTGTCTCGTTTCTTTTTTTTTTTTCCTTCATGTAACCTCCAATCTTGCTTCCCTAACTTGTAATAACTTCAAAAAAAAGAAACTTAGCCATCCAAACCACTACAAAAATATTAAAGTTAAAAATTTAAATACTAGAATTCAAAACAAATCTAACTATCAAACATGTTAAGTTATGGTCATTAGCTTGACCTTCCATCATTCAAAACTTAACAAGGTCAATTATGAGTGGCTTGCTATCAATCATTTCGGTCTATGTCAATTTAGTAACCTATAAATGAGCTATATGTTATGAGATAATAAAAAGGTGATAATCAATTAAATTAGAAAAATCCAAACAATTTTAGTAAGATCATTTTCGATAACAAACTATCAACATAACTGGGAATGATGAAATCCCCTGAATCTTTAGCGGAATCAAACAATTTGTATTGTAAAAAGGTGAATTGTTCTTCTTCTCGTTTTGCAATCACCCTCATCCACTCTTCTACTTCATCTTCTTGAACAGAGATTTCTGCATATTTCTCAAACTCTATGTCCATTGTCACATGCTCCTTAAATTTTACTTCTTTTAAATGGTTTTCCTCTTGCTCTTTGATATATTCAACTTTTATGTCAATCTTCATATAAGAGTTACTTTCTTTGGGATGTTTCAAAACCTTATTCATATTGAATTCCATATGCTCATCACCAATCCAAAAAAGTAATTTGCCTTTATAAATATCTATTAGGGCTGTCCCAATGTTCATAAACGACCATCTCAAAATTAGTAGAAAATTCCTATTTTCTTCGAAATATAGTGTCACAAAATCCACATGGATAATGAATTTGTCCATTTTCATTGTAACATCCTCCCCCACACCAAATGTTCTCTTAATTGGTTGATCTGCCCACTGAATGAGCATCAAAGTTGGCTTTACATTGCTTAGCCCTAGCTTTCTAAAGATTGACAAAGGCATAAGATTTATACTTGCGCCTAAGTCACATAGACATTTTGCAAATTCTAACTCACCAACTACATATGGTATTGTAAAGCTCCATGAATCCTTCAATTTTGAAGGTACATGACTAGTGATAATGGAGCTACAAATTTTAGTTAATGCTACCATTTTTTATCTTCCCAAGTTCGTTTATTTGATAATATGTCTTTCAAGAACTTAGTGTACTTAGGCATATGTTCCAATGCCTCTAAAAAAGATAAGTTAATTTGTAAAGTCTTCATCTTTTCCATGAACTTTGCAAATTGTGTAACTAGTTTGTTCTTCTGTAATCTTTAGGCGAATGGAATCTTGGTGGATATGGTGGAGGGGCAAAATAAGGAGGGTACTCACTCTTTTCTTCATCCTTTTTCTTCTTTTCTTGATCCTCTACTAGGTAGGTTTTAGCTTGTTTGTCTGCTAGTTGTTCTAGCTTTTTCTCACTTATGATTACCTTAAGTTACTCCCTTAGATTTGCTTAAGTGTTACTCTAGAGACTCCCCACACTTCTTGTAGACAATGAGTTCATTAGTTAGCCTATTTAAACCTGTATATTATGAATGGAAGAGGCATGGTTTTTAGTTCCTTGCTCAACCTTCCCTTCTAGCCTCTTATGGGCCTCTTCCATACTCATGAGCTTGTTTATGATCTTGTCTAATTTGGAATCGTTGGCATTGGATTTATCTTGTTGAAATTAAAGAGGCCCTAAAATTCTAAATTAATTTCATGTATTATTAGATCAAGAAAAATTTAGGTGGTTCCTCTACCTAGAATCGTACGTATCAAAGTTAGGGGTTATTTCTTCCTTCATGACCAAATTATGTGCCCATATAGTTGAGCTGCTCTGTATTGTTATTTTGCATTAAAAAGCAATCAGCAGTAACATGATTAACTTGTCCACATAACTCACATCCATACTAAATTGCTCTAACTAAAATGGATAAAGAGACCTTTAGGCTGTTAAGTTGTCTTATCAAGTTATCGATCTCAGCCTGCATTACTGTCACTGAATCGACAACAATGACTCCCTTCTAATCTCATAAAGTCGATTGTTGTCTACTTTTATTTGACATTCCAAAAATTGATGTTATTTGTCGTCTCCTCTAGCAAGTCCTCTATTTCCTCAACTGTCTTTCGCATAAGAGATCCTCTAGAAGTTGTGTCTATAGTGCCCCTCATGAGTGGATTAACACCATTGTAAAATGTTTGCAAGAGAAATTCCTTGGGTATATTATGGTGAGGACATCTCCTTTACAAATCTGTATAATGCTCCCATGCTTAGTATAGTGACTCCCTATTATTTTATTAGAAATTAGTAATCTCCTTTATCAAATTCGTTGTCTTAGTCAGAGGGAAGTCCTTATCCAGGAAGGCACGTACCAACTAATCCTATGTCGTGATGTTTGTCAGATTTAAGGAATGATACCATGCCTTGCTCTATCCCTTAGTGTGAAGAGAAATAGCCTCATCCTAATGACAACTTCCAAGATTCCATTATATTAGAAGGTATCGCATATTTCTAGAAAGTTTACGAGATGGACATTAGGATCTTCATTAGCTAACCCATAGAACTGGACGTTGATTTGTAACATATTCAACAACATTATCTTGATCTCAAATTACATTGCTTGCACTAGTATTTCAACGATGCCTTCATGTGTGACATTGAATCCTGGTCTTATGAAATCCTATTGTCAGTCTCTATAATTAAACTCCTCCACCATTGATCTTTAGATCTCTTCTTGGTGTCTCCCTCTTTGGATTTCTATTTATTGTCTTGTGATGCCAAATGCTGGAATTTCTTCAACCTTACTTGAACTCCGAATAGTTCTTATGTTCTTGTAGTTGGAAGAACACAAGAATGGCCAAAATTTCCTTATATCAAAGTAATTCAAATATTCATAAACTAAATCCCCAGTAATTGTTATGTCTAGTTTCTATTGCTTTTAATTACTTTCATATCTTGATTTTGGTTATAAATCCTTGTACTTTGATTCAAATGTGGGATAGATTGAGTGGAAATGGTGTGAATATTGCATGAATGTTAACTGAATTATTTTGTGAATTTTGTATGAAGGTTGAAGGGAAATTTCACGTAGAATTTGCATGAAAAGAAAGAAAAGAAGAAAGATTTTTAGTCACGGTAGTGACATAACTTGTCACTACTGTGACAAATGCCTCACGGAGGTGACTTAACCTATCACCCTTATGACCCATTTTTTCTTTAATTCATCAACTTATTACGTGTCATGTGCAGGAGAGAAGACTCGAAAGCCCAGACCTAAAATAGACTACAATTATAAAAAGTAAGGGGGTGGCGGCATATTACACTCTCACAGACACATATTCCCACATTGTAACATCCCGTTTCCATATAACGGGTTGAATTATAGAAACGGGTACACGGAGAAATTAGGAAAAACACATCTCATGAGCTTTGTGAACAGTGATTTCTGCACATAAAAAATGTTTCTACATGCATTCATGACATTTCCTGGTATAATTGTGAATAAATGAGATTTTTGAAAAATAGGCTTGAGTGTGTAA
>JANIIA010000192.1:65272618-65285092 GCA_027478495.1 Erythroxylum alaternifolium | reverse complement strand
GTTAGGTAGCCTAACCTTGACAAACTTTGGCAGCAGCCAAAATGGCTGCTGTCAAAGTGAGGCAGCAGCCATAAATGGCTGCTGTCAAAGTTAGGCAGCAGCCATAAATGGCTGCTGTCTTGACTAACAACTTGCATTATGTTATTTGGACTTTAGAAATCCCCGAGAAACTTACCAAGAATTCTAAGTATAGAATATAGGACTAAAATTAAGATGTGTCGCTTCTGAACCTAAGACATGTTTAACGGCAACAAGAGACCAACACGACTAAGCATGTTAGAAAGACCAATACAATATTTTATCTCGAGGGGCATATAGATATGGTTATTTTATATGCCTTGGACTTAAGACCGAAACATTACCAATCAAATACAAATAGAACTCAAGCTACACCTTTCTCTACCAATTCTTTATTAAAAAATAATTTATGATAATTATTGGGACAACTAATTGTTTATTACAAAATAAAAGGGTAATCACATAAAAAATATCTTGGACGTTACCAAAATTGTATGAAATAATTTACTGGTGAAGAGGTTATCAAATACCATCTAATTAAGCTTGAGATTCTCATGTTAGTTATAACACAAACTTTAATTATGGACTTAGGATCAACCATGAACCTGTATTAAATGGAGAAAGTGCAGAAAATACATGTTTTTTACTATTTATTGAACAATGAACAAACTATTGAATTACTTGAACAAGCTCCTCAATGTATGAACAATTTTATGAAACTTCTTATTAACCTTTATAAAAATTGTATATCCCTACATCATTATCATCTTTCTGTGCCTTTATTAATGCATAAGCCTTTTAACGGGTCAAAGAAATTGAACGTCCACGAACTTCCTTAAGCAGGCAATAGAAGACTTTAGTAGCTATTTATAGTAACCTTATTGGGCAAAATAAATAAGCTTAATAAAGGATCTGGTTAACTGAGTTGAAGTCCAATGAGAAAAATAAGTCCAAATCAATATGAGCTAGTTGGGTCTCCAACAAATAATTGGCTCATATTGATTAGGTCCCATTTTTCTCACTGAAAGTCAACTCATTTAACCAGATCCTTTATTATCAAAGTCCAAACAAATTGCCTGCCCATATTGATTAGATCCATTTTTCTCACTGAACTTCAGCTTATTTAACCAAATCCTTTATTAAGCTTCTTTATTATCTTTAATTTAGATCAAATTTGATTTTCATAACATTAATTTTATAAAAACTGTAATTAATGATTGTCCTATTAAAAATCACTAACATTCTTCCCCTTAGACAAATATTAATTACTGTAATTGTAACAATAATAAAAACAGTAAAAGTAGTTAAGTAAAACCAATGTAAAGGTCGACCAATTTTAAAATTTTGATCTAAAGATAATAAAAGTCCATCATTCAGTCTCGTAAGGCTTTTGATACCAAAAAATATTAAATGCATGTGTTATATGCAACATAGATTCAATACAATCATACATCTCTATTACCTCACTATCATAAATGAGAAAATAGAGTATGGAAAATTATGATAATACTTATATGATATGAAATGTATCATCTTTTTATTTGTTGGTCTCAATTTCTCCAAACTTTTATGCTAAACTGTATTAGAGAAATTCGTTTTCTCTCATTAAATGTTAATTGCAAGGAGCTACTAAGCTATTGCAACGAACTTATTGAGATATTTGTGGCTAAATGGATATGAGAGCATGGCATAAAAGTTTTTATTTCATCACATTTATCAATAATTATACTCAATATAGTTATCTTTATTTGATTTCTCATAACTTGAAACATAAGTTCAAAAACTATATAAATTTAGTTCAGAATCAATAAGATAAAGCTAATAAAATTCTAGGAACTAATTAAGTATAAGAAGAGTTCTTTAATTAATTCAAGAGATCATAACGTGAAAATTGAATGGATAGCTAATGACTATCATATAAATCCAACAAGTTAGTGGTACAAAGATGAGAACTAGCACTCTTCTTATAGTTAGGTCTATAATGGCATAGACAAACTTTCCAACCACTTATTGGGACCATGTGTCATTGATGGCTATAATATATATACTTGATAATATGCCTATGAAATCATATCCTCAAACAATATAATATATTGATAGGTAAGAGACTTAATTAACCATATGTGATTTCTTGAAAATGTGTTTGTCACCTATATTCACGGTCCCTCATATAAGTATACGAATTTAGGTTCCAAAGGAAAGAAAAATATTTTTAAAAGATATTTTTGAACATCCCAAGGGAGTTAATGATGAATAAGGTAATAAACAAGTAATTGAATTTATGTCCTAAGATATCCCAATCTTAGAGAATGATTTTTCAAAGCAAGAAAAGATAGTTCAAAACTTGTCTATATATGAGTGATTGACTTAGAATGATCTTTTAAGATAAGACCAATTGAATGATATTCATCCAAGTGGGATCAATTTAGGAGATGATGAATTGATTTCTAATCGATGACAATAGCAACCCAATGGGAGCTCTTTTCCATTATCTGATTCGAGAATAATTAATATGATGTAAAGGGATTCATTTCTTAAATTTTTATTATATCTATATTTTGAGCAGATTAGTCCTCATACAATTTTAAAGTTGAAAGGAATAACTTATTTAGTCATTCCTAAAGAAACTAATAAGTCGAGAAATATGAAAAGGCTTTATTTAGTTTTGCTTAGGATAAAATGAGTTAGAGCAATAGAAGAAGAATAAACTTTAATGAATTCGATCTAAGTATAACACTTGGATCACTTTTCAAAAAGATGTGTAGTCATCAAGAACCAATGTGTTCTTCAAATGTTAAGTAAAACATTGATGAAATCTTTAAAAGATACAAAGCATGTTCAGTGGCAAAAAGATACACACAATCAAAGAGATTGATTTTAAGAATAAATTCTCATTTGTTATGAAGTTTACATCATTTTGACTAATTCTAGCCTTAGTTATTGGAATGGATCTTAATACACATCAAATGGATGTATAAACTATGTTCTTAAACAAAGCATTAGATGAAGGAATCTACATGGTATAACCACTAGGTTTTATTCAAAATGGCTAAAAGAATTATATATACTTAGATTGTTAAAGTCAATGTATGGTCTAACATAATCTCAAAGTAAATGGTATATTACATTAGTACTATAGTCATGTCGTATGATTTCAGTATGGTTAGGAAAGACCACTTAGTACATATTACAAGATCCAATAATAAATGTGTAATTTTGTCATTTAATTTGGAAGATAGTTGTTGACAATTAGTGATAATAAGTAATTTCTTAAGTAACAAACAAATTGGCAATCAACCATTATCAAAATAAAGAATATGGCCTAGGATGCATACACCTTTATAGTTAAGATTGCTAAGTGTCATTCAAATAGATCTTTCTTACTATCCACAAATGCCTTAGGAAGAGCAAGAGATAAAAATGATTCTTTGTTTTAAAGAAATCAGTATTCTCATACACTTTATGTTATGTATGAACAAATTCATTGAAAATAAGTACTAGAGACCTGAAACATCAATATCAAGTCAAACAAAAGAAGTTTATAGGATAGATATGAGATGTCTTTGCGCACAGGTGATATATGTCATACAGATATGATATGGCTTTTCATACGAGTAATCGATTATATTATTTTATAAGAATGGGGATAAGACAAGTTTTACGCAATTTGTCTAGGTGATAAACAAGAGCTCAAGGATTAAAACACTAGAATGGATATGAAGCGTATTAAAGGGTGTAAGAGGTTATTAGTAATGATATAACCTAAAGAAATGATATGTTCCACAATTTGTCTTAATATTTCATATATGATTTTTAAACGGTGGATTAAATAATTAAACAAGTGAACTCAAATCAGGCATTAGGTATATCTAAATTATAATTTATGCAATAGTTGAGGAAAGACATAAACTTTAATAAAAGAAGTTAATAGTGTAACACATAAATCATACCATATGTGCATTTTATTCTAATAAGTATAACATAAGTCATATTCTCAACTTATATTATATAAGGATCATTTGAGACTATGTGATCCACAAATTTAAGTACTTTTTTTACTACAATTCTAATTTTAGATAATTGAATTAATGTTTGCTACCTTAAAATGTTATTATAAAATCATGACTGATTCAATATACTAGGACGTTTTATAAAAGAGAGTTATTTTCGTTCAAAGGATTAAGAAATGAGGAAGTTCGTTTCAAAGGATTAAGAAATTAGAGATTGAATTAGAATGATCTTTTAAGATAAGACTAATTAAATGATATTCATCTAAGTGAGAGAAATTTAGGATATGATGAATTGCTTTATGATTAATGACGATTGCAAGCCAGTGGCCATTATCTGATTCAAGTAGAAGTAATATAAATGTAGAGAGATTTGTTTCTTGAATTTTTGTTATATCCTTATTGTAAGTAGATTAGTCCTTATACAATTTAAAGTTGAAAGGAATAACCCTTGTGGTAATTCCCAAAGAAAATAATGATTCAAGTAATAAGAAAAGGCTCTATTTATTTATGTTTAGGATAAATGAGTTCTTGAAATAGAAGAAGAGTGAACTGTATTGAATTCGATCTAAGTATAAGACTTGGATAATCTTTCAAAAAGATGTATAACCATTAAGAACCAATGTATTCCTCAAATGTTAAGTAAAATACTGATGACATCTTTAAAAAATGCAAATCATATTCAATGGCAAAACTATACTCACAATTGAAGAGATCAATTATAAGAACAAATTCTCATTTGTTATAAAGCTTATATTATTTTGACTGATTCTAACCTTAGTAATTGGAATGGACCTTAATGTACATCAAATATATGTACATAATACGTTCTTAAATGAAGCATTAAATGAAGGAATCTATATCGTATAACCACTAGGTTTCATTCAAAAGGGATAAGAGCATTACGTGCTAAAATTGTTAAAGTCAATATATGGTCCAACATAATCTCAAAGTTAGTGGTATATTACATTAGTTCTATAGTCATATTGTATGATTTTAGTATGATTATAAAAGAACACTTAGTAGTATATGTTAAAAGGTCTAATAGTAAATGCGTAATTTTATCATTTCATTTGGATGATATTTGTTGATTATTCATAATATTAAGTAGTTTATTAAGTAAACAAACAAATTGGCTATCAAACATGATCAAAATAAAGAATACGACTAAGTATGCATACACCTTCATGGTTAAGATTGCTAAGTGTCATTTAAACAAAGCTTTCTTACTGTTATAAGCTATATATATGTCGACATAATACTTGAACATTTTGTATTTAAGATATTAGGCATCTTTTTGATGCCTAAAGATGAGCAAATAAGCAATATAAAGTATCCGCGAATGCCACAGGAATAACAATAGATAAAGATGATTTTTTATTTCGCAGAAATTAGTAGTTTATACACGTTATGATGTGTATGAACAAGTACATTAAAAATAAGTACTTGAGAACTCAAATATCAATATTAAATCAAACAGATAGATGTCAATTATAACTATTTCAAATACAGAGTAGCACAAAGAGAAATGGATATGTTTAGTTACTATTCTTAATACTTATTATCAATGATGATAATTTGTTCATTATCGAATATTTGATGCAATATATGTTTAATTGAGAATAAAATAAACTTTTATAGAATTAATTTAAATGAAAATTAAGTTTTAGAGATATAAGAATGCTTGATTTTGAATTAAGTTTTATATTCTAGAATATGTGTTAGAACATTCATTTGTAAATACAAGAAGTATGTCAAACAGATACGAGATGTCTTCCTATATAGTTGATCGCCTCTATTATTTTGTAAGAATGGAGAAGAGAAAAGTTTAAAGCAATTTATCTAGGTGATAAATGAGAGCTAAATGAGAGCGCAAGGCTTAAAACATTAAGGTGTATATGAAGTATATTAAAGGGTGTAAGAGGTTATTAGTGTTGATATAATCTAAAGAAGTGATACATTCCCCCAATTTGTCTTAATATGCCAGATATGAGTTCTAAAGGGTGGATTAACTAAATAAAAAATTGAACTTAAGTTAGGTATTAGGTATACCTAAACTATCTTCTGTTCAATATTTAAGAAAAGACATGTGCTTTAATGAAAGAGAGTCAATGATGTAACACATAAATCATACCATATGTTCATTTTCGTCCAATAAGGATAACATAAGTCATATTCTCAACTTATATAGTGTGAGGATCCTTTAAGACTCTATGAACCTTAAATTTAAGTACTCTTTTTACTAAAGTTTTAATTTTAGAGACTTGAATTAATATTTTAATCTTAAAATGTTATTGTAAAATCATAAATGATTTGATATACTAGGACGTTATAGAAAAGTGAGTTAATTTGATTTAAAGAGTTGAGAAATGAGGAAGATCATTTCAAAGGATTCAAAAGATTGAGAAATAACATATTGCATTAGAATGCTCTTTTAAAATAAGATTATTTGAATGCTATTCATCCAAATGGGAACAATTTAGGAGATGATGAATTGGTTTGACAATTGCAAGTCAGTGGGAGCTATTGACTATTATCTAAGTCGAGTAGAAGTAATATGAACATAGAGAGATTAATTTCTTGAATTTTTATTATATTCATATTGTAAGCATATTAGTCCTTACACAATTTTAAAGTTGAAAGGAATAATGTTTATGGTAATTCCCAAAGAAACTAATAACCCAAGTAATATGAAAAGGTTCTATTTAGTCATGCTTAGGATAAATGAATTATAGCAATAGAAGAAGTATAAACTTTAATGAATTTGATTTGAGTAAAAGAATTGGATAATATTTTGAAAAGATGTGTAGCCAGCAAAAATCTATGAGTTCTTCAAATGTTAAGTAAAAGACTGATAACGTTTTTGGAAGATACAAAGCATGTTTAATGGCAAAAGGATACACACAATCGAAAAGATTGATTATAAGAAGAAATTCTCCTTTGTTATGAAGCTTACATCATTTTGACTAATTCAAACTTTAGTAGTTGGAATGGATCTTAATATACATCAAATGGAAGTATAAACTACATTCTTAAATGCAACATTAGATGAAGGAATCTATATAGTATAACCACTAGGTTTCATTCAAAAGGGATAAGAGCATTACATGCTCATATTGTTAAATTCAATATATGGTCTAATATAATCTTAAAGTAAGTGGTATATTACATTAGTATTATAATCTTGTCAAATAAGTTTAGCATGATTAGAAAAGACTCTTTAATACATGTTAAAAGATCCAATAATAAATGTGTAATTTTATCATTTCATTTGGATGATATTTGTTAATAATTATTGATAATAAGGAATTTGTTAATTAAATAAACAAGTTAGGTATCAATTATGATTGAAATAAAGAATATGGCTAAGGATGCATACACCTTTATGGTTAATATTGATAAATGCCATTCAAATAGACCTTTCTTAATATGATAAGCTACATATATATAGACATAATACTTGAACATGTTTGTATGCAAGATAGTAAAGCATCTTTTCTATGCCTAAAGGTGAGCATTTAATATAGAATCCATGAATGCCACAAGATGAACAAGAGATAAAGATGGTTCTTTAATTTCGAAGAAATCAATAGTCTTATGCACGCTTTGTTGTGTATAAACAAGTACATTGAAAATAAGTACTAGAGACCTCAAATATCAATATCAAATCAAACATATAGATATCAAGTATAACTATGTCAAAGATAGAGTAGCATAAAGAGAAATGAATATGTTTAGTGACTATTCTTAATACTTACTATCAACGATGATAGTTTGTTCCTTATCAAATATTTGATGCAATATATTTTTAATCGAGTATTAAAAAGCATTTTCTCGAATGAATTTTAAATAAAAATTAAGTTCTAGAGATATAAGAATGCTTGATTTTGAATTAAGCTTTCTATTCTAGAATAAGTGTTGAACATTCACTTCTAAATACAAAAAGTATGTTGGATAGATACGAGATGCCTTTACACACGAGTAATTGCCTATATTATTTTGTAAGAATGAAGGTGAGACAAGTTCTAAGTGATTTATCTAGGTAATAAATGAGAACTCAATGCTTAAAACACTAGTGTGGAAATAAAGTATATTAAAGGGTGGAAGAAGTTATTAGTAATGGTATAACCTAAAGAAATGATATGCTCCTCCAATCTGTCTTAATATATCAGATATGAGTTCTAAATGGTTGGTTAAATAAATAAACAAGAGCATAGGTATACCTAAACTATCATTTGTGCTATATTTGAGGAGAAACATACGTTTTAACAAAAGAGAGTAATATTGTAACACATAAATCATACCATATGTGCATTTTTGTCCGATAAGGATAACATAAATCATATTGTTAACTTATATTGTGCGAGGATTCTTTGAGATTACGTGAACCTAAAATTTAATTACTCTTTTTACTCAATTTCTAATTTCAAAGGATTGAATTAATGCTTATTATCTTAGAATGTTATTGTAAAATCATGACTGATTTAATATACTGGGACGTTCTAGAAAAGTGACTTAATTTGATTCAAAGAATTGAGATATGATAAGGTCATTTCAATTTTAAGTTTGCGTCAAGATTTATTCAAAAGGGCCTACCTTCCTTGTAGAAAGCACTATGAATAAAAATGTTTACATAATGAGAATGAGATGATCATTGATGCAATAAATGATCTACGGTATAACATACTAAATCTATTTAAGGATTAATTCATTAGTTAAGAAATTATATATTCCTAATAGATGTATAACAATATGCTCTTGTTATGTGTTGGTTCCACGACTTATTAGACAAGTATGATGCAAAAATTTTATTAGTTAAACTAATTATGTGTGAGTTGGAAATGATACTAGAAGGGCACACTTGACAAATTTAAAGAATGTGCCCTTTCATTATCATTAACTATTAAAAGTACAGTTAATAATATTATTATTTGGCCCTTATTTGACTAAAGGACAACACGTAGCCCTTTGTTGCAGTGTGCGAGCGTGCCAGGAATTTAAAGTATTTCTAAACTAAAGAAATAAGGAAAAAGATTGCGCCTAATAATCTGACTGAAACAAAAAGACTGTGTATTGCTAGAAAAGGGACAAAAATCTAACAGAAAGAACTTTGCTTTATTGGTAAACAAATCGGCAAAACACAATGACAAAGAAATTAGGAATTTGCTAAGAACGATTGAAAAGAAAAATGCTAGACTAAAAATAAAAGATTGCCGAAAATAGTAAGCTAAAGAATTCAAAGATTTGCTGGGATGCCAGGCTTTTTGATATGTGAGAGGTTGTCCTTCTTTTTTTTTCTTCAAAACTCCTATTATAGCCGAAGATGTTGAGTGTCCCAATCCAATTCAACTTGTAATCTTGATAAACTTTTATCTTTCTAGATAAAGATAAAGATTTGGATAAAACCCTATCTTATCCAATAGAGATAGAGTTTGGGCTTTATCTCCTCTTTAAACTTGGACTCCTAGACTTCCAATTCAACTCTAACTCTACCACTTCCTCTTTTCTGGACACTGGAATCTGATGGGCCCGGGTTAGTGACTTTCTTTTGGACTCCGAACTATGGGCTTTCTTTGAGCTTAGGGTTTTCGGCCCAAAACAGTAAAAATGGGCCGAACCTATTTTTTTGGTGTAAACACTTAGAGTTTAAGGTAGTGAACGATGGACAAAAAGGAGAATTTATAGCAAAATGGGCCAACCCTAAAGGAACAACAAGAATTTGTAATTTAAATAGAGCAAATCTTTTAGGTTTTGAAACGGGTGGGGGTTAAGAGTTTTAAATATGCAAAAACCCTGATACAACCCCTATGCCCAACATTCCCTTTCAATCTAAGGATTCTTTATGTCTAAGGGCCACATATCTTGGTGATGTTTTCAGGCCTTTTCTTCTAGTTGGATTCTTTTTTGTTCCTGAACCTCCTAAAACCACTGGCCATGTCTAAGAATTTGATCAATGGCTTTGAACTCAATTTTTACGAAAGTTCAGAAGGTCCTCAAAAACCATATATTTGGTTTGTCTAACCAAATATACGTGGGAAGCAATTATTGATAGCTTGAGTCAAATTCAGCCCAATTAGAGTTTCCAAAAGTTAATTAAATGGCTTAAAGAATTCCCAAGCACAATAGTTAGTAAAGAAGTCCAAAATGCAGAAGACAGGACAGTTGAAAACATGATGAACGTGTGGAAGGTGGTTAATCAAGATGTGGCCCAAAATTAGAAGATAGTTGGGAGTTGAGAAGTTACAAGAGAACTATTTGAAGTGATTGAAGTAGAGAGAAGCGCATAAGCACACTAGGAGAACCAAAACAAAAGATCCTAGGATTATTTTCACCTTTCCTTATAGTTTGTGCGCATCATTTACTTAAATAAAATTTTAACTCAAAATATCATTATATTTTATCATTTATATGATATTGAGATGTCTCTAAAATTTTCTTTAGTAAAATCACATGCTAAATATATCACTTTCTTATCTCACTTTGAAGACTCTTCTCAAACCTAACATATATCCAAGCAATTTGGTTCAGTAAAGCTTAGTATCAATTATACTAAACAAAGGTAATTTTTTACTTTTAAAAAATATGAATATAAGAAAAGCAAGTAATTGGTTATATTTCATAACAAGTAAAGGACTTTAACCATTTATTTAGTTACTCTTACTATTTTATTTGAAATAATAACTCTTGCTATTATTTCAAAAAGATTAATCTATCTAATGAGCTAAGATCTTATTCAAATTTAGTTAATCTTGAGTTACTCAACAAATTAATTAAACTTAAATTAAGTAGATAACATCCTTATGAATCTCATCTCATGTGACTCCTAACCTTATTTTAAAATTCATGTGACCATAAGTTACTCATTAAATTCATACTAATTAGTTAAGTAGGGATCATTAGTTTAAATATTTGAGTCAAAAGAATCTTGGGTCACTCAATCAGCCTTACGATAAACAGAACTCTGGATTTATGCTAAACAATGGAAGAGAGCAATCACATTCTTAACATATACTTAATATTTAATAAGAGATTTAATTTAAAATGATCTCATCAAATATGAATTACATGTAAAATGTCACACATTTAAACATGCAATTCAATATGCATATATAATATATTAAACATATAAAATATGCAATTTATACAAACATAATCAAATTATATGCATGAAATATCAAGCTTTGTTTAATTTTAGTTATTGATCTTTATAATCTAAAATGATATTTTCAACTCTTTGAAGAATTAAATTAGATTAAACTCATCGATTTATAAATGAATCATATTCATATTTCAAATAAAATTTTAATTTGGTTTGAAAATAATTTTAAAATTCAAATTGGAAATAGGAAATCATTCCTTAATAAATTAGAATGTATTTTTAATTAAAGAAAAATTATATTTTAATTAATAAATAAAACTTATTTTTTTAATTAATAAATAAAATAACTTTCAAATTTTAACTAAGTAAAAAGATACATTTTGTAATAAAGTAAGAAATTTATTATTCAAATATATAAAGAAATAATTTTTAAAACAAATAAATAATTAATTTATTTTATCTTAATCAAATTGAAATAAATAAATTTAACTAAGGAATATATTCCTTAATTACTTAAGAAAATACCTTTTTCAATTTTAAAGGAGTCTAACTAATTACTAATTTGAAAATAATTAAAAATAATTAATTTTAAGTATATGAAATAATTTTCTAAAACTAGAATTTAATTGAAATAAATTTATTATTAATAAGAAATGACTTCAAATTTCTAAAAAAAATATCTTCTCTTAGAGTTTTGATAGAAAATAACAACAAAACTTATGTTACATAAGTTTCATACGTAATCAATCAAATGTTGTTGATATGACGAATTAACTTAGCTTTTAAATTCAAATCGAATTAACTAAATCCAACTCAAATCAATAATTTAAAATATTTATAATAAATTATTATTTAAGATAAATTTACTTAATTTTAAGGGTTTAGTTGGATTGTTATATTAGTAACATTTAATTGTCTATTTTTTACTGTTAATTTTTAATAGAAGTCTAAAAGAAAAAAAATTGAAAACTGCAATTAATTTTTTTTCTTAAATCATAAGAAAATACTGTATCTTTTACCCTTTAAAAATTTTATATGAGTTTGTATAAATGAACCAGACAAACCCTGCATAAAGAGCCTAATAGAATCTATCATTTAGTAAAACTATGTAATTCTAAACTTACACAAACCTCGTATTTTAGTAAAACTTCTATTACAACTGGTTCAGCCGGATTCTGACGAGGTTGTATGTTGCCGTTTGGATCCATGGAGACAACTGTTGAACATGAGAATTCTGGCTTGAGGATTCCTGCAAAACAAAGAAGGCACGTCAGGGGTTGTTTCCCGATAGGCCTCTCCGACGCTCAAGTTAGTTTTTTGGTGAAGAAAGGGGCTGCGGGAAAGCAGAGA
>JANIIA010000192.1:65258059-65269788 GCA_027478495.1 Erythroxylum alaternifolium | reverse complement strand
AATAATTCACATTTTCACAATTGCATGAGCATGGTATATGTCTGTCCTAACTTCACTAATTGGTCTTCTCATAGACCAGTTTCCCTGATCTGACCCGTTAAGTGGGACCGGGATGTTACAATAAATGTATAATTTTATCATTTGATTTGGATTATATATGTTGATAATTAGTGATAATAAGTAATTTGTTAAGTAAACAAACAAATTGGCTATCAACCATGATTAAAATAAAGAATATGGCTAAGGATTCATACACCTTTACAATTATGATTAATGTAATGTCTTTCGTATCATATTAGCCAAAAAATGGTATGAAGTTGGCCTCATGGGTACTGGTCGTTAGTACCAATCATTACCGTCAATTTCACATGGTACCAACCGATATTTAAATTACAGTTCAAATACTGACCGGCATCATATATTTAGAAATTTGAAGGACCATTTTGTAAAAACAAACTTAATAACCCCCTGACTCTTCAACTCTCTCATCTCTCTCACCGTCTCACATTTCTCTCTCACTCTCTCTCTAGGTTCTTCTCTTTGATGACTCTCCTCTTTGGTGACTAGGCTCTCTTAGGACTGTCCACCATCCTCTCTTCCTCACGATCACGAGTAGTTATGTTTCTACTCTCTCGTGCGCACCATACCACCGTTGATCACCCACTGCCTAACCTCTCTCCAACCACCACTTCCAACCGTCTACTGCTTTGCCCAGTGCATGTAAAGTGTAGAGTGTAGAGTGCAGCAAAATTTGTAGATTTGAAATTTCAATTTTTCAAATCTAGATCCAGATCCAAACCCGACCCAACCTGAACTAAACCAAACCAACCCAACTTTTAATTACATTTTTTGATTTATGTTTTGGGTTTCTTTTTCTCCTATGAATTGGAATTACATTATATTTGGTTGTGTATGTGTGTTTTGTGATAGTTAGAATTGCTGGAATTACTGGAATTGTTGGAATGGTTGGAATTGATGGAAAGATGGAATTGTTTGTCTCAGTTGGTTTAATTTCAATGTAATTTAGGCATTGTCATTTTATGAAAAAAAATTAATGCATTGGAAAATTTGAATTTAAAACTTGAAATTGTTTGTATGGGCTAGTTCAATTTACTATAATTTAGACATTTTCATTTTATGAAGAAAATTAATGTATTGGAAAATTTGGATTTGAAACTTGGAATTATATGTATGAGTTGGTTCAATTTCAATACAATTTAGACATTGTCAATTTATGAAGAAAATTAAGGCATTGAAATATCTACGTAAGAAACTAAGAATATTGATTAAAATTGGTGAATGAAAGATAGTTAAATTAAAGTTAGAAATTACAATTTTAATAACAATATTGATTAAAATTAGTTAAGACAAAAAAAATAATTATAAGCATCATAAATTGAATTGTATAAGTAAACAAAACATATTAGCTTAAAGTTAAATTACAAGATTGCATAAAGTAAGTTGTAAACTTATAGCTGTGAGTTACGGTTGAAGTTGAATATGTTATAGTTGTTAGGGATAGCAATGGGTTGGGCTGGGCCTAGGTCACTCCTGGCTTGGCCCAACTCGACCCACGGGCTAACCGGTCAGGGCCCAGGTTGGCCTAACTTTTTGTTTTTCTAAAAAATTACAAAATAAATATTGTACCTTCCCATTGAGCCAAACAATCTCGGCCTATAGCCAGGTTAACTCGGATTGGGCTGAGCCACATTTGCCATCCTTAATAGTTGCGAGTATATGTCTTTAGTTTATGGTTGAATGATGTAATCATATAAAATGAGTTATATTATATAGGATGTATGCGTGTATTGTGTAATTGTGTATGTTGAATACCTAAATTGATGGTTTTTAACTTATCGATGAATTGTGTTGGATGAAATTGAATTATGTATGATGTAATCATACAAATGAGTTATATTATATATGATGTATATGTGTATTATGTAATTATGTTAGTTTGGACTTTTGAGTTAAACAATATATATATTGTGATAGTAGTAGATAATGAAATTATGTGTTCTTTATTTTGATATATATCTTCATTTATTTTTACAGATAAATGGAAGGAAGTTCAAGTACTCTTGATAATTCAACTGCTTCAAGAAGATACAATGATCTAGCTTCGACTCATGCTACATTGGTCCCTGATGTGAAAAACCATACTATTCACTTGTTTTGTACAAGCATTTGAAAGTTGGAGGAATCACTAGATTAAAGAAACATTTAGCTCGGCTTAAAGGAGATGTGGAATCTTGTAAAAAAGTGAGTCATCATGTGAAATAGAAAATGAAAACTTTGTTTAAAAAGTATCAGCACAAGAAATATAAAGGGAGAGATTGAAATATGAAATTGTTAGTGGAAGTTCATTTGTTGGTGTTTAGGATGATACTGGAAATGTTGAAAGTGGTAGTATTCCTACCCAATAATAATTGAATGTTACATTTGGACTTGATGTTAGGAAAAGAAGAAGGTAGGTGTCGAATTTGTTTACACCGCGAACAACTCCTAAAGCTCAACTTTCAATTTGTAATGTCTTACACTCAAAAGAAGTGACTCATAATATGGATATGGCAATGGCTAGAAGTTTGTATGATTCAAGTATAGTATTTAATGCTTTCCAGTCTTACTATTATTAACCTATGATAGATCCTATTGCATCTTATGATCTAGGATAAAAAGCTCCTTCAATTCATGACTATAAAGGTAAACTTTTGACTAGCTCTATTTATGAAAGTAAAAATTATTTGGATGAAAGAAGAATGGCTAGGGCTACTTATGGGTGTTCAATCAAATGTAATGGTTGGACAAATAGGAGATATGAGCTTGTTATTAATTTTTTGGTTTATTCTACAAAGTGCTCATGGTTTTTGAAGTCTATTGATGTATTTGGCCTTGTTAGGAATGCTGATACTTTATTTGATATATTCGATGAAGTTGTGAATGAAATAGGCCCAAAAGATATTGTTTAGTTAATTACTAACAATGATTTCCCTTATAAAGTGGCTGGAAAAAGATTACAAAGTAAGTATAATTCTTTTTTTAGGACTCCTTGTGCTGTAGAATGCATTGAATTATTGCTGAAAATTGGGGGATGTTAGGGATTTTTTCCAATTATTAATGAGATTGTGTAGAAAGCAAAAAAAGATGTCCAAGTTCATCTATAATCGTGCATGAGTCTTGAATTTAATGAGAAAGGATTTTACCAATGGTAGGAATTTGTGTCATCCTTCTATTACAAGATTTGCAACAAATTTCTTATCACTTTATTGTTTTATTATGATGAAGAAAAAGTTTAGATAAATGTTTATAAGTGATAAGTAGGTTGCATCTCTGCATGCTAGGTCTAATGCAAGATTGGAAGTTTCCAGAATTATACTTGAAGATACTGAATTTTGGACCCAACGTCAATTTGTTATTTGATTTTGTGAGCCTTTAGGGAGGATACTTTATCTAGCTAATAGTGATGAAAAGGCAACAATAGGTTATTGTTATGATGTCATGGAGAGGGTGAAGGAAGCACTCAATACTAATATGAAAAATAAGTCTTCTTTGTACACACCTTATATTGCAATCATTAATGAGAGATAAGAAAAGTTACTTAGCTAGGACATATTTTAATACGACCATCTATTTTAGACCAGGTTTTACAAAGAAAGTTGAAATTAATAGGGAATGCTATTGACTATTACAACAATTGTTGCCCATAAGATGATGCAAGATCTCCTAAGCTCACAAATGGAGATTTATAAGAAGGCTTCTGGGAATTTTGGGATGCCAATTACTATTCCTCAAAGAGAAAAACTTAATCCAGGCATATATTTTTTCACTTCTGTTATTTGTTGAAAATTACTTATCACTTATTTTTTTTATAACGTTACTTTTATTATTTTACAACCTGTAATTTCTTAATGGGATCAATTCAGAAGTGGTATTCCAAAATTACAAAGGTTTGGAATTTAAATTCTAAGTCAATATGTGAGTGCAACAGGCTGTGAAAGGAATTAGAACACATTTGAATTTATCCATTCCAAGAAAAGGAATAAATTGAAATACAAAAAATTGAATGACTTGGTCTTTTTTCAATACAATATAAAGTTTCGATAATGGTATATTATTATCATTGTTAAGTTACATATAATTTCTTATAATTTTTTAACAATTTAATTTTATTCTTTACTGGGACTTTTACTAGAACAAGTAGTTTAGTAAATCTAATTTGCATTGATAATATTGATCTTTTGGACGATTGGGTTTTTAAGGGTTCGAGTTTGATAGATGAGAGTGACTTGGAAGATAATCTTGGATGGGAAAGCATTGACATGTCATTTGTTGTAATGAATTTGAACGATGGTGATGATGAATGATGAGATTTGTACTAAATTAGAATTGGGGTCAATGTAGTTATAGCGGGCATCCCGCATCCGATTGAATAATGTTCCATTTTTTTATTTCTCGTCTCCTTTTAATTTTACTTATATTTGATGTATATGTTAAATTCTATATATGCAATGTAATTGTAAATATTTTTGTTTTATGTTTCAATTCTAGTTGGTCTTCAACACAAACTCTTACTATAAATTGTAATTGTTAAAAAGTAAAAGATATTTATTATTCTTTTTATTTGATGTTTCGATGTAATTATTTTTTATTATATGATGAAATTGTAATATTTTAAAGGGTTAATTACCAAAAAAGAGCCCAAACTTTTGTCAATTTTTCTTTCATAGCCTGAACTTTAAAAAGTAGCAATAAAATGCCCAAACTTTCAATTTTTTTCAATTCTAACAAAAACTTCAAAAGTTGGCAATAAAATACTCAAACTTTCAATATTCTTCAATTCTATCCCGATGTTATCTGTTGTTCCCCCGATGCCCTTAGCCTTTTTTTTGTTTATTCTTCTGAAGCCCTAAACTACTCTCGTATTATAGCATACTGTATAAGTAAGCTCTCCTAAAGCCCTCAGTGTGAGGGCATCGGAACTATGTAATCTAAAAATTGAAGGGTGAGGGTGTCGAGAGAACAAACTAAAAACAAAGGAAAAAACTGAAATTAAAGCATTAGGTCATCGAGTTGCGGTCATTTTTAAACAACGACATTGTTTTAATTACGTGATTAAACGATATCTTCATTTGTTGTTTTAATTTTAGCTAACATGTATTAATAATAGTTAAGGTTTCTAAAACACATCAGCAAACTTAACAGAAACACTAAGGTCGAGTTAAAATTGACAAAACTTGAAAGTTTGAGTATTTTATTGCTACTTTTTGAAGTTCAAACTAGAATTGAAAAAATTTTGAAATTTTAGGCATTTTATTGCTACTTTTTAAAGTTTGAACCATAATTGAAATTTTGACAAAAGTTTGGACCTGTTTTGGTAATTAACCCTATTTTAAATACTTTGTATTTTTCTTAATTTTATATTTGTATAATGATTAAATGATCCTTTTTCATATTAATTATAGTTATTATTTTTATGTGAAAATTTTGAAAATGAATGTCAATAAAATAAATAAATTGTTGTTATTTTAAAATTTTATTATTATGATTTTTAGAGATAAGGTTGATGTAAAATTATAAAGTATACAGTACAATACACGGATGGACTATTTTGCAATTTTAAAAATATTCAAGGACTATTTCATAAATTTAAAACATTACCCGAAATAGCACCCAGTATTGATCGGGTACCAGTACAATACCGTACTAAAACCAAATCTGGTACCGATAGTGGGACAATATTTATAACATTGGTTAAGATTACTAATTTTCATTTAAATAAAGCTTTCATATTGTTATAAGCTACATATATATTGACATAATACTTGAACAATTTTGTATACAAGATGGTAAAACATTTTTGTGATGCCTAAAGGTGAGCACCTAAGTAATATATAGTATCTACAAATGCCACAAGAAGAACAAGAGAAAAATATGGGTCTTTATTTTCAAAAAATTAGCAGTCTCATACAAGTACATTAAAAAACAAGTACTAGAGACCTCAAACATCAATATCAAATCAAACATATAGATATTAAGCATAACTATGTCAAAGACAGGGTAGCGTAAGAAATGTATATGTTTAGTGACTATTCTCAATACTTATTGTCGATGATGATAGTTTGTTTGTTATCAAATATTTGATGCAATATATGTTTAATTGAGAATTTAAACAATATTTTCTAGGATTGATTTTAAATGAAAATTAAGTTCTAGAGATATAAGAATGCTTGATTTTGAATTAAGCTTAATATTCTAAAATAAGTGTTGAACATTCATTTCTAAATACAAGAAGTATTGGACAAATACGAGATGCCTTCCCACACAAGTAATCGCTTCCATTGTTTTGTGAGAATAGAGATGAGCCAAGTTTTAAGTGATTTATCTAGGTGATAAAAGAGAGCTCAAGGCTGAAAACACTGGTGTGGATATAAAGTGTCAATTATGAGTTTTAAAGGGGGATTAAATAAATAAACAAATGAACTCAAGTTAGGCATTAGGTATGCCTAAACTATCATTTGTGCAATATTTGAGGAAAGGCATATGCTTTAATTAAAGAGAGTCCATACTGTAACATATGAATCATACCATATGTGCTTTTCCGACCAATAAGGATAACATAAGTCATATTCTTAACTTATATTGTGTAAGGATCCTTTGAGAGTATGTTAACCTTAAATTTAAGCACTCATTTTACTTGAGTTCTAATTTTAGATAATTGAATTAATGTTAGCTATTTTAGAATGTTACTGTAAAATCATAAATGATTTGATATAATGGGACATTTTAGAAAAGTAAGTTAATTTGATTCAAAGGATTCAAAAATGAGGAAGATCATTTTTCATGACCCAGTATCACATCGAGCCCATGACAACCGCCACATACTCAGACTAAGGACACTAACAATGTCCTTAATCCGACTATGCAAGGCTAACTGAATATCTTATCCTCTTAGCATCACCCTCCAGCAATCAGATAACTACCTTCAACTTCATCTCATCGGACAGTCCCAGAAATGTTTATGCAGTCCACGTCATCTAGGTTTTGGCCTCTGTAACATCACCATGCGCATCAAAAGTACCACACTCGAGGTTCCTTGCCTCTTTGAGACAGAGTTGAGAGAGCTCGCCACCTATGTCCCTAAATATGTGGCAGATGAAGAGACTCTATGTGCTCGATTTGAGATTGGACTACATTTGGCTATCCGGGAAAGGATGATGGTTACCCCCACTACCATATTCAAGGAGATGGTACAGTTGGCCAAGAGAGCTGAGAAGCTGGTGAAAGAGCGCGGCAAACAGTGGGAGCATGTTACAATGGTATTAGAGCCAGTACCCATATCAATATGCCCACAAGGACGATAGGCCTCCAAGGGGGGTGAATCCAGCCCTGTGGCCAGAAAGAAGCTGAGCCTCCAAGAGGGTGGAATGTTATATTCCCATATTCATTGGAGAGGGGAACGAAGTAGGTCGTATAAGGCTATAGAAATCTCTCCCCCATAGATGCGTTTTCCCAAGGAGTGGGAAGAGCAAAACCGTGAGAGATTGGCTAGGCCAAGGGCCAAACCGAACAATATCTGTGAGCGGGGTAGTCTGGGGCTGTTACATCATTTCAATTCTAAGTTTGCATCAAGATGTATTTAAAAGAGCCTTCCTTCTTTGTAGAAGGTAGCATGGATATAAAATATTTATATAATGAGAAGAAGACGATCATTGAAGCAATAGATGATCTATTGTATAACTTACTAAATCTACTTAAAGGTCAATTTATTAATCGAGAAGTCATATATTCCTAACATATGTATAATAATATGCTCTCATGGTATGCTGGTTACAGTGGTTATTGGACAAGTATGATGCATAAATCTTATTAATTAAACTCATTATGTGTAAGTTGGAGATGATAATACGAGGACATGCCTGATAAATCTAAAGGATGTGACCTTTATGCTAGGAAGAAAAGAGTTCTTACCAAGAGTCCTTTAACTGATAAAATAACAATCAAATCCAACATATTTGATTACTCAGTGATGCATAGGAGATGAAAGATCCTGTATATATCTATATATTTGATATTTTCCTACATTTAATATCTTTCTTTTTTTGTCTCCTAACTTCTTTCCTACTGTAGGTTGCATTATGGCCAGTCCTATTCATATTGTCATTTTCAATTAAACTCTATCCATATGTTTGTTTATGTTTTAAGAAAAATAATTAGAAATATATCTAACACAATAACATTATATGTTATAAAAGATAATTTTAAAAAGAAAATGATTTTTTAATTACAAAATGAAAATCAGGTTAATTTTTTTTTGAAGAAGACATTTCAAAAATGATACTGAAAAATTTTAACTTCATATTTGAATTGATGAATTGTTTAAGTTATTTTTATGATTGAATAACAATCTCCAAGTGTATAAGGTTTAGCATTAGATATGAAAATGGGTTGGATTTGTCGTCAATCCAACTTAATCTTATTCTTAGAACATGCAATTTAAGCTTAACTCAAAGTTTAGATTAGTTTATATTGCGTGTATATGAGTCTGAGTAAATCTCCCAAAATAATATTATTTTGATCAAGATTGTATCAGCTCCTTAAACTTGATCTCAACATAAAATTTGATCAAATTAAATTTAATTTATTAACTTTAAATAAGGCTGAGCATAAACTCTACCATGTTTAGTATAATTCTCTTTGTTTAAACTAGTATGTTAAAATGCGTAGTCTTAACCTACAAGTAGACTAACATAGAATCCATTGAACAGTTCAGAATTTCAAATTTCTCTGCCAATGAAGTACTAATACGTAAAATTTTTCATGATTTCTTCTAGAGAAAAAGCGATCAATTGAACTGAGCTCAGAATGAAAAACTTAGGAGTCGAGATTTATTGGTATCGCGGCATTTTACATGCAATTGTGACATTGAACCACGCAATTTCACATTTTGGCGTGGACGTCTGGGCTTACTTCACGCAAGAAAAAAAAACCAAACGTGTCATTTCATGTCATGCAAGATTCCAATTTAGGTGGGCCTCCAGTATTTTGTCCTCAACATTGCCCGTTCGGCCGGACATACAACGTGAATCGTGAGGTATCTTCTCTTTTTCCAGCTGAAATAGCTGAAGTCTTCAGAATCAAATTAAAAAAAGTTGGTTACTTGAATTGGTAAATACCGTATTCATTGGCCATTGAAAAGTAGGGCCAACAAAGGCCTGTCTTCTGTAAGAATGATGACATTTATTTACCAAATAAATTAGCACACAGTAGGAATATACAAGGTAATTTCTAGCTTTCGCAAGTTTCCGATTAATTTGAGACATCGCTAATAATGACGACCAAAAATTTCATGGTTTTGGTATCATTGTAAATACGTAAAATAAGAAATAGTGAAACATCACATAAAATTATAATATATTCAAATATGTTCCGATTATTTTAATTATTAATACTACTAACCATAGACAATTTCTAATGAATTTATTCCCTTTGGTTGCAATTGATAGGTCTTATCGTCATGTTATTTAAACAACACTCAAATGCACTTTAATGAATTATGTGTCTGGGGAGAAAGAATATAAACACTACAACAAACTGTTGAATTGACTACTTCTTTTTAGCTACGAATTTAAAAGTCAGTTTTTGGTTATAAATTTCAAAATCATAGCCAAACACTAACTTTATCACCATCTTCCAACAATTCACGACCTATTTAACACTATTAGCTATGTTTAGAATATGGTACTCTTATGTTTGTAGCTAAAAACATTTAGCAACATTATTTTATTATGAGCTTTGTTTCGTATAGAAAGGCTTTTAGCTACGAAAAATATTTCGTAGCTAAAAACTTTTGTGATGTTTATAAGTTTATAGTTAAAAAAATGTCACTAAATTTTTCGAGGTATGAAATTTTTTTGTAGCAAATATTATTTGGCAACATTGTTTAAATATTAACTTATTTTTGTAGCTAAAAATCTTTTGCAACAAAATTTTTTCTTAGCTAAAACACAGGTCCATTAACTATTAGCTACAAAATTGGATTTTCCTACGAAAATGTTTTTTGTAGAAAAAAAGAACAATGAAAACGACATCATTTTGATAACCTAAAAGCACTCCTCCTCTGGTTTACTTTCGTCTTTCTTTGTCTACCAACAGTTCCCTCATCTATTTTCTCCAGCAACTCCCTCTTTTGCCTTATCCAATTTTCTCCAGTAGCTCCCACGTCTGTTTTTCTGTCTTCTTTTATTTCCGGATATATACCTCCAAGATTCTGGTCTCTCTGGCTTTCATTCATTTATAATAATGAAATTGAGGTCTTTGTTACGTGTTATTGATCGGTTTAATTAAACATAAGCTTCTGGTCTCTCCAAGCTTCTAATTATATCTATGACATGTTTTTGTTTCTTTTGCGTGATAAATATTAAGTTTTAATTGGTCTTTGTTCACTTGACTAACAAATCATATAAAAAAGCATAAGCAATAAATGGTCACTAGAGCTGAAGGAAAGAAAGATTGATTTAACCTACTGCTTCTTTGTCAGTTTTTGAGATTAGGCCTACAATTTTGTAAACTTAACTTTTATGAAAGGGGCTAGCTCTAATTATCAGCAAGGATGAGAATGTAAGGTTCACAAACTAAACAGATTACGTTATGTCAAAACTTGTGTTTAGTTATAGGACTAATGTACTATGGAAGGTGAGGAACATCCAAATGATCCAAAATACTCATATAACTCTCTAAAAGTTCACTAAAAACACCTTGAATTGGATCAAGCAAAGGATCTTTATCCAAGATATCTAAAGGAAGATGAGTGTAGATATTGCTTACGACTAAGGTGTTAAATTATTATAGTTTTTGAATATGTATAACTCTAAACATATTAGCTACTCCAATTTTATTAGTTTTCAATTTTATCCTTTAACTAGTCTTTTTGACTTTGCTTAGCAAGGTGAAGCTTAAACTTTGTTAGTCAGTGGTCTTAAGTTAGCGAGTTATGTAGGAAACAATTAGATATGAGGAAGGGAAGTCCTAAGTCAGCAAGCCATGTAGGAAACATCACCATAAAATATACTTAGCACAAGGTTTTAGTAATGTCTCTTTTAGTTCTAGTTTAGAGGGAGCTCATAGAATGGGGTGAATCATAACCTTTCCTACAGCTTAATTTGTTTCAATGTAAAAGAAGGTCTCAGCAACCTAAGAAAATAGGAACGGTCCCTTGGGATCGACTATTACCTTGACCTTTCCACTCTCTAAATAGGGATTTAGTTTCTTCATAACAGCTCCATTGGAGGTAACCACTAATCTAGAACCAGGTGGTGTAACTATACTAGTTAAGGCCACTACACTTCCTCTTTCTTTTATAGCTTTCATCGCTCTATCACATTGCCCTGCCATTTAATATATCAGATCAATCAAACACAATAAGAATTCTAATTCATGTATACTATGCAAGAGATGTACATCTAATAATTTTTTGCAATTTATATTATATATCTAGCCAATGCATGAGATATTAAATGTTCACAATTTACTAATAATAGACTTGTTTGGACCTAACATTTTTAACTTTTATCAATGTTGATACATCATTGACATCATCTTATATATGTTCAATTATAAATAAGCTTACCAATAGCATCATACACGACATCAAACTTTTCTGGCAAGTCTTCAAAATTCTCCTTCGTGTAGTCAATGGCCAACTCAGCTCCTAAGCTTTTTAGGAGTTCTAA
>JANIIA010000192.1:65195741-65208240 GCA_027478495.1 Erythroxylum alaternifolium | reverse complement strand
ATATTCATAACATATATTTCGCTCTAGCCATCTCAATTCCTACTCCTATATTTAGTATCTCTTCTGTATAATTTATAACTGCACACTTGATTATAACAACGATAGATTGGTCTGGAAGAAGCTGGGGAACCTGGGATTAGAGTTAAACGCAGTATATCGCAGGATTGACCAAGTCCATTAACGAAGAGATGCTTTTTATGAGTTCAAATGGTAATGAAATCTTCATGAATCAGGAACCCAAAACTAAGGATATACGAAAGCACTAAGACCAAGACTTTTTAGGGTTTAATGCTCTCATTATCACCCACTTCAAAAAAGGGTACAATTCATCACCTCTCGTTCGTAGTTATCACCTTCTTGAAAGCAACTTCAGAACAATCACAGCTCGCCACATCATGTGGTCCTCGGTCCGTCCTCTTAATTATGCCAATGCCAGTCTAAGGAAGTGGTGCTCAGCTAGAAATGAGAGATGGAGAGATAAAGAGAGGTTTGTACAAATAGTGGAGAAAGCGGCATGTAAAAATGGAAAGGAAATATCACGAGGGTGGAAGCAAATGGTAGACCACAGAGAGAAGGTTAGCTTTCTCAAGTGTGGAATACTAGTAGTACTGCCATTTCCAAATATGACGACATATTTAGGGGGGCTGGGTTCTGTAGTTATGGCAAGAGGTGATTGGCTAGGGTTTTCAGAGAGGTTCTTGTGGATAGCATTCCATTGATTGGATAGTATAAGCACCAAGCAACCATTCTTTGGCAACTTTTTTTGTGTTTGTCTTGTGTCTGTGATGGTGAGAGTTAGAAGGGCAGCTTTTTTACCGATAAGCACGCATGGCTTGGATAGAGCCCAACAAGAACAACAATAACATGGACAATCATGACATTATAGACTTGAGAACGAAAGATAAAGGGAGGGATGAGATGAGGTTTCTCTTTTAGTGAAAGCGACGCCTAGACAAAGAGTCAAAGGAGCATTGGTTCTCATGCCCTTTGAGTGAAATAATTGTCCTTCCTTTCTACACTTAGACAAAGGCACGTGGATCTTACATTACAAAACATGAATTATAGCTTGAATTTTCACATAACAAGTCACAGCCTATGATGTAGCAACCTTAACCCACAAAACCCACTGCCTCGTCTATTCAAAGTTCAAACATGCAGCTCCTTTGTTGAGTTCTCTGTCAATATGTCACTTACTCAAGTGAACTCAACTGACATCTACTTGTTTGTATTTCCTATCCACTCACTTCAACAAATGCGCTTCTCTTTATACTTTTCCAAGCTCTAATACCCAACTTTTCCTCTCAAGGCAAGAAAAGAAAATGGAAAAAGATGGCTCATTTTAACCAATAAATTCCACCCATTGGCTACCTGAATCAATTATTACTCAAATCCCCTCCTAGCATCCAAGCTCTCTCTCTCTCTCTCTCCCAGCTCCACAACCACAGCACATCATCAACGTATGATAAACTTTCTATGCTGTCTGTCTCAAGCTCAACCCTTGGTTGGCCAAAGGTAAATGGAAGTTCTCCGTCTCTCTCACTTAATTCAGACCCCACAGCTTTGCTATACAAACTCAACAATGTGTATATACAAACATGAAAATGCAGTTATGATCAGTATGTACCAAGAGATATATCTCAGCCATTGCTTCTGAGTTGGGGTTAACAAAGCATCAACGAATGTCTGTCTTTCCCACTAACTACCTACTGGTTTCCTTTGCTTGCAGAGATGTTGATTTGAAGAAGATGAAATTTCTAGGCTTTTAATTCCCTGGAGAGAGAGATAGAAATACAATATTGAATTTGTCCACTAATTAGTTATTCTGCTGACCTACCTAGGTTATATGTCCAGTGCAATTACATATCTAAAATGATTCCCTCCAGCAACAATGGAAACAACCCAATCTCTTCCAGCGACCAACTAGCTTACAACAGACTCTTTTCCAATGAGATTATTGCCAATTCCAAGCAAGAAGGTTTTCTCTCGTCTTTCTTCCACTTCTCCTCTCATTTCAATGTTCATGAGGATTTTGAATTAGGAGACCATGACCTTTTTATCCAACAAGGCGATGAACTTTTACTTCAGCCCTTGCAAGCTGCTGATCCTGCAGTCTATGATACCATCGATAGCATGGTGGATTCTAACAAAAGTGTCGACGTTGGTGAGTTAGACAAAATCTGCAGCAAGAAACCTTACCAAAGTGCTGAACAGATTCCAAGAAAGAGATCCTCCAAGCCAGATCGTCACAGCAAGATAGACACTCGTCACGGACCAAGAGATAGGAGAATAAGACTGTCCCTTAAAGTTGCTCCTAATTTTTTTGATCTGCAAGAGAAGCTCAACTTCGATAAACCTAGCAAAACTATTGAGTGGTTACTAATACAGGCAGGAACTGAAATCAAGAAACTATATAGTGGGATTGTGAACTACAGCTGCAGTACAGTTGCCATCGAGAGTGCATCATCTACTTCCGAGTGTGAAGTTGTGTCAGGAATTGATGAAACCTTCTTTAAAAGAACCAATATTTCCAAAGGCAAACCAACTCCACGTATCGTTAACAAGGAGAAGAAGGCCAGGCCATCGTGTAAAAGAGGAGTTCACTTTCTTCCAAGGGAGTTAAGAGACAAAGCAAGAGAAAGGGCAAGAGAAAGAACAAAAGAAAAGATGAAGATTCGAAAAAGTTTGCATGAATCAATGACTCATTATCATCATCAGCAAGCAACTGACACAGAATTGAACCAATTAAGTTGTTTGAATCCCTTTGAAACTGGGGAGGAATCAACCACTCATGGTCACTTAATGAACCCGTCTACAGATGATCAGCTGGTTGAACTGCTTAGGAGTTCACAAGAGCAAAACCCCTTCCGTACATCGATAGAGGGAAGCAATATGATTGATGAATCCTTGGTGGTTATGAGTAAGTGGAGCCCCTCATCACTTTTCAGTCATCTCCAAAACTGCGGAATTTCTCAAGAGGTAATTACTTATGTTCCAAACCCAAATTTTGGTGATGTTTGAGAAGTTTAATAGTATATACTTCATCTTAGGTACTACTTCAAATCAAAATGCATAAACCATACAAACAGGAAATGTCCTAGATTAAGTTATTTCCTCAATATCTAAGCAACCCTTTATCACATTTTTGGTTGCAGAATCAATTCACTGATTTTCAGTCCTGCAAACCCTGGGAACTCTATAACGGTAAAAGTCTCTGCTGAATGCTGATATTAATGGACTCATGTCATTCTTGACGTTGGATCAGGTAAGCAGAGTTTTGAAGATCATGTATGGTCTACTCTGGTGTTGGATTGTAATATAAACATGGTGTCTTTTCATTTTAATTAAGCAGATTTCTTCTAAATTGCTTCTTCAATGATTGTTCAATTTTCTGTCCATCAAGTCAGTATTGTGTGCGTTTCTTAATCTTCTATCATGCTGTCACGTTAGAGCTGAATAGATCCGCTGCTAGTCACCTAGAGCGGTTAGATTTCTTGAATATGACAGACTTTTCTACTTCTTACACCCTTCTTTACTAACTGATCCATGATCAATATGCCATATAATTTTTCCAGTTAAACTTAATTCCTAAGATTCTCTTCTCTTGTTCATTTTTCATCAATTTCAGTCTAGAGTTACAATTGCTTGACTTGAATAGCTTTCCTTTTTGTTATATGAACAACTGGCATAGAGGAAAACGTCAATTGAAGCAATAATGGGTTTCATTTGGGACTCCGAAAGTTTTAAAAGATTTTCTAGTTTATTTCTGCACTGGTTATAACATGGCTACACACTTTAAGCAATCTCTGAACAAGTCACACAATTTTCACTAGCAATCCGAGTCAAGATTTTGCCTAGCAAAACAAAATATGTTTCAAGATTCATCATACTGTAAATAGACATATACTCATCTAATTTAGGAGTTTTACCAATAATGGCAACTTGTATATACTGCAGAAATTAACCTTAATTTATATTCCCTTTTGAAGATACCCTAGTTCCTATTACCTTGGATAGATTCTGTGTAAACTATGGACTTATTTATACTAAACCAAAAAATTAACATAACTTACTTCTTACAAAACTGATACTTTTTTGATAACAGAAAATAATATAAATTTAATTAGGTCATCTAAAATAGAATTTAAGAGTAAGTTCCAAAATGTTAAATTTTGAAAACTTCAAAATTAGTAAAAGATTAGAAATTTAAAATGTTTGAATCTTAAAATTAAACATGGTGTTTAGTGTTTTAGAAATCAGCTTTAAATTAATTACTATCTAAAACAATTTATGTAGTAAAAATGAGATAATTGATTATATAAGTGTGTAATTATATATATATATAAGTTTTATCGTTAATAGTTCATAATATATAAAATTATAAAATTAAAATTAAAATTAAAATACATTCAATATTTTGTTCAGAATTTAAAAATATTCAAACCAATTTATCCAACAAGTCATGAATTAAAGTTAACTAATATAATTAATATCATGTTAATTAAAAAGAAGAAAGAAATAAGAGAAGAAAGTGCGTAAGGACCTGGCAAAAATGCTTCGTTTAGCTCTCCTGAACTTCACACGTATTCCTTGACATATTATTCCTCCTAACCTTCTCTTACTTATTCTCAGACCCATTTCTTCCAACAATAGAGTCTTTAAAAGTAAACTGTTGAGACAATCTCATCACACGGGGAAAGAAACTAAAATTTTTATAATTTCTCAAATTTTTAGATTATTTTAATTTTATAATTGATAAAAGCCTGAATAGAAAAGCATACTTTATTATAAAGTTCTATTAGCCTTTTCAGCATCTCTTTTGTAAGACTAATATTCAAAATAGGTTATTAAAAGTCATTAAAATTGCACACGTCTTAACCTTTAGCAATATCCATATGAATAAGCTGAATTAAGTTTGCAAAATGATGTAGAGGGTATGCCAAAAGTGCTAGTTTGCATACACGTATTTGTAATAAGGTTTGGATTGTTTTAGTAATTTAACAAATATATATTTATAAACTAAATTAAGTATTAATAAATAATTATAATATCTAATATTGGTACCTAGTAGCCAAAATTCTCATATTTGATTTTAATGTTTCTCAAATTTCTTAATAAATTTAATATAATTTAATTATTTTTATCACTTTAATTATTTTTTGTATGTAACTCATTTAATTCTTAAATATGTTGACAATGAAAAAAATTATGATATAAAATCATGTTTAAAAATAGGTATAGTTGTTCTTTTAATTTATTTTTAATTGTTTAATTAAATAATTTATGTTATAAATCAATAGCAGTGTCTGTCAATGAATCATGATCACTTAAACATAAAAAATGTTAAAATATTTTTACTAATTTTTTTGCATAATTTTTTATAAAATTAAATTATTTCTAGATATAATGTTCGGTTAAATATAAAGTATGAATTTAGTATCTACTATATTTGAATACCATTATTTTAATTCTTTAGCATTACTAACAGATCGTTTAATGATATTTAAAAATTATATTCAAATTTTCATTTTATCTTAGTTAAATATTTCTTAAAATAATACTAATTAAGAATAGCATAATATTTTTCCTAATTATTTTAGAGTGCTGAACCTCATACTAATAATTCAATTATCTCTATATATTTCATGTCAAATTAATGACTACCAGTTTAGTTACTTATGATTATGATAAGGTATAAATAGTATTAAAATATAATAATTTTAAGTCCAAGAATAACTCATACAATTATCACATTAAAATTTTTCATAAACATACATGTAATGTTTTATATACAACAACAACAATCATGTAGCAATTCTATTGACATGTGGAATACAAGGGATCTAATAATACACAATATTATCTTGAATTAGTAGGGAAGTTGTTTCCAATAATGTTTTATATAGAATTTTCTTAAAGTCATTTTGGTTCAATGAACTTATTTTTTAACAAGTGCTTATGTTTAATTATATCTATAATTTAATCAATGATACTTTTCTTAGAAGAAAGAAGTATGGTGGACATTATTTTTTTTACTCTATTAACGTCTAATATTAATATAATAACGTCTAAAATAATTTAGAAATAATATACTAAAGTAATATTAATATTATGATCTTAATATAATTATATTTGTAAGATATAATTATTCTATATAAAATTTATCTTATGAGTTAATTAACTAAAGTAGACATAAAAAGAAAAAATAAAGGATAACTTTAACTAAATATTTCATAAATAAATAACTAATTGAACTTGGTTAAGTGTATTTTTCAATTAATAAATATATGGAATTGAAAATTTAACCACTAACTTTGAACAACTGACTTTAATCATGATTTGTAGGGTCATAAAATTTGGATGTTGTCTTCAAATCATCATTTTGAAAAAATAAAAATTAACTTTGAATAGTTGATGTCACTCTTAATTTTTAGCGTCATGAAACTCTAACTTTTATTTTCGAATAATCATTCTTGTCAAAACAAGATCATAGTTTTGAACGTATAATTTATAGCTCCTTTTTTATAGGATTTAAAGAATAATGAAAGTTAAGAATAAGCATTATGTCCAACCCTTCCCTCCAAATTTCTCATATTTTTATTAACTAATGGGTTTCATCAAGATGTCAACTTCAGCTGAAAAAAAGGCTTCTAGCTTTCTCTCATTGAACTGGAAGGACCAAGTAGTACCGAATATATACAGATTTATTTATTTATTCTCAGTGTTAGTGTTTCCAAAAGAATAATCCTAAAGTGAAATTGTCCCTTTAGTGTCTGTTGTCAAGCTGTAGAAAGATGTTACAGAAAAAATGGGTATGGACAAGTTTTGTATTGTTAAGTTAGAAAAGGAGAGAGGCTACTCTTTAATCCTTGTCATGATCCATTTTCTATTGCTGACACTGCTGTTTCAATTCCTGAAAACTGGGATGAACCCAATGACTATATGTTCACCTACTTTAACCTTGACTAGTTACCTGATTACAAAAGACTCCATAACTACTATGTCATACTCCACTAAAAGAAAAACAAGCCCAGAAAAGCACTCTTGGCTATAAAAGTTGAATGATAAAAATATGATATTATAAATATTGAAGAGCAGTGTTTTAAATTACAGATAATAACTATAACTATGATATTATGATAACAGTCTATTTTATTATAATACTTAAAAATATCAAAATTTATAATAATTAGAATTATGGCATCATTTGCAGTAAGTCATTATCACAATATAATACTTTATTGGTTGGCACATTAAATTCTGTCCAAGAGAAATACATACAGCCCTAATTGCCATGTTCACAAACATAACCACTAATTTTAGGATTTTTACTATGTCATGCAAAACCATATATCTGGCAGTAATACTTATCTAATGGCTAAGTCCATATTATCATCTATAAAAGGACAACTGTAGCCGCACCGTGACAGGGTCACGGCTAGCTTGCTAGCCAGTGGAATGTCGCATGAAAGATTTAGAAAGAGAGCCAGGTGAGGGTGGTTTACCACACAATCCATCAAGCAATTCAAGTATTGGTCACATATTGGTCAAAGCAATGGACCATTCATAGAATCGGGTGAACTAATGACGAAACCCCTTTCAACAGAAGAAGAATATAAATGTGCAATTGAAGGTTTCATAGCCATAAATGCATTCAAGTAGTGAGAAGAAATTAAAACATCTTTGAAATGAATAGTGAGAACGGAGGGAGGAATCCTTCATGAACAGTAAATCACGATAATTCAGGCTTCTAAATTAGGGTCCAGATCCGGACAGTAGCTCTACAATTCGAATCTGTCTCTCAATCTCTCCCCACGGTCCTGTCTGATCTAAATAGAGTAATACAAAACAATGAAGATATCATTCTTTTCTTCTGTTTGTTTTTCACGAGATATCTACACCTACCTACCTTGAATCTCCCACAGAAAACATTAGGGCTCCCTACACAGTAATTCATCGGTCTCCAAGCTTTTAAGCGAAGGTTTAGAGTCTCACTCTCTTTCTCTCCGTCCGAAGTCCTCATCTCCTCATTGACCCAAATAGAATAGTACAGAGCTATTAAGAGGCATCTTCTTTTTCGTTCTTACCTACTGAGTCTCACACAGGACAGGCACAAAGCAGAGGTTTCTGAAAGGCTGTGAACCCAGAGATTCAAAGCCATTGATAACCACATCAAGCAGAAAGAAGTCGTCTGTCTCTCGCGAAAACAATAAAGAGAGGAGCCGTCGCTAGTTAGGGATTCTAGGCAAATAAGAAAGCATATAAAAACCCTAAAAGTAACAGTACGATAATACAGCGGCAGATTTGAGATGTCAAAATTTTGTTGGATTTGTAGCAGCAACCAATAGATCTCTGCTATCCAATTAAGGGAGGGAAATTTCGAGGACCAAGAAAGGTTATCCAGATCCAGAGCACTTCAGATCTCAAAATAACTCGGAATAAATTTGCGGTTTACTTACCCAAAAGTTTCTGTTGCTAACAAGAAAGAACCCATAAAATATATTGTTTACATCTTATTATTCTGCGAACAGGAAGGGGGAAAATTCACAAATCAAGAACAATTAATCTTTATTGGCCAAGAAAACTCAAGATTAGTCTTTGGTCAAAAGCCCATTAAAGAGAAAGAACGATATTCAAGAACCCTATGTAGATGGTGAGAGAGAAGCATCACCTGGGAAGCTTTTTGTTAAAAGATATTATTCACGCCTTACAAATAGATAGATCTTTTGAAGAGTGAATTAGAAATTAACTAGAAAGTAGGACACAGTGCTAAGGAAATGCACTTGCTGCTGGATCGTTTTCGGAGAAACCCTAGGATAGACAAATAAAGAGAAAACAGTAACAACGAACAAAACAGGGTGGAGCTTCCGTCCGTAAATTAGTGGCTGAATCTTTGAAAAAACATTTTGTTTCTTAGGATGTAGTTAGATATTTTGGGTTAAGCGGAAGCCATCAGTAAGTAGGTACTGAGAGGATAAGAGGGAACGCCGGTGGATAACGAAGTACTATTTGTACAGAAGATAAGAACATTGAATTGACACTTTTCGTTCGGTGCTGTTTAAGAATTTTAAATAATCAATGTAAACGGAAAACACGTATCCCAATTCATTTATTATTTTCATTATTAATAATTTTTTAATTATACATCACCTGTCAATTCAATTAAAAATTTTAACGACTTAAGGTACAAAATTATCACCACAAAAAAGGTATGCAATTTCTTTTTTAAAATATTAAATTATAAAAATTTAAAAATAAAATCAAACTATAAAATAATTATTGTAACTTCATTCATGTAATTCCGAACCATCTTTTGTTTTTAATTTTTTATACTTGCAATAGTATTCCTAAGAGAAAGAACACTATGCAAATCAGACCTACGAGATTTTTAGTAAAGTTCCAAAACTATTCCTTATCTCTCGTTTTATTTCTCCTCTTGTTTATTCCATATCCTAAACACTGTTTGAATATTTCATAATTCTTATAAATTATTATAAACCTTTTATAAAGAATTGACATACATGGAAACATTATAATTCAAATTATACTTATTATCCATTAAATTTTTGTTCAATATTAAAAGTTAATTGCATTCTACCGATTTATAGTTCAATATCCACTAATCATAATCATTGCATAATAAAACATTTATAACCAATGTTACGAATATCGTACCGGACTTAGTACTAGATTAAGTTTTAGTACGGTACTGTATCGATATCGGTCAATATCGAGTACTGTTTCAGGTAATTTTTTAAATTTATGAAATAGTCTATAAATTTTTTAAAAAATTGAAAAATAGTCCATTGTTATATTATACAATTGTGATGTATATTTTTAACTCTATCTCTAAAAATTATAATAATAAAAAATAATCACAATTAATATAAAATAACAATAATTTTTAGATATTTCTCATATAAATAATAACAACTTTTATGAAAAAAGGCAGTCATCATCATATAAATATAAAATTAAGAACAATACAAAGTATTTAAAATATTACAATTTTAGTTTTCATTATATAATAAATAATAATTATGTCAAAACATCTAATAAAAAGAACAATAAACATCCTTAACTCTCAAATTATTACAATTTATAACAAGAGTTCGTAATAAGAAAACAACGAAGTAGAATTGAAATATGAAACAAAAAATATATTATTTAATTTACTATCAATTAAATATATTATACATTTAATTAATTAAAATTAACTATTATTAAAATTATAAATATCTTAATTTAATTTATAATTTATAATTTAATTTAATTTATAAAAATAATTTAATAATTATTAGTAAATATAATTAAATTTTAAAATATGTTTAAAATATATAAATTTCAAATAAAATTTTATTTAATAATTAAAATATATAAATAAATATTTGTTTATAAATAATAATTTTTAAATTATTTATTTTAAAAAATTAAAATTTTATTAATACTTTATTAATAAATATTATATAAAAGATTAAAATAAATTTATATAAATTAAATTAAATTAAATTATTTTTAAGTTTAATTTGATGTATAATTATTCTTAGTAATAAAAATACTTATTTTATTTTAAAATTTAAAACTAAAAAATCATAATAAAAGTTTAACTAAATAATTAATTATAAAAACTTTGAAAAAAAGAAGGGGGAGGAAGACAGAGAGGCAGGAGAGTATTTTAAAAAAAATTGAAAATTTTATAAAAAATTCCCTATATTTTTTAACATTTCCTGTACTAGTCGATATTAGGCTAGTATTATAGATACCAGTCGGTACCGGTCAGTACGGACTGGTATTTAAATCCGGTATCAAACATGTTGGTACTACCAGTCGATACGGGACGATATTCACATCTATAGGTGAGACTCTAGTTTTTCATGCCTCGTAAGGAAAATCTAAAAGTAGTAGCAACATTCTAGGTTTGTTGGGTGAGCAATTTCTGAAACTGTTAACACTTCTGGATTGTAATAACTTCGAGAAGCTTTCTAATAAGGATTTTAAAAACCTTACATGGATATTGGACAGCGGAGTATCCAATCTTTTAATAGGTTGATTGGATTTCATGTGCAATGTCAAAAAAGTAGTCTCTACTAGTAATTTTGCCCAATAGGGCAAGGATGACTGCAACGATAATGGATTGAGTCATATTAAGTCAAGATATGACTTTGATGAATGTCCTTTAAGTGCCTAGTTTGACTTGTAATTTGATTTCCATACGTCAGTTGATAACTAAGTTAAATTATCAACTTATATTCACTAATGAGATTAGTTTGTGTGATATAGGACTGTTCTTCGAGAATACCGATTGGAGTGGCTTAGTTTAAGCCACATTAGTATGTGAGGCTATATTTAGCTATGAAGATAGAGAGAGTGGACTCCTTTACGGTTTGAAATTGATGTCTTGGACACCAGTCATGTCAACACTTATCTTTTACTCCTGATATTAGTAAGATAGATTTTAAGAACAAGAATATTTATGATGCTTGTTTTCAAGCTAAACAGACTTGTTCTCCTTTCCTATTGAGTATTAACAATGTTATAAGTTGCTTTTATCTTAAACACAGGGATTTACGGGGTTATTATCTTAAGGCAACATCTTATTGTACACATTATGTTATTACTATTGTGGATGATTCTAGTCATGTGATTTGGGTTTATTTATTGAAAGAAAAAAGTGAGGTCAGTCAATAGATAATAATTTTTTTGTAAATTTGTCAAGACTCAATTTGGGAAGATAGTTAAGCCTACGTAGAGCGATAACGTGTTAGAGTTAGATTTGGGCTAATGCCAAAATTCTATAAAGAGAAAGGCATTGTTCACTAAGCTAGTTATACGAATACACCACAACAAAATGGGAGGGTAGAACGTAAATATAGGAATACTTTGGAGGTAGCAAGGGCACTGCATTTTCAAGCTACTTTAACAATTTGTTTTGGGGGATAACATACTTTAATTGGGTTCATCTGATTAATATAAAGCCAATTGTTAAAAACGAACACCTCATGATATTTGTTTGTTTTGAGGTCATCCTACAAACATATCAAGGTGTTTGGCTACTTGTGTCGTACGCACAATAATCCAAGATTGAAGGATAAATTTAGGCCTAGAAGTAGGCAATGTATCTTTGTAGGATACTTGTATGGGAATAGTAAGTTAGAGACTTTATGATCTCAAAAATGGTGATTTCTTTATTCTCATGACATTTCATTTCATAAAGACATTTTGCCTTTTACTACAAATGATGAACATATTGAGCATCGAATTCATAATGTTAATCACTCTTATGAGAAAAGTCCTGATATACTGGAGATGGGTGATTTGAGCAAAAATGAAATTGTTGGGAAACCGGGTCGACATCTGATCCCTATCGCAGCGGAATAATAACGAAACTTTTTCACAATCTTTGATTTTCTGAAACTCAGGATCTTTTTAATTCTATAAAATGATTAACACAAATCATAATAAAGCGGAAACTTAATTCGTACCTTATTCCGAAGCTTGATCT
>JANIIA010000192.1:65167246-65186041 GCA_027478495.1 Erythroxylum alaternifolium | reverse complement strand
GAGTTGTTACCTGAAAATGATGCACGATGGACCAAAAACGAAGCAAAAATCGAAGGTAGAAGCACTCCAAGAAGAGAACCGACGGTGTTAATAGTGGGAGGAGAGAAAAATAGTAAAGGGGAGGGAGAAGAAGGGGAGCTTCGGGTCTCATAAACTCTAGTGATAAAATGACGTCGTTTGGATTAAAACTAAATGATGTCGTTTTATTGTATGACAATTCTACAGTTACTGAAGGAAATGTGTTTCCGTATGTAATTTACCGAAGGAAATATCATCCTATCAATATTCAAGTTGCTTATTTTTCCTGCCAGCTGATGCTGCCTAATTTTACAATGGGACAATATTTTCATTGGTAAATTACCGATGGAATTACCGACGGACATATTGTCCCATCGGTATCCAAGTTGCTTACTTTTCCCGCCAGCTGATGCTGCCTAATTTTGCGACGAACTCTCATTTTTCATCGCTATAATACGATGAAAAACATACGGGGATATTTTCCCTCCTCGTTTACTAAAGAATGTTTTGGCCGTCAGTAAATCCGTCAACTTTACCAACGGAAAGTCAATTTCTGTGGCTAATTTGCGGAACACATTCCGTTAGTAATTTGTTATTTTCTTGTAGTGTATACAGTGCAATATACTAATGGACTATTTTGTAATTTTAAAAAAATTCAGAGACTTTTATAAATATAAAATATTATTCGAAATGGTATCCAGTATTAATCGGTACCTGTATAGTACCTACTAGAACTGATACCAATACCGGTTTGGTATACATAATAATAGGTCTATAAATGATGCACAAATTCTTATTACGACTGCATAGTGATCTTTTTTCTTTTTCAAACTTTTGATTTACTTTACTGTAAAGTCATAATAATTTATAATATCTGACTTTTTCTAATATATTAAAATTTTGACTTAAGATGAAAAAAATTTAGTTAGGTAAGTTTTGTACTTTTAATTCATTGGAGCTTTTGACGATGATGAAGCACAACTTCCTTTAGAAATACAATTTATATTTTTATTGTTATTTTAAGTTTTATATTAGACTTATATTTATTTATTATTAATTCATTATATAATAATAGACATTAGTGTATTTTTTATTTCAATAAAATATTTTATTTTTAATTATTCTTATAAGTTTTACTTCTTATTTATTAATATCGGTTTTGTATCATTTTACTACCGGTTGAATCTTTAAACTTTAAATCTTTCTTTCGACTTGTTCGATATCCGGTTTAGTTTTTAAAACATTGTATAATATATGACTTTTTCTAATATATCAATATTTTGCGTAAGCCAACATTTAGGGAAAAATCAAGTGTAGATTTAGTGAAAGGTGAAAATTTATTTATTGAATTATTATAAATAAAAATTGTGATAATTTATTTGAATTTTATATTAAAATAATTTTTTACAAAATTTTATTCACCAAGTCAAATACATGAACTTCGCGAACCATCAACATAATGAATAACCCTTTTATAATAACTGTAGAACTCAAATAATCATCTTCTTCATCTTCTACCCGTCCTTATGGACATGGCAATGGATGACCCACTTGCCTTTCCTCCCTTAGAGGAAAATCTCGCCACAAAAAAAGTTAAGAACAAAGATGATTTACAGCATCAGCACAGGGTTCAAAATTTCGCTCAGCTCTCGCAAGATCTGCACGAACAGCCACATATTTGGAATACAAAGTCCACACAACAATTCGGAGGCGCTCTCGATCAGACCCACTCGTTCAAAAACAACCTCCTGCAACATCATCATCATGTCGGAAAGCAAATAATTCTTCAGCCTGGGGAGGTAAATCACTCCCACAATGGAACAGGCCCAACAGTAACATTCGCGGAGAGTGTCCACCAACAAATTGAGGAGAATATGTCATCTACGCTAATCATTCGACCATTGGGGAGACACATAGGCTATAAAGTTCTATATAATCCACTTATGTCATTGTGGAGACCACGAGGCGACATCAAACCCATTGACATCACAGATGGTTTCTACTTATTGAAACTAGCTAACCAAGAAGATTACCACAAGGCTTTGTTGCAAGGCCCTTGGTCCATATTGGGACACTACATAAGAGTGTTCCCATGGCACAGAGATTTTGATACCAAAGACGATCACATTGAGTCTGTGGCTTCTTGGATTCGCATTCCGAGTCTTCCAACACAATATTACCATGAAGATTTGTTAAAGGAGATCTCAGCGCCAGTAGGAAGCTATATTAAAGCCGATGAACATACGTTATCTGAGGAAAGGGGGTTATTCACCAGAATAGCTCTAAGGCTCAACTTACGGAAATCATTAACATTAACTGTTACTATTGATGGAAAAACTTAGCCGATTCAATATGAAGACTTAAACAGGATTTGTTTCAAGTGTGCGCGATATGGACACTCGATGGAGGAATGCGGTCAGTCAAATTCTCAAAATTTGGGTAAACAAGTTTCACCTTCAAATCCCCAATCTGCACCACCCACCAAAGAACAAATTTCGGCAAGTCATTGGCCTTCATCGACTGCAGGAACAAGCAAAGATTCCAACGGTCAGATTCCATCATTACCAAATTTACAAAAGGAAAGTATTTTGACATCACCTATTCAAGGCAAGGATTACTCCAAGCTAGGGTCATGGCTGGTCGTACAAAAAAAAGGGAGACGCCAGCCCCAAAAGCAGTCTCTACCATCAGTACAGGAGATAATAATGCCTCAAAATAGGAATAATTCGACTAATTCCTTTTCCAGCTGTCCAAGGTTTAACATATTAGCTGATCAACCAGAAGAAACCCACACATTATTATCAGGCCCAAACATGGATCAATCCAAGGACTTCAGTTTCTAAACAGCGCTGCCCAATACTAAGCCTGCTCAGGTAATAGACCCAACTTCGGGTGCTAAAAGGAAACAGACGACAGATACTCAGGACAAGCTATGGGTTAAAAAGACATCCTCCGACCCTACTTCAGCAAGTAACAATCAACACCTCAATATGGACAACACAGAAACTACAATTTCGAGTACAACAAATTCCAAGACAGTAACAAACAAACCTGCACATACTGTAGTAATAGTGCAGCACCCTTTGCAAGCTTATTCAGAAGTTCACATCCTAGAGGAGCTAGCTGAGGCCCTGAAAGGTATCCCCACTAGAATGCCAGATTTTAGAGGATTTCACTTGAAGCGAAGAAATATTGTTAAGGTCAAACATACTAAGGAAAAAGATGAAGAACTGGCTGAGCCCCTAACCTGCATGGAGGAGTCGGCTACAACCTCTCTCTCCAACATTAAGGAAGATAAGCCTCCTGAATTAACTAAGTAAGCATTTTAGCCCTTAAAAAACAAACATTACAAAATGGATATAAAAAATACTTACATGGAATTGTCAAGGGATAAATAATAAAGAAACAATTTCGACTTTAAAATCACTCATTAAATTATATCACATCAATATGATAATTACTGTTGAACCACGTACCAGCGACATCAATGCTTCTCAAATCATAGATAATATTAGAAATGGGTTTGTTAAATCGTTTAAAGTTGAGGCGCAGATGTTTTCGGGTGGCATATGGGTCATTTGGCAAGAACTAGCGAACATAAATATCATCTCTTATGATTGGCAGTATATACACATGCATGTTACATTTCAAAACTCTAAGAATTTTTATATCACAGCTGTTCACGGAAGCCCCTATCCTCACGTTAGGAGGACTCTTTGGGGTAAACTAACAAATATTGCAGGTTCAACGTCGAGACCTTGATTGTGTATTGGGGACTTCAATGCTTATCCCAACAAAGAGGACAAATCAGGAGGAAGGACATCAATTGGTTGTAAGCATTTTAGTTCATGGATTAAGGCAGCTAAATTGCATGACATCGGATTCACCGAATCAAGATTTACATGGGCTTGTGGGAGATTCCATGAAAGAATAGACTGGGCGCTAGTTAACGATGCATTTACTGGAATATTTGAGAGTGCAAGAAATACACACCTTCCCAGACTATCCTCTGACCACTCTCCACTCTTCTTACTACTCAAACCAAAACAACAACAGCTAGTAGATAGACGGTTCTTCAAATACATTAAGGTCTGGGAAATGCACGATCTTTGGAAAGCATGGTTATCAATCAACTGGGATTATAAACTACCCTTGGAGGATGCTCTCGTAAATCTTCAGACCAAGCTAGAATTTTGGAAGTATGAGATCTTCGAAGATATATTCAAAAGAAAGAGGAGGGTAATAGCAAGACTTCAGGGGCTGCAAAAGTACTTAGCACACTCACCTTCATCTTTTATCAAAAAGCTTGTGGAAGACTTAAGAGGAGAATTGGAAAGGACCTTCACTCAAGAAGAGATGCTAAAATCCAAGAACCAAAGAACTACTTAGATCAAATTCGGTGATAGAAACACAAGTATATTTCATTCTAAACATAAAGGACAATGCAAGAAGAATCAATCAAAGGCATTACAATTGGATGATATGACATGGTGTTCAGACAATACGGTGATAGCTCATGAGATCTCTTGGTATTGTAAGTCCGTATTTGAAGCGGACGAGGGGGATTTAAATAACTTTGTCCCTATCTATTACTTAAGAGGCAGGTTTCCTCATTTATCAGGCGCAACTCTTGTTATGCTGTCCAAACCGGTAGGGAATCAAGAAGTCAAAGAGGCCATTTTTGAAATGGATCCAAATAAAGCATGTGGTCCAGAGGTTATTCAGCAAGCTTCTATCAAACAAATTGGGAGATTATTAGTGAATCGGTGTGCACCATGATTAAAGGAATGTTCATTTCAGGGAAGATGCCACCATCCTTGAATTCGGGAATGATAACCCTGATACCGAAGATAGACAAACCAGAAAGGATTGAACACTTTCGACTAATAAGTCTAATCAATATGGTGCCAAGATAGTTACAAAGGTTATTGCTAATCGTCTCAAGGTCGTTTTGCCCTACTTGGTGATGCCGACTTAATCAAGCTTTGTGAAGGGAAAGCATATTACGAAAAATATCATAGCAGCCTAGGAAGCGCTACACACAATGAGAACACACAAAGGCAAAAAAGGGTGGCTGGCAATTAAGATAGACTTAACAAAAGCATTTGATAGAATAAATTGGAGCTTCATCATGGATACACTACAAGATGCCGGCATACCAGATTTCCTAACGAAGGTCATAAAGAGTACTCTTGCCTCTAACAACATGCACATTTTATGGGAAGGACTACAAGGAGAGACATTCAAACCTAAACGTGGAGTGAGACAAGGAGACCCGATCTCCCCCTACATTTTTGTACTGTGCATGGAGCGACTTTCACAGGCTATTCATGATTTAGTACAACAAGGTAGATGGAAACCACTCCTATTCAGGAGAAGGAAATTCCCTTTATCACATCTACTATTCGTGGATGACTTGATCCTATTCGGGGAAGCAAGTGAACAACAGGCAAGAATCATTAAGGAGGTTTTGCATAACTTCTCATTCTCTTCTGGCCAATTAGTGAACAAGTCAAAATCTGTGCTTGACATATTAGCCCGCACATCAGACTCCATAGCACAAAGGATAGAAGACATATTGGAAATCAAAAAGGTGGATAATCTTGGAACCTATTTAGGGGTTCCTATCATCCATGGAAGAATCTCCAAGGAAACACACAAGAGCATGTTACTCAAGATACAACAAAGGGTCAGCAGGTGGAACCATCAAAGAATTTCGATGGCTGGAAGGCTTACTCTAAGCAAATCGATACTAGAAGCAATACCCATTTATCAAATGCAAACATCCGTGCTTCCTAAAGGGTCTTGCAGCGATATGGATAGAATCATCAGGAATTTTCTCTGGGGTGGAATAAATGGGGAAAGAAAGCATTCATTAGTGAGCTGGGAAAACATTTGTCAACCCAAGAATCGAGGTGGACTGGGACTAAGGAGGTTACATGGTGCGAATATTGCTCTATCATTGAAACTTACTTGGGATCTTCTTTCAGGCAATTCTAAGTTGTGGAAAGACATATTTCTGGCCAAATATAACCTAAATTCTAGTGATTTGCTTCACTAGAATCTGTGACAAAAAGGTTCACACTTGTGGTAGCAGTTACAGAAGAACTTGCGTTTCGTCCAACAAAGTGTAAGATGGGTTATAAGTGATGGGAGAACTGTATCGTTCTGGACGGATACCTAGACACTATCCAACTCCACCCTATTACCCTATGCTCTTCAATCTATTACTTCAGTTGATTTAATTAAAAAAGCTGCTGATTATGTTTTACTTACAGGCGGATGGGACTGGATTACCCTCTCGACACTTCTTCCCGAAGGAAAGCTGGATGAAATTAGAGCAATTCCACCACCCTCATCTACGGTAGGTGTAGACCATATAGTATGGAAATGGATTCCTAGGGGACGGTTCACATGTGCTTCTGTTTATGAAAATTTCTTTCAAGGGGGCTAGAATCCAATTGAAAACGGATGGAGCTCTATATGGTCCTTGAAGATCCAAGAGAGGATTAAAGTCTTTTTATAGAAGGCGTCTAAGGGCGTGCTCTGGACAAACGTAGAACGAGCTAGGAGGGGCATTATGGAGTGTCCACAGTGTCAATTGTGTGGACAAAACGAAACTGCATCACATGCCTTAAAGGACTGCTTTAGGGCCAGACAAATTTGGCAAAAGATCAATCGTTCTCTACCACCAAGTTTCTGGTCTCAAACTTCAATAAAAGAGTGGATATTCACTAATGTGTCTTTACATGACATGCAGGGTAGCATCAAATAGAGGGAGTGGTTTGCACATACATGGTATACAAGAAACATGGAAATTTTTGAAGAACATACAAACAACGAGCATCGAATTTTCATGTCAATACAGGCATCAATGAGGGAATCAACACTGGCCTTCGCTAGCACAGAACCACAATTTAACTATGTACATCCGGATGTGGAAAAGGCATAGGGCAACATACAAATCCAACACCAGATAAGAGCGGATGAAGAAAACGTAACTTCACATGAAGCTGGAACTTCACTTGTTCTTTACTGCGACGGAGCAGTGTCTCAGATTAACAGAACAGCTTCAATCGGTGGAGTCATCAGATATGGGAATGGTGAGTGGATGGCAGGCTTCATCCAGAGAATCGGTGTCTCTAACCCGCTCCAAACCGAACTCTGGGCAATTTTCACTGGGATTAACATAGCTCTGTATAAAGGACCCACATAACTGTAGGTGTTTTCAGATTGCAAAGATGCTATACATCTTATAACTGACACAACAAACGACCTACCAATGTTTGCTCTAGTCAAAAGGATTCAACAACGGATAAACAGACTACTAGGATTTCAAATTCACTACATTTCTAGACAAGGGAACGAGCAAGCAAACTATATGGCCAAGCAGGGGCTCTCAAACCCGTCTTTCGGTAGAATTAATTTCGACAGGCAACCAGAAGACTTACCTCAAAGAGGACTGTGGATCTTAGCTCATCAGCATGCTCCAATTGAGAATCGACCTCAGAATAATTTAAGTGTAGCTTCCCCAGGAGCTCTACAACAATCTCAATCTAATGCTGACTTCTTAGCTCAGCAGAATCGGCTTCAACCCGATGGAAGTCCGCCCCCATTCGCACCAGATTGGACAAGGCCAAACCCAATCCAGGGCCTCTCATAGCAAAGCCCCAGGGGGAGATTTCTGCATGCTCCGGCGAATCACAACAGAGAAGGGGAAGAGCATATGTTAAGAAGAATTGCAAGATCTGATATTCTATTCGATAAATCCAATACCTCAAGCTATACTGACTATCCGTCTAATGAAGGGATAGATTAGTAATTTTACGAGGGTTAAACAACACCTTTCCCTTGTATTTAAACAAAATAACTGTAGAACTCCACTCTAACTCCAAGTTGATTTGCTGGTTATCTAACCTTGGATGTTTTAAGATCATACTTCTTTTTACCCTAAAATTGGAAACAACACCACGACCATCAACATAATGAATAACCTTTTTTATACTAACAGTGAAACTCCAAGTTTGATTTACTGGTTTTATAACCGTAGACTTGAATGCTTTAAGATCATAGATAATGATCTTACGTTTTCTACTATAAAATTGGACCATTAACTTGTTTTGAGAAAGTCAAAAGACTGATTAGTTTTTGTATTGGAATATAGTATTTGCAATCTTCCTATTATACTCAATTAAAAAAAAGATGTTTTTATCATTTTTTTGAGTTTTTAATAAATTACTTTTAAAAAATGAAATTAGTGAAAATACAATACGTGACATATAACATATAAATACAATATTGATTGGCAGTCACATAGAAACAAAAGATGTTAACATTTCATTTTAACACCTATGATTTTAATTCTGATGTCTCATTTACGTAGGCACAATGTCAAAATTTAAAATTAACATAATAAGTATACATTATACAATATAGGTCCACAATAATTCATGTATGAGCATTCACGAGCTCTTTTAATAAGTTTTCCCACTTTACTTCAAATTAATAGAATCATTTTTGTAAGAATTATTAAAATCGGTCCAATTACATTTCCCAAAAAGAAAAGTCGTTCCAATTACTTGTTCTTATCATTTTGTACGATAGTAAATATTTTATACGTGTCTAAAACATCTTATTACTTCCATTAAAAAAAGTAAACGTGACAGAAATAACCTAATTCATGTTGACGTTTTACCCAACTGATCTTTAGAATCAATTTGAACCCAAAATACCCTATCTAAATCCAATTAACCCGACCCAAACATAGCATGTCAGACACTTACCACCTCTCCCACTGCCGCCGCACCTTTACTGGATCCCTCACGTTCTATGCGGCTTTCAAGCCACCCGACTCTCAGCGGCTGGGCTTTTGTTAACATTTCATGGGCAGAAATTTAAAAAACACTCTAATCGATAATATACAAATATGTAAATTTTTAAAATATATTTTTATTTATTAAAATTTAATATTTATATATAAATGACTTTATTTATAATTTTATATATTTAACAAAATATTAAATAATTATAACATCATTTAATAATATTCTACAAATTTAATAACAATAAAATTATTAAAAATAATAACAGTAACAACAAAATAACAATAGCTGTAATCGAATAGTAATATTGAACTGCAAAATGCTAAGAGAATTGTACTAATAAATGCACAGATGATTATGATTTATTAAAAATATTTCTTTGTATATTTTTAAATGCAAAATCATTAATAATATTATAAAGATCAATATTGTCTAAGATATCCTTTTCGATACGTAAAATAGTTAAACCATTCAACTTTTCTTGTAACATTGACGACCTCATGTAAGTTTTCAATAATTTTAACTTTGAAAAACTTCTCTCAACTGATGCTACAATCACATGTATAATGAAAATTATAATTACAAAAATTAAATTATTTATTAATATTTAACTATATATTTTATAAATAATAAGTAATCTAAAAATTAAAAAAGGAAAAATATAAATAAACACAATATCATTTAATATTAATGTTATGATTTAAAATGTTAATATAGTATCCACTTGAATGATAAATTACTAGTTAAGTCATATATTCAAATATTTAGTAAGCTAAAAATATATAAAAATTTAAAAGCTTTATGTTTAAATTATCACTCAGAACTCAAAAATCATAATCATGAAAATCATCTGCTGCAAAATTTAAGTTGAAATATCTTAAATTCATTTGTTGATTGAAAGTTAACACTACTTTCGAAAGCTAAAAAGATTATATGGTAATATGGGCATTATCTCAACCCAAAATTATCTCTTCCCCCCTCCGCAACTATTAAATAGCATTTAATAACCTCCAATAACTAAAAGAATACATGTTAGAATTTATTAGAAGTAAAAGTGAGCCTTAGGCTTAGTTTGGGAGAGTGATAGCGGTTAATAACCTGCTGAAATAATAAATACTTATTTTCAATAAGTATTTATATGTTTGAGATTGTTATTTTGGTAACTGCTAAAATGTGAAAATAGGTGTTTGACAAGAGCGGTTGCGGTTACGGTTGCTGAAAAGAGATAAAATAACCAAAAACTTATTAATTTAATAAATTATTAATTGTTGTATAAATAATTAAAAAATATATTATTAGTCATATAAATTTAAAATTATAAATACTAAATTATTAAATTAAAATAAGAAAAATATAAATAAAATAAATTTATTAAATAAAATATTTCATAAAAATAAATTATTAATCATATAAATTTAAAATTATAAATAATAAAATATTACATGAAAATAAAAATAAAAATAAAATAAATTTAGTAAATAAAATATTTCATAAAAATATATTATTACTCATATAAATTCAAATTATAAATAAGAAAATATAAAATTAAAATATAAAATATAAAATAAAATAAATTTAGTAAATTAAATATTTCATAAAATTTATTATTAGCTATATAAATTCAAATTATAATTTATATGACTTGCTATTAATTGAGGATATAACGGAAAATAATAATTATCAAAATGTTATTAATGAAAAGTAGAATTTTTATCTCAGAAGCACTTTCCTACCTCGATCTTATTTCTACGTATCGATTTCTGTAGTAGCACCGCACTTTCCTCACTGCACTTTTCTCTAACCTTCGGTTGTTCGCATGTAAATTTGAATATATGACTGCATTTAAAAATTGTAATAGATAAGTACTTATTCCACCACACCGTAACTGCAAACATAGCCTTAATGGGATGAAACCCTGAGTAGGTGCCTTGAGTGGCCTGGCGTCCCGTGTTCTAAAGAAATTAAACCATTGGTGCCCCATGCAGGGCCGTTCCTATCATTTTATAGGTTCTGGGCGAAAGAAAAAAAAGGATATGATAAATCGATAATATACAAATATGTAAATTTTAAAAGTATATTTTTATTATTAAAATTTAATATTCATACATAAATGACTCAATACAAAAAATTAATTTCTAAAAATATAAGAAATTAACATACCTAAAAGAAAATATAGTAATTATATTCTAAGTTATTAACTATTATAAGTTTGTCAAGCCAAATATTATCCTATTATGCAAGTGTGGAAATGATTGAATATTATTTTGTCAAGCAAATAGATAAATGTAGTATATATATATATATATCACATCAACTATTTACGGTATTATTTAATTATCAAATAATTTTTATTATATTGTATTAAATTTTAAGTAATAAAAAAATTTCTTTTGTGGGAATTAATATAATGGTAAATGCAGTATATCATATCAACTATTTATGGTATTATTTAATTGTCAAATAATTTTTATTAAATTTTATTAAATTTTAAGTAATAAAAAATTTTCTTTTGTGGGAGTTAATATATGGTAAATGAAGTATATCATATCAACTATTTATGGTATTATTTAATTGTTAAATAATTTTTATTATATTTTATTAAAATTTAAAGTAAATTTAATATTATGTTAGTTTAAATAAATATAAATAAAAAGGAATAAATTTTGTGACAATTAAGTAATAATATACAAATAAATAATATTTTTTTAGAATATAATAAATTTAGGGATTTATAATAAAAAAGGCTGCAAGTAGATGAACCACAAGTGTTGCAATGATATCACTTCGATATTCAAATATTGAATAAGCTAAAAATAAATAAAAAGTAGTGATTTTACTTTTAAATTATCATTCAAAACTTAGAAGTCAAAATCGCTAAATTCTTTTACTGTTAATTTTTTAGTTGAGTATTTTTAAATTTATATGTTGATAGAAATAAAAAATTTTGAGTACAAAAAATACTCCTAAATATTTCAAAAGAATTTATAATTACAGGAATTTATTGTTAACTTTTTAAATAAGGCAAGAGATAATCTAAAAATTTTATTTCTTCCATTTCTCTGTAACCACTATTAAATGAGAGTAGAGCCTACGGTAAAAAAGAAATAAATGTTAACAACACAAAAAAGAAGGTAAACGGTGGACTTGTATTTTAAGAGACATAACATACAAAATTTTTAAGATTTAATATTTTCCTGCAGGCCCCTAATAAAGTGGGCCTTAGATAAGTACCATGTCTGCCTTTACCCAAGGCTGGGACTGGCTCCATGCACCGGATGTAATAGTTCTAAAGAAATTAAACTAGTTCAAGAACACGTTACACATAACCGTATACCCGTCAAAATCTAAGTCACAAGAATCATTTTGCATTCTTTCGACGATATCTATGCAATCTCTGTAAAATTCATGACGAGACAAACTCGAAATCAATGAATTATAACTTGTAAGCTTATTCGTCAAATAGTTTGTGAGCTTTATCGAACAGCAGTCGAGCATATGCAAAACCAAATATTCCACGCATAAATAACCAGGTAGTCGAATTTTGGAGTACGTGTCTATGAGACGATTAGTCATGAAGGGGTTGAAGGGAAGGGCTCTTTCGAAAGAAAGGCGTGTGAAGGGTCGTCCCAAATTTGATGCTTTTGATGGCAACGCATTTACAAATTAACGACCTTAAGTTACGTCCATTGTTCGATTGCCTGCGACAATCCCCAAATACACGACCAAAGCTCAACTAACCCTAACCAATCCTTCACATTGCTTGGCTCCTAATATTATTGGTCTCCTCACACAAATTGTGCAGTTTTTGATGCATAATAAAACCTCACCCTAAATGGCATTGGTGTAGTACAACAAACAAAGAAACATCTTTGAAAATCAAAATCTTCTTTCTTCTTAACGACAAAGAAAGGAAAGTAAAGTGTAAAGTGAGGAGTAATGTGTTTCTTGTCCCAAAAGACAAGGAAAGTGGAAAAGAAAAAAAAAGGAAACCTCAGCACTACAGGCGGTGACAGCTGGTGACTATTTGCCATGCTATGTCTGGTGTAGCTAATTAGGTTGAGTTGGGTATTATTGGTACGAATTAGGAGATATGTCAATAATTTGTCCAAACACTCTTCCAACATTCGGAAGTCCGAGATACCTCTAGTAGTCGACAACAACCCATAATTTGAAAGTAATTGCATCGAAATAGTACGAATGGTTGTTGTTCAACAGTCTTAATGCACCTAAGTTTGACGCTTTACAATATTTTGTATAATAAGCTTTAGTGGTTGTTTTGGGAGGTTGAAGAGGAGAGTAAACACAAATTCAAGCCAACCTATATGTGGGAAGAAAAATCACGACGATGGGTTTGGTTTAATTGGCTGAAATGAAGAGAACCTAGAATCTAAGAAAATGAAAATGCAGCTTCAAACTTAGAGAATGGTGATTTCCTAAATGTATTTCTACATGTGACAAGGATAGGTTAACTTTGAGTCGTCGTTATTTTTTAAAGTAACATATATAATGACATATTTTGTTTTAGGTGCACAATTACGGAGAGGCAGTTAAATTAATTTTCGGGATTATATTTAAGATAAATTAAAATTTTGCAAAATTTTAATTTAAATTATAAAATATAATTAATGCAAGGGGAAAAAAACCTAAGCTTGTTTTATAAAGCATCAACTTGTCCACTTTGTTGCTGAGTGATACGAATTGTTTAGAAATAGTTCATCAAACTTCATTTCATGGTTATGAATAATTATTAAGTTACTAAATCATAATTGGATGGGATGACGATGGAATGACAATCTTTTACGTTTCACATCTTTCTTTACATTGTTTCCAAATTTCTCTGCTTCTTTATGTCTACTCTGCTGCTCCATATTAGTTAAGATACCTACTCATCTACTCGTTTAGTTAAGATATCGTTTAGAAATAGTTCCAACTTGATGGAGTGATCAATCGATTGGAATCAAATATATTCGCTTATTAGACAAATGTAGTAAACTAGCAGAATTATGTCGGATGAATGTATAACAGGAACAACTGAAAAGTAAAGGGAAAGAAAAATCTTGGGATTTCCCAGAACAACTCAGTAACAAGTACTTAAATACAAACATTTCACCTAGTTGTTAACTTCCACGTTGCCACCACTCATAACTTTGCTAACATTTCACTTAAACATAACAACAAACACTTGGTGAACTAGACCACTATTTGACTCCTTTAACTACAATCACAATAGTTATAAACGTAATTGACAGTAAAAACAAAATTATGGAGACTTGGTAAATAATTGATTCAACCTTAAATTACTTTCTAACATTCCTTCCCTTAATTCAAGGAGGTCTTCAATTCTTCAACACCCATTATGGAACTAAATTTCTTAATTTTTGGTTCAACTAAGGTCTTTATGAAAATATCTGTTGGTTGATCTTCTGTGTTGATATACTGCAACTCCATAATACTTTTTGCAGCCAACTCCCGTATGGAATGATGCTTGACCTCAACATGTTTTGTTCTGCCTTGTTGAATTGGATTTTTTGACATTGCAATTGTGTATTTGCTATCACCAAATATCACAATGGCTCCATTGTTTTGTTGCTTCAAATCTTCTAATATTCTTCTTAGCCAAACAACTTGATAAGTTTTTGTTACTGCTACATACTCTGTTTCAGTACTTAAGAGAGTTATGCTCTGTTACTTCTTTAAGAACCACAAAATGGCACATGAACCAAGCTTGATAACATAACCTGTTGTACTTTTTCTATCATATGAACAAGATACACAATCACTATCAGTAAAAGCAATAAGAGTATTTAAATTGCCTTTTAAATATCTAATGCCAAATTTTAAAGTCCCTTGTACATAACGAAGAATTCTTTCTACTACCGCTCAGTGATTCTTACTCTGCTGATGCATAAACCTAAAAATAAGAATTGTAGCAAAAACTATATCAGGTCTTGTATGAGTGAGATACATGAGACTTCCCACAATGCTTCTCAATAGTTTCACATCAACCTTTTATGCTGCATCATCTAAAGACTGCTTTTCATTTGTATTCAATGGAGTCTTGACTGGCTTGCAATTCTCCATTCCTGCTCTTTTCAACAAATCAATTGCATATTTCTTTTGACAAATAAAGATTCCATTTGAATCTTGCACCACTTTAATTCCCAAAAAATAATATAAAGGACCCAAATATGAAATTTCGAAATTTTGCATTATGGACCTTTTAAACATTTCCACCATTTGAGATGAACTTCCAATATAAACCACGTCGTCAACATATAAGCAAACAACCAAGAAATCATTGTTATGTTGTCTAACATACAAAGTAGGCTCATTAGCAATCTTTCGAAATTTATTTTGAGCAAAATAATCTTCAATTTTATAGTACCAAGCTCAAGGGGCATGTTTAAATCTATAGAGAGCCTTGTGTAACTTGTAAACTTTGTGTTCTTAATCTTTTATCACAAAGCCTTAATGTTGCTCAATATACACATCCTCCAATAGACCACCATTAAAAAAGGTTGATTTTATGTCCAGTTGACAAACCGCCCAATCGTTATGGGCTGCTAAAGTCAAAAATGTCCCAATAGGGTCAAAATGAACAACTGGACTATAAGTTTTAGTGAAATCAATACCTAGAACTTGTGCATATTCTTTAGCCACCAATCATGCTTTATTTCTTTGTAAAGAACCATCTACATTAAGCTTAGATTTCTAAATTCATTTTAGACCAATTGCTTCTTTTCCCTTTGGTAAATCCACCATGGTCCATGTTTTATTCTTCTCAATTGCTTTAATCTCTTCAACAATAGCTATCCGCCATTCTTCTATTTTTTTCTGTGTCTTCATAGCTACTAGGTTCTAACTTTAAACAAGCATATTCACATGATTGATAAAGTTTAGGAAGACTTCTTACCTTTTGTAGTGTTGATTCTGGAGATGATAGTGGTGAATCATATAAGTTGTTAATCTCAAAATTAGTAATCTCCACTATTTGAGTGAGCTGTGAATCACCCTTTTCCCAAATTCATGCCTCATTTTTCATTAAATACCACATCATGACTAATAGTTAATGTCTTTAAAATAGGATCACAAAGTGTGTAGCCTTTAGTTTCTTTGCTATAGCTAATAAAAGTGCATTTAACACTTTTGTCATCAAGCTTTCTCCTTAACTCAGTAGGAAAAAAGTCATAAGAAATATAACCAAATGTTTTTAAATGAGTTACATTGGTAGCCATGCCATGCTTCATAAGGAGTCATGTTTTCAATAGCTCTAGTTGGAAACCTGTTGAGAAGATAGACAGCAACACTTACAGCTTCAACCCAAAACATTTTTGGAAGACTTTTATCTTTCAACATACTTTTGGTTTCTTCAATAATTGATCTATTTTTACACTTAGCAACTCCAATTTGTTGGGGAGTATATCTTGTTATAAGTTGTCTTTGGATGCCATGATTGTTGCAAAAAATGTTAATTTCTGTAGAAGCGAATTCACCGCTACAATCACTGCGAAGCTTTTTTAGAAGGTAACCACTTTGGTTCTCTATCATCGTCTTAAATTGTTTAAAGCATTCTAATACTTTCGAATTTTCTTTCAGAAAATAAACCTAATACATTTTTGAAAAATCATTAATGAAAGTTAGGAAATATTCGCTTCCACTCAAAGAGGGTGTTTGCATTAGACCGCACACGTTTGTATGAACCAACATAAGAGGCTTTGAAGTTCTTTAATAGCTCATTTTTGGAAAATTCTCTCCATGATACTTCCCACAGATACAAGCTTCACAAATCTGTCATTTAATATTGATTTTTGGAAGAACATCCACCATATTCTTCATACTCAAACAAAGTCAATTTATTAAAATTAGGATGACCAAATCTTTGATGCCAAATTAAGGAATCATCACTAATGACATTGAAGATGTTAATGGGAAACCACAATAGGATCTGGATTTGAGGTTTTTTTTTAAGTTTCATGCTCTTGTATTTGTACTATCTAACCTTTATTGATCTTCAGATCTATCTTTTATCTACTTATTTTTACGTATTTTTCTCTTATTAGTTTCCATGCAAGACAGAGATGGTCTCTGAATTCTCTGAGTTCAAGGAGGCCTTCAATTCCTTTGATATTGACGAAGATGGTCTCTTTTTTCTTAAATCTCCGCTCTCTTCTCGAATCTTATGTTCTTCTGCTCTTACCTTATGTTACTATTTTTGCTTTTTTATGTATGTCGATCTTGTTCTCTCTCTTTCTCTTTTTTATCTTGAGAACTATATAATGCAATATTATTAGAGAGCGCATAGAGGCTTCTTGTTTCCTTTGCTTAAGGTTATTGGAGTCTGACCCTTTTAATTTTTGGTACAAATTGTTAGATCGGTCGAGTTTTCCTGATTTTTCTTTATTAAGTAAGCTCTTGATGTTCAACATTCAGTTAGGGATGAGATGAGTATAGTTTATGGGCATCACTTGTTCCCTTTCTGTTTTTCATTTGTTTCTCATTTTTTCCTTTCGTTCTGTTTTAAGCTGTGAAACAAAATAAATGTTTTCATATGAAGATGTTTCTCTTTGTTTTAAGTTGTTAACTCTTTTCTTTTTTCATATATTTGGTTTTCAGCTTTCAACTTTCTCTTTGTTTTATTTTATTAGTAATGAATAAGTTTGAATCTTTTAGTGATTTGTGTTCTGGGATTTCAAATGTAACTTAATTTCAGAGACTCATTTTAGTAGGAAAATCCCATATTACCTTCCCATTTTGAAGATGTGGTTCAGCAATTTTTCTATCTTTACCTCATCTACAGCCAGTGACAACTTGAAAGGTTATAAATTTTAATATTGCGTCCTTTTATGAGTTTCCTATTATTTCCTTAATGAGGAGTAAAGTAAATAATATTTACACTATTAAGGCATATGCTTTGCCTTTTTCTTTATTGGGGGGTTTGTGTTTTTCAACTCGATTGATTTCTTCGTTTCCTTCATTTATTATTTTGGGTTGTAGGTATGCGTAGATGTTCTTCAAACTTCATTTTAAGGCTTAACCTGTCTGATTATGTTCCTTCATTAACTTATTTTAAATGTTTTCTTATTCTTTCAATGTTTTATTGATTTTCATGTTGGCTTGTGTCTAGGTTTTGATTCTTCAAGATGTATGCATTTGTTGTATGTACATAGTTCCTAATGTTCATTGGATCTAGTTTTTAGCCATACATTCACTATAGCGCAATAGATTTTGTCAATCATTTCAAGCAAATGTCTTACTGACATGCATATGATTCTATGTTATGACTGGCTTAGTCACCTACCAGCAGATGATTGAAGTTGAGCTTAAATAAATAAATTGATTAGGTCTTCTTCAGTACATTACTGTGCGTATGCATGTTTATATATTTTTGGGTTAGGTTCATTTATAGTTGTGGACGTTCCATCTGTGTCCTTTGCACAGAAAGTAAACTTGGCAAATCTTTTGTTTCATGACAAGTAAAATTTATGTAGATGGGGTTGCATCTCCTTGTAGGTTGAACTCCTAGGAAAAGATTCTTGGCATTGTGATATTTGTGCTTGTAGATTCTTAGCATTACACAGATTCAGGAGATTTTTGAGTCCAAGGATGGCCCTTGCGCAAAGATGACAAGCACAACTCTAGAAATGATAAGCAGAACTTTGTAGTATATCAGGTATAAACAGAACTTGGCAACATATCAAGTATATTTATCCTACAATTTTCTTAAAACTTTTTCTTTTAAACTTGCATCTCCTAATGAAAATTTAAATTTATGTTTATTTTTATTTTTATTTTTGAAGCTATTATTATTATTATTTTTATTATTTTATTCGAAGGTTTATTATTATTATTATTATTATTATTTTTATTATTTTTATTTTTATTATTATTATTATCATCATCATCATCATCATCATCATCATCATCATCATCATCATCATCATCATCATCATCATCA
>JANIIA010000192.1:65054652-65065061 GCA_027478495.1 Erythroxylum alaternifolium | reverse complement strand
AATCATATGAAATATATTTCAAGTCATAAAATATATATTTACGTTTATACATGCAATTCATGGCTTACCACCATTAGAAGGGTATCAAAATCAGACTTGTATAATCATGCTATATATATATGAGTAATGAATATACCTACAAATCATTCATGTACATGTAAATTTTCTTTGGAATGCATTATCTTCAATCTTATATTCCAACGTTCACTCTCCGAATTCACATATGGTAAGTCCTATTTCATTTATTTCTAGGTGTTTGAAAATTTTCATACTCACTTGTAAAGGTTTGGTTAAGATGCGGTAGAAATTAGAAACAAAAATAATGCCACAGTCGTGACAATCATTCTCTCCATTCGTATCACTACTTGTTCCTTAATATGCATATAGAAAAAGTCAGAACTGGGTCATAAGACGCCAAAGTTTTTTATTGAGGTCACCTCTTTGATAAGTTATAGCATAGGCATATTATTCTTGATAATTTTCTCCTAATTCTTCTTGGGCCTTTCTTTTTTTCTCTGGCAGTCTCTAAGTACAATCCTCTTGCATCTTGTCACTATAGTGTCAGGATTTGTCCTCTTAATATGTCCAAACCACCTAAGCCTTGTCTCTCTTAATTTTCCATTAATATTAACTACCTTTAATTTGTCTTTTATCTTTATATTCTTGACTTTATCTTTTCTAATAAGGTTACACATCCAACGTAACATTATCATCTCCGCTACGATAACTTATTACTATGCACTAGTTTGATAGACTAAGACTCTGTCTCATAGAGCATGACTAGCCTAATCGCTAAATGATACGATTTACTTTTGAGTTTGAGTAGTATTTTCTTATTACATAAAACTCGTGATACATTTCTCTATTTAAACTATCCTAATCTGACTGTGAATAATGTTCTTATTGAAGAAAAAATTAAAGATATTTGAAGCAAATCTTCATATTCTATTTTATCATTATTTGTTATAATATTTATGACTTCTTAAAAGATAATTATCGCATTTATAGATTTTAAAGAATCAAAATCTATTCCAAATAGCCTATACATAAATTTTTTCAAAACATAATAAGTTATGATATAACTATATGCTGAACAATTTCGAATTTTCCAAATTAAAGAGTCTATTACACTTCTGAAACTTTATCTTTGGTTTTTTACCGTAATATCAAATTTTCATCAAATCTTTTAGCGGGCATTCTAACGCTAACGTTAGAGTAGAGTAAAATAACTACCTTGACGCTCCGGTGTCGTCGTCCTGCTTCAGTCCTTAAAACATGGATGCAGCATACGGGAACGGTCAGCTAAAGTGAGTAGTAGATGGAGTTACTAAAGTCAAAGTTGTCTATTTTAATCGTAAAAAGTCATCCAATAATGAGCAATCAAGGGATTTATTTGCAAGTAAATGCCAAAAACGCACAAAGTGAGTGGCTTGTATAATGCCTGACAGCTATAGACCGACATAGAAAGGTGAAGTAATTGTAAGCATTCCAAACATGAAATCACAGTGAGGAATCAAAGAAAGAAGATCTAGTGACCGCCCCGAGACAGAAAAGAAGCAAACTTCTCAAGCAAAGCCTTGGAGTTCTCGGAACCGGCATTGAACAAATGGAAACAATGATCTTCATCTTGAGTATCCACAATCTCCACATTCCCTTCCCGCCCAGTCTTCTTCAATTCTTCATGGTACAAAAACCCTCTGTCCCTCAACAAATCTTTTCCAGCAACAAATATAAGCACTCTCAAGCCCCCAAGACTGGCCAATTTCGAATCAACAAACGGGTTAATCAAAGGGTCATCTAACCCACTAGTAGTAGGATTACTAAAATGCCACAGTTTCTCAATCAACGACTTCGTATGCGGATCTCTAGACTCGTCTCCAATACGAACTTTTCCCCAAAAATAAGGATGTACCAAAACAAATCCTTTTGGCTCAACACCAGGCAGTTCCTTCTTTTCCTCACAACATCTCAAGGCCATGTGGTGTGTGATGTTAGCACCAGCGCTGTCTCCGGCGAGAAACACGTTATCAAGATCAGCATGAACGTTAAGCCACTCCTCTGGGCCGTTTCCACTAACATGAGAAGCAACCCATTTGAGTGCAGTCCACGAATCGTCGTAAGCTTTTGGGAGATGATGTTCTGGAGCTAAACTGTACTCGACGGAGACGACAACAACTTTCGCAGCAGAAACCAAGCTATTGTGGAAGTTATGGTATGTAGGAGAGAAGGGACTTCCGATACAAAAACCTCCGCCATGAAAGTACACGAGTAGAGGGATTTTCTTGCCAGAGTCGAAGTATTTTGGTAGGTAAAGTCTTGTAGATAGGTTTTGTTCAGGTGAGTAGACAACGTCTTTTGACAGAACGTGGTTGTTAGGATCGAGAGGAGGTACTCTTTGGGTTTCTAATAGTCTCTTTACACTGCCATCTTTGTATACGTAAAGAAGTGGAGAGACATCCACCGCGATTTCTGCATCGGACATTGTTGAACCTATAGTGAAGAAGAGTGATGATGATTAGCTAATGAAGATAATCTGGTTTTATAGACATTTATTGTCTGGTAAGAACAAGCTATGCTTGTCTCGATTTAAAACAAGGACTTTGTCCGGTCATGGGTCAGACTAAGCTTTCAATTTATCGGAAACAGTGTTTGGTAGGTGTCATTATTGCGAGAGATATGTGCACGATGCACCAAGAACAAATATACATATAGCATTAACTATTTAAGAAACTTTTAAAAACCATTATTGCCACCTACCACCACGTCTGTAAATGAAAATTAAAATTGAATTCGCCTATAATTAATGTATATATAGCATTAACTATTTAAGAAGCCTTTGAAAATTAATAACGAAGAAAAAAATTGGATTTGTCATCTATATTCAATGGACTAAAAGGATAAGATATAGGGGCTGAAATTAAGTGATAGAATGAAGTTCTCAAAAACTTTTCAAACACCAGGTGTTACGTTCAAATTGTACAAACATTAGGTGTTGTGCTCAATTTGTAAAGACTTTTAAGAATTTGAAATTTTTGAATGTTAAGAGTTTTGAGTTTTTAAATAATCACTTAATTTTTAACATTAATTTATATAATATATTATGAATTATCATATGAATTTAAAAATTATTTAATTTTTCATAAAATAAAATATTTAACAAAATAAACAACTGTTCATCGTAATAATTGTCTTGTTTACCAAACAATTTATGAAAACAAAAAACTCAACCCCAACAAGAACTTATCCACCAAATTTGATGTTTTCGACTAAGCATAAAAGAGTAAATGAGCATCTCTTGCAGACATATAACTTTTACTCTCATATATATTTGGAGGACTAAACACCACATTTAGGTTGGAACAAAAGTTTAAGAAATTTTATTTTAACAAAGTATCTTATAAAATTTAGTAGTAATGGGTCTCAAAATTTAAAATATGAAATGAGATTATTTATTAAAAAAATATGTCACAATATTTAATTGATAACAGTAACTTCCATAAAAAAATTATTGGCATGCATCTTATTTCTTGTCTTGATCAAATGCTTTTATCAAATTATTAAAATACTGGTTTCTAAAATTATCCTCATTATTATTTAATGAAAAAGCATTTCCTTACTCATTTAAGTCTTTCTGCACTAATTGCACTCACATTACTGATGGCTGTCGTACATAAGAACACCCTTACTTCCAAGCTTCCATGCTTTAAATTAACTCAATTAATTTTATTGGATTTAGACCAGTAGTGAATTAAAAAATTCTTTGCTAGGGCAAATTTAGATTTGAAAATGTGTTTTTAAATATTAATTATAAATTAAATACCAATTAAAAAGAATGAACACAATGTAAAAGAGTATACATGAAATTCATATTCTATATTGAGACATTAGATGACCAAATGATTAAATTATACATCATAACTATATATACATAGAATAAGTCAAACTAATTTGATATTCTTAATATTTGGTAATCATGACATGTTATTAGACGAGAATCTTGATCTATGATTATAAATTATTTAATTAGAAAATTGAAGATAAATAAAAAGTAGTTTTAATTTATCTAATTTTAATTATAAATTTGAATTATAATTTATAATCATTACCAATCTACTAAGAACCTAATGTGTCATATATAAAGAGTAGTTAGAAGAGAAAACTAATTTAAATTAAGTTAGACTTAATTATGAAGTTTGAGAAATTTCAAGAATCAAATATGAGATATATAATTTTATTAAAATTAAATTACAATTATAACCAGAGTTAGACTCTAATTATAATTTGGAAGTTTAACTTTAATAAGAGTAAAAATCTTTCTTTATATATAATTTTATTAAAATTAAATTACAATTATAACTAGAGTCAGACTCTAATTAAAATTAGGAAGTTTAAGTTTAATAAGAGTGAAAATCTTTCTTCTGTCTTTATAAATAGAAGGAATGTATAAGAAAGCTAGCACTACTACTTAACCTTTTAAAAATTGAGTTCTTTTTCTTTGTTCTCTAGATACCATTAAAAGCTAGATACTTAGACAACCTATGGCTCAGAAAGAAGTTTCTAAAGTAGTTTAAATCAGGTACAATTTAGTTACCTTTTATAATTCATATTTTTCAAGTTATTCAATTATTAAGATCCACTTGAAAAAATGCAAAAAAAAAATTTTTTTTCCATTATACTTGTGATTGGATTATATTTAGTTTTCTAATATTAGTATGAAAGCCTTTTCTAATTTTTTAATTTGATTTAAGTTGTTTAATTATTATTAATTTGATAACATTAAGGCTTAAGAACTTAATTTGATGAATTGCCTATTACAAATTAGGAGATGATTATTCAGGTTTCTTTGTTTTCAAAAAATTACATGCCCCTTTGTTTAAGTTCTCTAAAATGTCAGTTTACAGGTCTCACACGTGTTTTCCTTACTTTGTGATTGTCAGGAAAATTTTGTTCCTTTTCATGTTTCCAGACACTTAGAATTATGCCTTCTGTTTTTATGCTTCTAGAATGGTTATATTGCATGCTTCCACTTTGCTTTATATTCCTGAAAAATCTTGGTTGTTAAAAAAGTTTGTGTGTTTGATTGAGTTTTGGAAAACTATCTTAAGCATGTCCCCTTAGACTAGGTTTATGAAAAAACACCCATGGAGTTCTTGATTATTGTTGAATGTAGTTTTCTAGGTTTGAATTCTTTGCCAGTGTTTTTAGTGTTTGTCAACAATTTTGGTTATGTGTAATCAATATGCGATTTTGGATATGTGTAATCAATCTTCACTAGTGGCTTGCATCGTCATTGGTTACTAGAAAGGGAGTCAGTGGCGACAAGGGAAAAATTTCCCTTGGAGTGTTTTAATTATTTTTATGAAAGTGTAGTGGCTGTGTTAGTGATGTTGTGAGAATGGTGAGAGAAAAACTAAAAGAGAGAGAAGGAAATCACATCAAAAGATTTGAAGAAGGGAAATAAAAATATTCAGTTTAACATGTCCATATAGCCATTAGCGAATAACTTATATACATGTGATAACGTAAAGATTCACTATACACTGGTGCATGATTACATGTATGGAGTTTTTATTTAAACGTTACGTATTGGTATCGTCATCATATTGTTGCCTTAGTAAAGATGAACATTGCTTCACATGTATTTTTCATCTTCATCATTTAACGTTGTAACAATTCCCTTTCCCTTAACATCTTTGTTCAATAAATTAATGTCTAGAAATTGCTTATATAAGTCATACAGATATTCCCATATTGCACTGGTATGTCCTCCATCAGATGATTGGATTTGTAATGAGGTGACACCACGATTGGAGGTGAGAAATTCTGGTAAGGACGATGACACTCTTCCTCAACCCAGATGAGCCTTCTTTAACTGTGACATGTGAAATACATGATGTATTGAAGATTTTGATGGCAACTCTAACTTATATGTTACCTTTCCGATTCCCTATGCAATTTTGGACAAACTATAGTATAAAGGTGATAGCTTCTGATTGCTTCTTCGATGAAGTGAGTGTTGTTTATACGACTGTAGTTTCAACAGAACCATCTTCCTATCTCAAACTTCCTTTTTGAGCGTTTAAAATAAGCATATTGTTTCATCCTATTTTGCACCCTTCGTAAATAAAACTTTGTGGCATTCACCATAGCTTCACGGTTCTGAAGAATGGGATCAACTTTAATTAATTTCGAGTCTCCCGCTACATATCTTGTGTATTGGCAAAGGATAACCATACAACACTTTAAAAGGCGTGGAGTTGATGGCAGAGTGATACGTAGTGTTGTACCACCATTCCGTAAGCATCATCCACTCACTCTATTGATGTGGTGATTTACAACAAAAACAACAAAGTTGAGTTTCTAAAGTTTTATTCAGAGCTTCAGTTCGGCCGTATGATTATAGACAGTAGGTTGTAAAAATTTTTTTTAACAACTCTTGCCAAAATTTGCTCACGAAAACAAGGTCTTGGTCATTGATTATTGATTTTGATATGCCATGTAACTTGAACCATTGTTGGAAAATAATTATTCTATATTTACTTGCAGAATACGGGTGTTTCATCGAAATGAAGTGAGCATATTTGGTAAACTGATCAACAACCACCAAGATGAATGATTTACCTCTATATATGGGCAATCCTCCAATAAAATTGACAATAATAGCTTCCTTCTGGAATTCTAATTTATTGTAGTAGACCCAGATTTGCTGAATTGTCGTGCTTATATTATTGACATTTTTTGTAGTAGTTTTCCATATAGTTACGGATGTTTCTAACCATGCCCTTCTAATGAAACATATTTTGTAAGTTTTTATAGTTGTCAATACCCATGCATGTCCTCCAATGCCATTATCGTGATTGATCTTGATGATCTGTGAGCACTCTATTGGCACCCACAACCAGCCCATCCTTCTACCGTAATAGTCCTTCTTTCCATTCATAAGCAATGGACTTCATATTCCCAGTTCTAATTTGTTGATTATGTCTTGCATAGAAGGACCCCCTTTCAACTATTTTTGACCTCTTCTAACAATCCCTCATTATGTTACTGACAACATCAGAAGTTCTATACCGGTGACTCTTGAAACTTCATCCACAACTGCGTTTTCCTTCCCACTCTGGTATTAAACTTTGAAATCACATCCGAGCAATTTAAGGAGCCATGACTGTTCAAAAGGAGTGGATAAATGTTGCTCCAATAAATATTTAAGATTCCTATGACTTATTTTAACCACAAATGCTTTTCAACTGAGGTCATCATGCCAGTGTTTGATAGCTTTTATCACAACTAGGAAATCTTTTTCATAAGTCGATAACCGTTAATGTCTCTTGGCTAATGTCTTGCTAAGAAACACAATCAAATGGCCATTTTGTTGTAAAATAACCCCAATTCCCGATCCATTGGCATCTACTTCCACTATAAATTGCTGTGAAAAGTCCAAAAGAGTTAGCACCAGAGCTGATGAGATTGCCTTCTTCAGTTTCTTAAAGGCTATGTTTTCCTTTTGCTGCCAATCCCACGTTCCCACTTTATCTTTCTTCAGCATCTCCGTTACTGGTTTCGCAATTAGTTCGTAGCCCATAATGAACCTCTAATAATATCCTGTAATACCGAAAAATCCTCTCAACTCATTAATATTCTTAAATACTGGCCACTCTTCAATGGTCTTCACTTTTCTAGTTTTTATTGCCACTCCACTCTCCAAAATTGTATATCCCAAATACTTAATTTGTCTTGCTCCAAAGACGCACTTAGACCCCCTTAGAAATAATTGATTATCTTTAATAATTTGCATGACTGTTGTGATGTGTTCCATGTGCAATTGTAAGGACTCGCTAAATATGAGAATTTCATCAAAAAACACTAAGATGAAACACCTCAAATATGGATTGAACAATTCATTCATCAATCATTAAAATGTTGACGGAGTGTTCGTCAAGCCAAATGACATGACCAAAAACTCATAGTGTCCTTTGTGGGTCTTGAATGTCATTTTTGGGATATCCTCCGGTTGCATTCTAGTTTGATGATACCCAGAATGTAAGTTCAATTTAGTAAACCAACTTGCACCATACAACTCATCTAACAATTCTTCGATAAGAGGTATCGAAAATTTATCTTTAACTATGTGTTTATTCAATTCCCTGTAATCCACGCACATACGCCAAGAATTGTCCTTTTTCTTAACAAAAACAACCGGTACTGCAAAGGGACCGTCGCTGTGCCTTAGAAATCCATATTTCATGAGATCCTTGACTGAATGCTCAATAACATCCTTTTGTGCTCCCGAGTAAGGATATAGCCTACTATTAATAGCTTTAATGCCATCTTTCAGATGAATTTGATGGTTGTATTTACGATAAGCTGGAAGACAGTTCAATTATTGGAATATTATTGCATATTCAGATAAAACCACATTATTTTCATCATACGTACTCCATTGCTCCTCACTCGCCCTCATTTATTGTAGCTGATATTCAATGGGAATAGTTAGTTGCATCATCAATAATTGTCCCCTATCTGAACATTGTAAAGCCCTTTGAAAATTTTTATAGGAAACTATTCATGATCTTCCTCTATAGTTCCTATTTAATGTCACTAAACGACCATCTTAATTAAATGCCATATTTTTTTCTTTAAAGTTACACAACATATCATTCCAGCTGGTTAACCATTGCACCCCCAATATAACATCATAGCCTCCTAACGACAGCACCAAATCACTTATAGTGAATTGAATTCCCTACATATTCCAGTTAAAATTTTCACAATACTGATGGCATTCTAATTGTAATCTAGGTTCCATCTCCCGAACCTCACAATTCCCTTTCCTCACCACTGATATGTCTACAAAATTATGCGTACTCCCATTGTCAATCAAGATGTGGATTACTCTCCTCCAATGCATTCCTACCAATCTCATCTATTTGAACTCCTTGTCATCCTATAGTCTAAGCATAACTTGTATAGACACATTTAGGTAGTCGTCCTCCCCTATTAGTTCCTCTAACTCTTACACATCTCCTTCACATTCCATCTTTCCATTATCATTGTCTTCCATAATCATATAGAAATGCAGTTGTTTTCTTTTGCATTTATAACCTAGCTATATGTTTACTACTAATTTGTTAAGAAGGTTTAAAGGTTCTTAATGATGTTGATGAGTGTAATGTTGATGGACTAGAACCAGGTATATCTCTACCACTGTATGTTTATTTGATCATTGAAGAAAATTAAAAGATATGGTATTAGACATAACTGCTTCTGACATATGAAACCCTAAAATTCCATTGCTTCACTATATGACACACCCAATATATACTAGCCGCACCACCACCCAAAAACCAACATTACTTAAGCACCATTTTCCAACAGCATTAACCAGAGGCATACAACTACCCTTAATACTAAAGGACACTGAAGGAGCATTTTTCACAAGCAGACATACCTAACTCCCCAACAACAAAATTTTTTACCTTTGGTTTTATCAATACCCATCAATCCCACCATATTTAAATTAAGTCAGAGCAATTATGAGAAGAACCAAAGAAAAGACTAAGCAAGCAATATTGACAATCTGTGAAGAAACACCCCAAGAACCATTCCTTTTAGAAGTGTAGATGCAACTTGAACAAATTATTTAATTATAATCCTTCAGTTTTTACTGCTCCTCGTACCTTTTCACTAACTCATTCTCTAGTTAGTTCTCTATAACCAAAAGAATGATAAGCCAGTCTATTGTTATGGTCTAAAATGCAACAAAGGAAAAAAGTGGAATTGGTTAGTAGATTCAAAAGCTCTAAATTAAAGGTTTTAATACCTTTTAGGATGAGTAGGATAAACAAAGGTATAAAGTATCTTACAAACAAAAAAATTTATGCATGTAAGTATATTCATATGCATAACCTGGAATAATTAAATGTCAAAGATGAATTTAAAGCTTTAGTAACCCAAATGGGCCGGCATACCTATTTTAATATGCAATTATCTTCTTTTGTTGAACTCACATAGGAGTTATATACAATCTTTATACTTAATGATGAGCCTGACCTTAATTTGTTTATAAAGGGAACTATCAAATTTAGGATGATGGGAAGGGAATTCCCTTTTTCAATTGATGAATTTAATACTACAATACGGTTTATTAAAAAGGCTAATGTTAAGAAAGATTTGTTTGTAAATTCAAAGTGTGATTATTCTTATAAATTTCAATGTCAGGACCCGCTCCTGAACCCCGACTTCCATTCAGAATATCGTAATACGTGAGCTTATTTCCATCACCTTGACCATTATCGATTTAACTTCTCTTCTCTGATACCATAACTGTCGCATACTTATAACACATATTCATCACCCATACTTGCCTTCAACAACTCTCCTTTTTAGTTCAGCTCCGCTCTTCGACTATC
>JANIIA010000192.1:64980551-65001601 GCA_027478495.1 Erythroxylum alaternifolium | reverse complement strand
AATTCCTATTTCTCAAGAAATCGCACTGACTCACACTTATACCGGGACAATTGTCATGAATGCATGTACAATAAATTTTTATATGCACATATCACTATTCACAAATGCATGAGCATGAGATGCATTGATTTACCCCACTTGAACCCGTTTCTCTGGTCCGACCCGTTCTCTGAAAACGGGATGTTACACACACAGTTTTATTTGTTTTGTCCATTACAATTAAACACCTTACTGTCTCCAATTTTTGTTCTATTCTGTCTTCAAATTTTTGTTTCGTTCTGTCTCAGTATATGGATCACAGTAATCTTATGCAGCGTAAGAGATGGATTCTTTTAAATTTTGGAAGAAATTGGATGGTCATTATAAGGGAAAGGTTGCTCAGAACAAGGCCTTATTGATTAAAAGACTTATAAACCTATAAGTCAAAGGCTAGGAAATCGATGTCGTAGCATCTCAATGATTTTCAGAATACCATTAGCAAGCTAACTACATTAACCATCATCCTTAATAAAGAGCTACAAGTCTTACTCCTATTGAGTTCCCTACTGGATAGTTGGGACACTTTAGTTATGACTATTAGCAACTCTGGTCTAAATGGAATGGTTTCTTTGGATGTGATCAAAGAGAGCATGTTTAATATAGAGATTAGGAGGAAGGAGATTAGTATTGACAATGTACAGGTTTTTGTGATAGAGAATAGAGGGAAAAAAAAGTAAAGGTTCCAAAGAAAAGGGCAAGTCCAAAAATAGGTCTAAGTTTAGAGATAGCAAGGACACTAGGACATGTCATTACTACACCAAACCGACTCATATAAGGAAGTTCTACTATAAGTGGAAAAGATTCCAGAAGAAGTGAGACAAATAAAAAGATGGAGACAAAAACAACACTACAGCAATAACCTCAAGTGCGAATGATGAGATGTCATTGATTTGTGTAACTAGTGAATGTCTCCATATTAGTCACTAAGATTTTGAGTGCTTGGTTGATACATAGGCTTCCTACAATTGTGTCTATAAGATGAAATACTTCACTAGTTACAAGGGTGGTGATTTTAAAAGTGTGAAGATGGGAAATCAGAGATCTACAGTATGGGTGACATCTAAGTTCAAACTAATGTTTGGTGCTTGTTGACCTAAAGAGGTATATGACACATTTCAAACTTATGCCTTAATTTATTTTGTATGAATATGCTTGACTAGAAAGGATATCAACTTACATTTAGGGATATGGAACTTATATAAAGGAGCATTATACTTGCTCGTGGTAGATTGTGCTACACCTTATATAAGACATATTTGAAGAAGTGTGCTAATGAACTACATGTTGTTGAAGAAAATACTTCTCCAGATTTATGACATCATAGATTAGGACACATCAATAAGAAAGGGATCAAATTGCTAGCTGACAAATCATTTATTCCCTTGAAAGCAAATATTTCTATTGACCACTATAATAATTGTATGGCAAGAAAGTAGTATTAAGTTCCTTTCCATAGAAGGCCTACTAGAAGGAAGGCTAAGTTGGAGGGTATACTCCAAAATTTATGGTCCTATTAAGGAGGATTCTTTGGGTGATAACAAGTATTTTGTTACTTTTATCAATGATGTTAGACTTAGGTCTTTATATTGGAAACAAAAAGCTAAGTGGTTGAGAACTTTGGGAGATTTGATGCCATAGTTGAAAGAGTGACAAAGAAAAGGTTGAAGTATCTTTAAACTGGCAATAGAGGTGAGTATACCTCTAATGATTGTGAGGATTATTATAAAAAATATGATATAATACATAAGAACACAGAACCTAGTGCCTTACAACATAATGATATTGCTGAGAGGATGAATAGAACCATTGTGGAGAAAATTCGATGTATACTCCTTATGTATAATCTACTGAAGTCCTTAAGCCTTTATCTCTCTTAAAAAATTTTCCTCACAACTCTCAAACCAATGGGGCCACGTATTAAGCAAACAGTCAAGCGTACTCAACTTAAAGTCAAGGTCTAAGTATTGGGCCATGTGCAAAGAAACTGAGCAACGAATTACATAACACATTTCCCGATCTACTCAAAGGAGGAAGGTAACTGTTACCACACCCTTACTTAAATACTTATATTTTGATATGTTAGAAACAATTGGATTGAGAGAACGGGTTGAAGCTTTAAGTGGATGAATTTAGTGGGAAAAATTTATGCTATTTAATTATTCTGTTTATGAAGAACTAACCCTAGAATGCTTCACTTCCCTTTAATATAAGACAACCAATCCTAAGGACCTATGGTTTCGATTGCGAGGTCAACCAAATGACTTAAACTATGACATTTTGTGTGAAATTGGTGGATTTCCCAACTTAATCCTAGTAGATTAGCGCAGTGACTTTCGTGCCACCCACTATTGGACAGAACTGATTGGATTGGAGAGCTTTGATGCTAAAAATGCCCATAATAACATTATTCGAAGCCCCAAACACTTGTTATTACAAAAGTCATATGTCAAACTATATTTGACAAAAGAGAAACAAAAAAGTGTTCAATAAAGCAATCTTTCATCTTGTGGTTCATGGATCATGGCATCAAAGTCTGCACCTCTAACCATATCTTTAATGCAATTATTGCTACTTTAAGAAAGAGAAGTAATAACTTGAGTATGGGGTACTTGGTCACAGCTATTGTAAAATACTATGGTGTCAATTGCAATGGACTAACTATCCATTGTCCTAAGTTTCTCAACACTCATCACTTAACGAGATCTGAAACCTTGAAGTTCCATAATATGGAACTTCAAGATATCAGTGCAAAATCTCATGTCAAGACTAGGACGGGACAGGTCAGTTCAAGCTCTGCACCACCGCAATAGGAGGAGAACTCAACTAGTGAGTAGTCAGAAGAGGAAGAGCCAGCGGGATGAGAGAAGGTAATGGAAGACATCTCAAACACTAACAAAGCAATTTTAGAAAATGCCAAGGTGTTAAAGGAGATGGCTAGAGAACAAGGACGCCAAATCCGGGACATACGACATATTCACAGATATTTGGAGGCTCAAGGTGTTTAACTACCACCTTCGATACCATCACCACCTCAATCACCATGATAACTCTATACTCAAACCCTTGTCTTTTATTTTTATTATTATTTTCAATTATTCTCATGTTTCTCTTGTTTCGTTAATTTTTATTCCCACCTTATGTATTGCTTTTTTTTCTCACATTGGAGACAATGTGTTATTCAAGTATAGGGAGGGTTGTAAGCATTATATGTTTTTATTTGAATGTGAATTTTTCGTGTTGTATGTTAGTTTTGTTTAGGATTGCATGATGTGATCTTAACAAAATTGATTTAGCTTTTAACATAGTCTTTTAGGTTGCTAATCTTTATCAGCTTGAGAAATTAGTGTTCTAAGGTGCTTCGATTAAATATGCATGTTAATTAGGATATGATGTTAGTTCATTCACTTTAGTAATTTACCACATTCGTTTATAATTTTAGGTCAATCAAATAAGTAGCACCGTTAGTAATCTTTTCATGAGAATGATCAACTTAAGAAATGAGGTATGCAAGAAAAAATATTAAAAAAGAAGAAAGTGTTGTGTAAATCTTAAATAAATAATTATTCTGCTGGCCCTTTTTTTAAACAAATCGGGTTATGAATAGAGCTAGTAGCTAGTTGAAAATGTGATGTAGTTGAGTAACTGAAGGGCATTCATCACAACTGTTTACATTCACGTTAAAAGGCTACAATGACATTCCAACTAAGCCGCTTAATAAAAATATGACCTAGTTGAGTAACCAGGGGACATTCATCACAAATGTTTGCCTTCGCATCAAAAGGCTAAGTTCATGTTAATAAACTTAACAAAAATAGTGTGTTATTTAATAAATCCTACTAATCTTGTGAATAGCGTGATTTCTTATGAAAAGCCACTTAAGGATAATTATATTTTCGATTGACCAAACAATTATCAATGTGTATGTGGAAGTGATGGGAGTGAATGAATGTAGCATTAAGTCCTGATTAGTATGCATATTTAGTATGAAGTACTTAAACATAGATTTCACAAGTTAATAAGTTAGAATAATTTGAAGGATTGTGTTTGTAGTTTTTTTTTTTGTGAAGTTTAGTGCCATTGTCCCATTATTGCATATATGTATGTGTTGTGTTTTAGTGCTTTTTTTTGTTTTGATTGTTTTGTATTTGCTTGAGGATAAGAAAAAGTTTAAGTTTGAGGATGTTGATAGCGGCAAGTTGCATAATGTTTTATTGGATACTTTATTATATGTTTAGTTGTTAAATTGAATGATTAGCGCATGTTTAGGTTAGGATTGTGTTATTTAGTTAAATGTTTATGTTCTGAGTGTTATACAGGTTAGGGGATGCTTCTATACTTTAATTTTGTGTATTTGAGGTGCCTTTATGTATTTGTTAGTGTTTAAGAATAGATATGGAAGAACGGAGGAGAATCGAAGGAAGCCTAAAGCCAGACCCGGATAGGCCACAATCTTAACAGAACCAGTTGGAGGAAACCACGATCGTGACCTAGTTTGCCACAATCATGATAGAGACCTAAATAAAGCACCATGATCGTGGCACTATGGGCCACAATCGTGGCTTACACGATAGACAGTGTGGATAGCCTCCCAACGCTACTTATCAAGGGACTTTTGGGACTTTTTAGACCCAAAAAAATCATAGCTTTTACCTAAAATAGAAAAGACTACATAAAGAAAGAGAGAGAACCCTAAGGGGAGCTCCAATTTGTACCACTTTGCAAAAACTCCAAGAAGAAAGAAGAATGCCACTACTTTCCCGAGCCATCCCTATCCCGTCCAAGTGACATTTTCTTTTCATCTTTGTTATTTGTTTTCTTTAAATGTGTAAGATGGATATGATAATGTTGATGGATTTAGGATTGATGATGATGTTCTAATTTTTCTATAGGGATTTAAACTTGATTCAATGTAAATCTAATTATTTTGTGTTAATTTATTTGGGTGTTATGATTATTTGTTGTAACTTCATGCATTGGTAATAAATCGAAAGAGTGAACTAAGTGCAAAATGATTGGGTTGGTTAATGAAAGTTTTACGACTTAATAAACCACGAAAAAAATCAAATTGGTAATTATACAAAGAGAAATCTCGTGTGAGACCCAGTTGTTTATTAAAAGGCTCAAGAACTGATTCAGTTATGGGCTGATTGTTAATCGAGAGATGACATTTTCGGTAACTCGACTTAATTAGGGTTTATTAATTAGGTCTTAATGTTTATAACTCGAGAGAGAGTAATCTACCCTTTAATAGTCTAAAATCGACACCGACACCACATCAACACAAAAGTGATTAGGTTAGCATTGATGATAGGATAAATCTCTTTCTTATAATTTAGTAATTTTTCTTGTGTGATTTTCTATTATGAATTTGGTGGTGCTCAATATTTGATTTTTTTAATGTTAATTTTACAAATTAACTTCATGTCAATCATCTTCACGTGTTTACTTTTCTATTCAATTTTTATTTTCATTTTATTAATTCTTTAGGCCGTAGATAACTTAGATATTAGATTAGTTCGACAACTCCTCGAGGGATCGACACCTCACATACTATAACCATGACCTATACGCTTGTAGTATATTGAAGGTTTTAAACAGATTAAAACTTGCCTCAATAGTTACTATTACTAGCAAACACCTCTAATCTCTTGAAACAGTCCCCATCTTCTTCGATAGCCTAACATTAATGGCTGTACTTCTCTAACCATAAATTGCACCCTTAACATATCGTCGAGGGAAGCTTCCTTGTGCCGCCAATAACTGCGACTACTAGCAACCACTGACTTATTCAAACAACATCTATAATCGAAGGCTAACAAAAATTTCTCACAACTAGTTTTCCAATAATCACAATACACGTACTGGATATGAGTTTCTCAAACCAAAATTTTTGAAAAATAATCTTCCACATTCAAAAACACACTTCAGCTTCTTGATTTTTGAGAAATAATCATCACTATATAAGGGATTTGTATTTCCATAAACAAAACAATAACAGAGGTGCATGTTGAATTTTCAAAACATAAACAAACAAGATAAAAATATAAAAGGGAAACAAATTTTGATTTTTCTTCAGGGTAATTAATTTTCTAGAACAAATTTCAAGAAGCAAGAGTAACAATACGAGGTATAGTACTTTCACAACACTGTTTCTGAATTAACTTGAAATATAAACGTTAGTTTTTAGCATTAATTTTTTATCAAATAAATAACAATCAAATAAGTTTAATCAAATTATAAAATTAAAATATGCTCTAATACCACTATTGAGAAATTAAGACAGGATCATATCGCGACTAAAGCAAAATAATTATATAATTTTTTATTTTGATTTTTCAAAAACCAAGATCACTTTAATTTTATAAAATGATTAACACATAAATCATAATAAAGCATGAATCTTAATTCGTACCTTATCTCAAAACTTGTTCATTTTCTTATGGTATCTCTTGAATTGTTTCTGAAATTAGCTCTCATCTCAACCACCATAATCGCACAAATTTTCATCCTCTAATGGTATCCACAAAGTAGGCTGAGAAAACTATATAACTCTTGCTGAGAGGGTTATGCATAAAGTCATAGCTCCATTAGAGCTTGAGTTTATTTATACTAAGTTTTGGACATTTTAGTAATTTAATTGAAATTAAATTCTAATTTTAATTAAAATTTAATTAGAAATACAAATAATTATACTTAAATACCAATTATGCCCAAATAAGATTCAATATCTCATATTGATCCTTATTTATTAAATATCTCATATTTAATCATATAGTTTCTCAAATTTTACATCAAGTCCAACTTGATTAAAATATCTTTGCTATCTTCAACCCGTTCTTTATATAAGACCTAGTAAGTTCTCAACTATGTTGCCAATGGATATAAATTATAACCCTAAATAATATTTAGAATTAGATAAATTAAACACCTTTAATTTATATTTAATTCTCTAATTAGACATTTGTATCTATAAATCAAGATTGACGTCTAGCAACACATCATAACCACCTAAATATTTAGAAATGTTAAAATGGTTTTGACTATTTTTATATAATTCAATCATTTCATCATACAATATTTCGATTAGATATAGAGCATAGAATTAATGTCTACACTATTTCGAGTCCAATCATATTAGTTCTCCAACATTAGTTATCCATTCAGTTAATGATATTTGTAAACTATTTACAAAACGCCCATATTGGTCAAGGATTTCCCAAATCAATACTAATTGAGAACAAAAGAATATTCTCTCTAATGACTTTAGGGTAATGAATCATATCTGGATCACTTAACTACCTCCATATAGTTCATGCTATAGCTAATGCTTATCAACTAAACTACCCATTATTCTAATAAGTCATAAGTAGTATCAAAACATAACAATCCTTCTACAAGATAACTTTGGAAACCTGAAGTCAAAGAATTACTTATACAATCATAACAATGAGAATTTTCATAGAAATACAAATAATGTTCCAAATGGATTTCTTATATCAAATCAGTTCAGTGAACTTGTTCTCTAACAAACACCCATACGTTTGTTTAAGTATCTTCATATTTTAGTTTATGAAATTGACCACTTCCTTTATAAGGAAAAACATAACATATGCTAGTTTTTTACAATATATTAATGTCCATCTTAATAAAACAATGGCTAGGAACAAGTTAGGGATAATAAATAAATGCAATATGAATCTTATAATTATAATCTCATTATAATTTCATTTGTAATATATAATTATCTCATGGATTTTTTCATATACATCCAAACATGTACAAGACAAGGAATGTCTTTAAAATATTTTGTCACTAATCTACAACCACTCGATTGACTATAGGGTATAAACTAACAAAACCCACTTGAAATAAGTAATTGAGGATTTATCTTGCTTTTATTAATTACAATTGTGGTGTTACTTTAACTGACAGGTCTAATAGCATTCTGTTAGTTTATTCCTTTACAACCAATCAGTTGGTTATAATTTAATGTATGACATTATTATTTAATTAATAAAAAGGCATTCTTTACCTTTTGTATTAAATTAATTGCATTTGATGTTTTAATACTAAAGGTAAAATTCCTGTAATAATTATTGCGTAATTGAAATTATGATGAGATCATAATATATTCAATTTACATTTGTGTATTGTTCCTAAATATTCCTAGTTGTAGTTACATCAAGACGGGATATTATTGAAACAGTAACACTAGCACACATTATGTTTCTTTCTTATGAAAAAAGTAATTGATCTCATAAATTAAAGTATGGAGATACTTAAACTAATATGTGGGTAATTATTAAAGAATAAATCACTGAATTAACCCGACTATGAGAATCTCAAATAGAATATTACTTATATGTCTGTGGATTTCCTCATAATGATGGTTGTGTAAATGATCCTTAGACTTGAGAGTACCAAGGTATCTCATGTGAGAATTATTGTGATTTGATATTACTCATGAATTGTCATAGGATAATTCAGTCGGTAGTACTTTGATGCAGTATGAATCATATGGGGATAGTTGAGTAAGTCAATAAAGGATTCGTCACTCTAAAATAATTAAAGAGAATGTTCTACTGTTCTTAATTAGTAGTGATTTATGGAATTTTCTGGCCAGAATAAATTGACACATGAAAAGGTATTTTCAAATATCAATTATAAATCAGTTACTAATTAGCAAAAATGAACATGATTGGATGAAAAGAGTATATATTGTATTCATACTTTGTCTAATCGGAACAATGGATGACGAAAAGATTAAATTATACAACATAACCATGTATAGACAGGTTAACTCAAACAACTTTGACATTCCTGGTCTTTGGGTGGTCATGACATATTGATAGATGTCAATATTGATCTATGATTATAAATTGTTTAATTAGATAATTAAAAATAAATTAAAACTACTTTTAATTTATCTAATTTTAATTATGAATTAAAATAATAATTTATAATCATTGCCAATATATTATGAATATAATGGGTTACACATTAAATAGTAACTTGTGAAAGAAAAAATATTTTTAATTAAGTTGGATTTAGTTATAAAGTTTGAGAAACTTTAGCAATCAAATATGAGATATTTGATTTTATTAAAATTAAATTAATTATAATTGGAGTATGACTTTAATTACAATTAAGGGATTTAATTTTAATAAAAATTTTACAACCCTAATGTTTTTTTCTATAAATAGGAGTAATTTTAATTATAATTAAAATTATAATCAAGGAGCTAGCACTCCTACTTATTTTTTTTTTCTCAAATGTTGAGAAATTGCTCTATCAATACCGTTAAAGGTTGGAAGATTAAACAGCTTGTAGTTGACAAGTAAAAACACATTTAAAGGAGTTCAAAAGGAAAAACAAATCAAGTATAATTTTTTAACTTATGATTGGTGTTTTTATTCAAACTATTTAATTACTGGGATCCAAACGGAATCCATAAATTTTTTTTATTGCACCCATGATTCGATCACGGTTGATTTCTAACACAGTCCTTCCATGATTTGGAAAAATGTCTAAATCGACATCTCGATATTCCCCTCCAAAGTGCTATAGGAATAAGTTGACTTAAACTAGACCTTCTCCATATTTTGTGCTTAAAATGGTCTCTTTTGTGATTACAATCTAAGTTCCTATTCTAAGGAAAAGGATGACATAGAAGTAGTACCTTTCAAGATTTTACTCCTAGAAACAGAAAAGCATTACTAAACCTTGATTGATGCATACAACTAGTACTAGGGTCTTTTAGCCCTTGTTCTAATGAGTACACCAGTTTGACAGGAAGGAAGGAAGTCCTTTTAAGTTAATAAGTCCCAGATGAAGACTTAGAGATGGCTGTAATATTGCCAAAAAAAAACATGCTAGTCGACCGATATCGTGCATATTGGGTCCAGGAATCTTGCGATTCCACCATCATCTAATAGCAGCCACCGTCACAGGATTGCTCTACGAACTATAGTAGATGAAGATTTAATTGCTCTCTCTACACACGCACAAAGAATATAAATAAATAAAAAAGGAATTGGGAACATGAGTGGGATATCCATTTTTACGTCAGAAATGGGTAGGAGTACAGAGTATCATAAATATGCGTCAATTTATGGCTACTGCTACACTATCATTTATATGCATCTATTTCTGAATAATACTGTGGGAAGGTTCCTTTGCCGACACTAGTTTGCTTATTATTATTATTATTATTATTATTATTATTATTATTATTATTATTTCTCTTTCTTTCACATGTTACCAATATTCCACTTACATTTTTTCTTTTTTTTGAAAAGGGAAAATTGTCAAGCAATTGCGCAGCATTTCCTAAATTTCTGATGATATCGTATTCAGGAGTGCAGTAGTTGATGAAAACTATAATGGGTCCTGCAAAGTCAAATAATTCAACCGGAAGGTAATCAAACACTTATGACCTAGATTCTAGCTATCAAGTAACTATGAACCTTAAAATTTCCTCTTACATTTCACTCCTATGTTTTATAGGACCATTGACCATAAGATGATTATTACATTTTCTCTTCTACACATGGTTGTAATTATTTATAACGCTGTGATTGTGGACTTGAACTAAAACCCTTTTCATGTTGTTTAAATTATTTAACTTGAGAAAATCATAATAACTTAATTTAGATGAATTTTTTTGGTAAATTATTTTAACCATATGAAAATTTTCATTCTTTCTTGTTATGTTATGTAACACTAAATAATTGTTCCTATAATTTCATGTTAGTTTTAGACATCATGTGCATAATATCTACAAGCATCTTGTTGTCTCTCTATAATAAGAGTATGCATTTAAAAACTGTACTAAGGTTAAACCATAGGTTTTTTTTTTTGTTTTTTGGTCCTGGGTCTAACTTCTCCTTCTAGCAGATGATCCTGAAAGTTGAATTTTTAGTTAGTGAACCTTTCTTTCAATCATATTGAGTGAATACGTTCGGTAAGAAGTATAGGTAAGCCATGTGGACACAACGACCTCTTTTACTACAAAATTTCAAGTCAAAACTTCGGCACCTTAACACAGTTACCAGTTAATTTGTCTAATAGAATATTTAATACTATTCCCTATAAACAAATATGGAGCCGTATCTTCAGCTTATGTTATGAGGGGAATTATAATCTTGTAGTATTATATTGGTTTTGAGTTTCACCAAGCTCAGTGGAGCCCTACTTCCTAGACAATTAAGACGAACCTTTAACTCATTATCTTTGACTCCTAGATCGTGGGTCTCTTGCATTGAAAAAGCTCATGTACCCAAATGCACCACACATACATACAAGTTAGTTAACTTAAAATCTCGCAAGGGTTGGAAAATTTCGTGGAGAACCATTTTCTACCCAACAAAGAAAACAGGGGAAATAGTTATTTTGGTAGCCGTAACAATTTTCAATTCCAGGAAAGAAGTCTAGGTAGGCTCTGCAAATTTCACGCCAATCATGGATGTTAAGAGTCCAGTAATTTAACTTGTTGAATGGTCTGCATCAAAGTGCTAATTAATATTCTAGCAGAGGCAGGCTTTTAGTTCAACAGCTTTCTAGGATCTTCGATTGTAATAACTAATAAGTAGGAGGTGGCATGAGTTTGGGGGAACATCTTCTATTGCAGGGATGAATGATGGGTTTTAAGTATAAGCTTAGTGTTAATCATTCAAAACCTAGGCAGCAAAAAGATATTATCGTGACTAGTTTCTGTCCGGAGTCTGAAACCTTTGAAGAAAACAAGAGTGGTTAAAAAAAAAAACAGAGCCTTACTAAATTTACGAAGGAAAATCCCACAAAAGAGATTTTTCTTTACCATCTCTTACCATTTTTAACGTTTTCTCTACAACTACCCTTACTATACATGGATGTTCTTTTTCATTTAATTTTCAAAAAAATTTAAAGTGGCTAAATCTATATTTGATAGGGTGATTATTAATAGAATTGAATAAAATATAATATTATTCCATCGTTTGAAAGAAAATTTTATAATAAAATGGACGTTACATCTCATTCTATCATAAATAGTAAAAAAACATACTTAAAATGAGATGCAAAATAATAAACAACATTTCACTATATTATATTATAAATTTTTTTTCCAAATAACATTACACTATATTACATTATAAACTATTTTATCCTTCCCAAACAATAATTTTTTAATATTATATATATTTACATTATATTTCATTATAAATCATTAAATCTCATTCTATTAAAGACTTTACATCTAAACTAAATATAACCTAACCTATCAACCTCACCTGGCCTACCTCGTACACAGCACGGTCATCTGCTCAGCTCCGAATTGGGCAGAGGATGCTACAATTGCGTAAAATTTTTAGACACGACTGTATGACTTAATGTAAGGTAGGTTGGTTTCCACATTTACTGGGGTCTATGAGACTTCTATGTCAAATCCTTATCCAGAAGATACAATAAAATAAAAAAACAAATCTATATGTTCACATATTTGCCTGACCAGTAATAAAGGCCCCTCATAAAATGAGAATTTGACCATTCCGGCATACCATCATGAGGTGGAACCTTCCTGCAAATATAACAAATGTAACAAAGTGATATTAAGATACCAAGTGGGGTAGAGAGTTGAGAGACAGTAACAGCAACGGGCGGGAAAGATAAATGTGACAAAAGCGGAGCGAGTCAAAAGCACGACGGAAGCAATCACATTCACATGGGGCTTTGGAGACTTTTACCCTCGCCCCTATGCTTTGCTGTAATAATAACCTCCTCCAAATTGAGTTTATGCTGGTAAAAAGTTCCTGGGACCAGAGATTTGAACACAGGAAGATTTCTTTTTGACCTAACAAAGGCTTAAAAAGTTGATGAGACCCCACCAGGAAGCGCACGCAAGCTGCAAAGATACTTCAAGGGAGAGGATGGTACAACACAACTACAGGAATATAACCAGAGTTTACAAATAAATATTTACCCAAGGACCATGTCCAGTTTATAAAGAAAACTCATCCTCTCAACTCATTTGTATATCGTGTGAAAGAGTACAACACATACAAACGCAAAAGTGATTTAAACTTGTTTGTAATAAACATTAGCACTCCATCAAATAAACATATCTGCTTCTACATATCAAGAAGCACGTCATATACGAGATACTAGTGACATCAACTAAGAGACTAGTCAGGTCATCTACCCTGACCTTCGTCACCAAACTTACATTTTCTTTCAATATAAAGTACCAAGATGCAGAAATTTGACTTTTACAGCAATTAAGTAACCACCAGCAAACATAAACAAAACTAGTAAACGGCTTTTTAACTCTTGTTGTTGGGCAGGTTTAGTTTCCCTTTCAACTATCGCTGCCGTATGCATTCAAGCAAACGAGTTAGTAGAACTATAAAATGTTGAAACGGTTCTGCTGTAAGGAAACCTAAAATCTAGCCTCCATTCGCTCCAAAATCCATAACTGGAAAAACCGAGCACCAACTCCCTAGTTGGATTCTGATTTGAGAGAATAAAGATTCAACGCGGCCCAGTAAGAACCACTGAATAATTATACTCTATTTTCAGACTAACTGAGGCACATTTCCAAAGTCTAAAAAATTGACTTGAAGTGCTATTTTTGTAACTTCTAACGGGTTAATCAATTAAAACTAGCTAACAGTATGAACAATTGCCCTAATTAAATCCTACCCTCAGTTAGACCTCCATCTTCCATAGCATGTTATCCATGCTGTTATCATGTGTTTTCTCCAAGGCTACAACTTTTGCTCGATGCGCGGCTAACAATAACGCACTCTTTCCCCTCTCACCTTGAGGAAGCTCGCAAGCCTCACTGATAGAACCTGACCTTAAGTCTGCTGGAGGGATAAAACAATCAAGTGAAAGACCTGGCACATTGAATGCAACCTCTTCAATTGTCCAAACTTCCTCCATCTTTGTCTTGGTATGGCTCATAGCCATCTCACCAAATCTGTAAAGGGTGACCACAGATCGGCCTGAATGAGCAATCATGATCCCCTCAACAGGCCTATAATCATCAAGAAATGAGTTGATAGTGGTTTCCCAGTACACAGCATCACCACCGTTGGATTGGATGCGTGTCAGATGGGAATCCTCCATGTAAACAAGAAGTCCAGTCTTCTGACTGAAGTAGCCAAATAAAACATGCCTAATGATCTCTGCTGGCCCTTCACTCCTAGCCTTCAGTGTCTGAGGATCAGCACATAACTTAAGTATAAAGCAGTCCTCACCATTGAACTTTTTCTCTCCTATGCACCTTGCATCAGCAAACATGCTGGCTGTAGTTCTCGGATCAAGACCCTAAAATGGTTTGAATGAAGTAAATCAAAGACTCGAACATTAGATGCCAAGACAAAGTGTACACATAATTTCCGAAAGAATTTCACCTGAAGCGCACGACGCAGGGGTCTCACAGGGCCTTTTGCGGTGTGTGCACCAAGCCAAGGCGTGTGCCTCCACACAAGTTTTCCATTACAGCCCGCATGAACCTTACTACCCCCAGCAGCAAGCTCAACATACCACATATCAGGCTTCATCTGCCAGAGAACAAAACCACCAGACTCGCCACCTTGCGAGCCATTTCTGCTCTTCACCACCCTTGTTGGCGTCTCAAATTCTGAAGCTACCATTTTAACCTTTCCCATTGCGTACGCATTTCGAATCGAGTTTTGTAGCTTCTGGCCTCCAGACGCCGCTGTGTACTGCTGCAATATGTATTGAGCCGAGGATGTTTCCTGTAATTAGACACCCATATCAGACAGCATAGGAGACACGATATTACAGCTATTCTTGAAGCCTTTAGATATCTGAAAATTCCTAAGTTTTACTGAACCTCAAAGCAGAATCAAGCACTTTAGACAGTGAAAGAGAGTGTGTTATTACAATAGGAGTGTCTTTAATACTTAAGTGAGGCAAAGGGTCCGTGGCGCTAACGTGCACCGGGGCGAGCGGTGCGCCCATGACCCCAAGCACCAGCCTAAGATCAGAGCTCCTGTACGGCGCCGTTCCAGTTACAGACGGAGTCCTGGACAGCTGCCCTTTCATCCACTGCCCGATACCTGACCCGACCCGTTTCGACTCTCGTTCTCCTCCGCTAGGATCAGGACCTTCCATCAAGGGCGTCAGCATCTCCCCAGGCCTCATGCTTCCCGATCTCACGATCAACGGCCCTGGCTGCGCCACGTAAGCACTCGCACTAGTACTCTTCTTCCTCCTTAACAGTAAACTCGATAAGGGCGAAGCTGCTCGCCTCGGGTTTGCCGACCGTGATCGCGCCGGTGAAAGACCCCGAACCACGGAGAAGAACCCTTGCTTCTTTTCCATTACTCGAAAGAAGAATGAAAACACAGAATAAGCGAGTGAGTGAGTGAGTGAGTGAGTGAAGGATACTAACGACGTTTCGTTGGCTCGGTTAAGACGCGGTAGTTTTGCTTCGCGCTCTCTTCATAGACATATATGTATGGTTTCTAGCTCGCTACAAGCACTGGGGCTCTTCACTCTTTCCTTTTAAAAAGACACTGGATGGTGAAATGTAACGGAGGGTGAGGAATCGTCTTCCTATATAGTATTTCTGTGTGCGTTGCACAGGATCATCGTCGCCCAACAATTCTTCGTTTTTATTTTACCCTCAAATACTACAACCAACCAGATTTGATTCTCTACTAGCACCAGCACTGCATCCCCGACGTGGTAACCGTAATGGGTATATACCCATATTATTTTTTGGTAAATTAGTTGGAAAATGAGTTTACGTTTCAATAACCATAAAGCTTCCGTATTGGTATTATGCTGATTAAAAAATCGAATTAATTTAATAGATTTAAGCATAAAATTTTTAAATAATTTAATTTTATGGATTTAATTTATTTTAATAACTTTTATTATTAAAATTTAAATAATTAAATAATTAATTTTTATAAATTAGAATAAACTAATTAATTTTTATATAACAATCTCCTTATTTAATAAAACTTCGATTTTTTCATTAAAGAAATTCTTATTTTTTAATTTTATTTTCAAGTTTTTCATTTTTGTTCAATCTTTATCATATCATGATTTTTTGACAGTACATATTGGTTAAATATTTAAATATTCAAATATATTATTTTGTCAGTTTCATTTTCAATCTAATTTTTTATAATTTAAATTATTATTAATTAAATATATATTAATTAATTATTTAATATATTAATAATTAATAAGAATTATGAATAATTTATTATTATATGTTTAATTAACTAAAATTAATTGTTAATATGAATTATGAATAATTTAATTTTACTTAATAATTTTATTTAATTTCTGTAATTATATTAAGTAAAGTCAATTTAATAACTACTAATAAATTAGATTAAATTTAAAATATCTTCAAAATATATTAATTTAAAATAAACTTTGATTTAATAATTAAAATAAAAATTAATTTTAAATTATTTATTAATTTTATTTATAATTTATTAACAAATATTTTATAAGAGATTAAATAAATTGATTTAATTAAAAAATAATTTATCTTTAATTTGTATCTAATAAATAATTATTATTAGTGATAAAAATATAACTACATTGACATTAATACTTAAATAAGTTTTTGTTTTTATTTTAAAGAAAAATATAAATTAAAATTAAAAATTAAAAATTACAACAAAAAAGGAAGGTGAAACTAAACAGTTCTTTAAAAAAAAGGTTTTTTAAAATCCGGAGTCAAAAGTAAGAAAATATTACTTGTCGGGTTTATTTTTTATATTACTATTATATGATAATTAGGAAGGTTAAATTTATCTGATGACAAGGCCACAGGTTAAAACAAGTTTTTATGGTAGTAACCCCCCCTTTCTTTAATCAGAAAGGGTGAAATTTACAAACCCTATACTACTTGGAACTGCTAGAGTTACCTGGAGCTATCGGTAAATTAATATTAAAGAAGTTTGGACATTGGAGTATAATTATCTTAAAAGCTGATATGAATTTTATTTTACAAAACCTGTGAGAGGACAAAAAGAAAGGTTAATTTAACATTATTTGTGCCTTTTTGCTTAAATATTTGTTGACTTTTTATTAAAATGCATTTAATTTGACACTGTCAAAATGACATGATGCCTGTCTTATAATTCGCTGAGTGGACCATTTGTTTGACTATATTAACTGTGTCCTACGAATTGCAGAAAATAAAACTCAATTCCTAAATTTGATTGTGCTCAATCTTAACTTAACCTAACATAATATGTACCAAAAAGACCTTGACATATAGAACTTGTTCACCTTCCCGTGTGTAATTCTTTTGATCCGTCACCGGTATCCCGTTGATTTAAAAAAACGATTTAGTAGATCGCACACCACCCGTAGTTTTAATTTCTCGTTCAATATTAAAAGTTGTCTGCTCAAAAAAAAAAAAAGTGGCATAAAGTAATTGCATGTAATCACTAATCACAGTTCTTTTTTATTAGTGTCAATTGTTTTACATTAATAATGAAAACGAATGTATACATGTTTTTAGTGATAAATCTACCTTCTTATGTTAGTTAAGAACAACTCAAGAAGACTTGAGAAATTATTCTAATGAAAAAGATGAGAGGGTGATTAATAGTTGAAAGGGAAATTACCATCCATTTCTTGATTAGCTTTTTGCCACTTAACGACAACCAAGGACAACGTGGGTTCCCCTTGTAAAAGAAAGCAAACCACCTAATAATACTTTTCGTTTGACCATTTTATGCTCCTACGACGGAATGGCAGTTCATTAAGCCAGACCTTATGTGCGCGCAGCGTGATTATCTTCTCATAAGTCTCCCACGTGTGGCACGTGGGGCCACTCATAATTTTTCTCTTCTTTTTCTTTATTGCATAATTTGCCTGTCTAAGAGGGCAAAGACCAAAATTGAAAAGCGAGATAGAGAGAGAGAAAAGCATATCCAAATCTAAGAAAGAGTGATTTCCAAGTTTTTGGACTAAATCAGATTCAAATCTCCGGAATACTTTTGACGGAACGGCTCAGTTTAACAAGAAATTGAGAAAATAGAATAAATACAAAACGAAAAATAAGGTATACAAGTACTTTGTGAAACAATTAGTCTCAATACAATTCTTGGATAGACTAAAATAAACGTCTACTAATCAGTCACATTTAATAAGAATAAGCCTATTCTTTATCTTTGTTGGAAAAGTATGATAATCTTTAAGAATAGGACATGAACTTTTCCTCATGTCACTACAAGTTCAGAGTTACACAGCTATGCTAGCAGTCCAATGGGATACTATCATTCATATTGTCGTTAATTTTGCAATATTTTATAAAAGGCAGGTCTATTTTCAACATTCCTCAATATTAGGTCAATGTATTAATAAAAGTTTATTTTTAATATGTATTAATCTTTGTATAATATGTATTAATCTTTGTCACCACAGGTCCAGGATTACACAAACTTACTAATTGTCCAATAGGAGGTTATTATTCATATTGTCATTTACAGGTTTGCAACAAGTATTAACTACCCTTTTGCCTGTTTTTATAAATTATTAGCTGATTTATTTATTACTATCATTTTTAATGTTATTACTATTAGTATTATTGTTAGATATATGTTAAACAAATCTACTTTATTTTATTTTGACATATTTTTATATTGGCATATTTTTATCATCATGGATTCAAACACTAGTTGGATAATATTTTAGATGTGATAGAACTCTATCTTAACTAGAGATTTGGTTGATTATGTGATGTGGCTGAAGAGTATTGTTGGAAGTTTTATTATGATTTAAGTTGATATACGTAAAAGTAGAGGCAAAAAGGGTCATAGCCGTATGTTTATGTTTGTGAATTAAGTGGTTCTCTAAAATATTCACAGATGTGGCTTTGTGTTGTGAACCTACGGCTGATGTTTTTTCTTGAAAAGCATGACTGATTTGTGAGGTGCGCATGGCTCCATCTTGGCAAAAAGTGTAAATCAGGTGGTTTCATGTATTTAGATCATGGTTCATTATTGTTGGTCCTGTGTATATCTCTATTTAGGGGTTGAAGTGAATTTGTGAGTGTGAAGTGCGTGAATGTTCCAGAGGAGTGTGTGATTTTGGTTTTGGGTTTCTATTTTGGTATTAAATGCTGGAGTAACACACGACTGAAAAGGTAACTGTTCTTGCGTGTACGTGTGTGGGTTTTCAGTCTTGGAAGAGTCACATTTTTACACCGTAATTTCACTCTAAAGCTGGTGCAGATTATTTCAGCTAGTCGACAATTATTCAGATATATTTTGAGAAGCTGAATCTATAGGGGAATTGTTTCTCTGTTCTTTCTCAATTGTTTTTACTTATGTTGAATTTTATTTAATAACTTGAGTTGGTTATTTTGTTTCGTTATCATTAAACATTGATTGAGAAAATCCTCTATTGACGTTATTATGAGGCGATCGTATTATTGGGTGTGAAATTCTTTCACCGAAAGTGAGGTTGAGATATAGTGTCAAGGGTTGAGTGGTGTCGGCTTAGTAAAGCCTTAGGTAAATCTATTGTACTTCAGTGAAAGAATTAATTTATGTGAGGGCCACGTAGATGTAGACAAGGAGTGCCGAACTGCGTTAACAAATTTCTGGTGTCGTCTGATATTTTTGCTTGATTAATTATTTTGTTTTTAATTGTGCCAAAGCAAATTGTGTAAAATTGAAAAGTTTGCGAAACTACCACTCCTACGGTTTTCCAATTGGTATTAGAGCGGGTCACCATTTCAGAACTTGATAGCAAGTTGGTGCAGATCCTAGTTTCGCAAAAAATGGCTATAAGAGAAAGAAGCAAAGGATTGACACTACAGGTTGAAACTGGAAAAAGTATGAATGATGCAGAAGATGAATCCGATGAAAATGAAGATATGGAGCTATTAACACGAGAGTTCAGTAAATGGCTGAAGAGAGTGAAAAATGATAAACTTGAGTTTAGGTAAAACGGTAGGAGCTCATTAAACAACAACTTCAAACAACAAGCCAAAACTCACAAGGGAGAAAGAAAGGTGAAGAGAATTCAATGCCATGAGTGTCAAGGCTTCGGGCACGTTCAAGTCAAATGTGCTAATACTTTAAAGAGAAGAAAAGAAAAATCCATTACTAGCACTTGGAGTGAGAATGAATCCGAGAGAGAATATGGTGGTGAAGAAGAAATTGCTAATGGTGCTGCGTTAGATGCTTTACATAGCAAAAGTCCAGTTACTTGCTTAACAATAACTGAGAAGGAAGTAACTGAAGACGTAAAAGGGGGAAAATGAAAATTTTCCAGAAAAACACAAACAACACAGCTCAAGATCCAATATCAGATTATGACAATGATGAAAGTGGCCTAGATGATAGAAAGAAAAATATTTACGAGGCTTACAAAGCTATATATGAAAAATGGGTGAATACGTGTACAAAGAATGAAAGATTGAAAGAAGAGAATCTCTTCATAAAGAACACTATCCAAAGGCTAGAAAAGAATTTGAAGTTGACATTAGATGAGCTTTGTGAAGCTAGAATGAAATTAGTAAGTACCGAAAAGGGATTGAGAATGTTAAATGAAGGCATAGAAAAACTAGAAAAATTAATGGAAATCGTTAAGGTTAAAGGAGATCTTCCAGGTATTGGCTATAAGGGTAAGTGCTTCAAGGTGAATGATAAGAAAATTGATATACCCATATCTGTCCAAGAAGAAACATCGGAGAAGAATCTAAGATTTGTTCCCACATGTCATTTTTACGGAGTTATCGGGCACATAAGGCCAAATGCTACAAGTTACTGCAGATATTATTTCAAAGAAGCCAAAACTGAAGGACCCTATATCCCTCATATAAATTTCATAATCAGCCTTCAGTACTGAAATCTACTTGGGTTAGAAAGGGTCAAGGACAAACACAAAGATAGAGTGAAGAAAAAACAAGAAAGTGTCCAAATTCATAATTAGTTACTGCTTTTGAAGCAACTGTTCAAACTGAGGATAAGTCAGTTACTTCAGATGAAGAAATCAATCAGACAGTTGATGACCGA
>JANIIA010000192.1:64953735-64963940 GCA_027478495.1 Erythroxylum alaternifolium | reverse complement strand
CCTAATTTCTCTTATTTACCTCACTTGGACCCGTTTCTCTGGTCCGACCCGTTCTACGGAACCGGGATGCTACAATTAACCCTAATCTAGAGAATTTATGTCAACCAACCTCTAGGTTTGCAATTAACTCCTTTCAAATGGTAGATATATTCGTACATAAGATTTCTTAATCTTTATGTGATGAAATCAAATTATTTACTAATATTCTAGATCTGTTATAATTGAATCACAATAGATCAATCAAAATAATTACATTAAATAAAAAACAAAAAATATTGTTATCCAAAATAAAGTGAAACCAAATATGTTTAAGTTCCAAAATAAAGTGAAACCAAATATGTTTAAGTACATATAACAGAAAATGAAATAAAAAATAAACGAGACAAAAAATGAATAGAAAATAATGGAATCATAATTCTAAATCTCTCTCTTTTTTATTGAATGTTTTTTCAATTTTGAGATTTGATGTTGTAATTTATTGGATCTTTTGAAGATTTCTTTGTGTTCTCCACATCTCTTAGTCAATATCGTCCCTTTTATAAGCGATCTACGTCTATAATTGGCTAAAAAAAGTTGGTCTTCCAATGTGTCTCCACTCACCTTCTTTTATAGTAAATTTTAGGGTTTTTGAATATACACAGTTTGATACATAGGCATGTACTGAACCATGTATATTCCAAAATTTTTAGAATTCATGATTTTTCATAGGTTGTGAGACTTACACAGGCATAGATATGCCCTTATATCTCTAATTTGGTTTACAACTTCATTTTATATCGCAAATTTATCCGAATTCTTCTCTTCTTAATCTATGAGGGCAATTATTACCTATAAAATGCACTTAGAGTGAATTAAGTACCAAAAATACTATAAAAATATAAAATATCAAGCAAAATACATCAAACATATATATACAAATATAATCAAATGTTCATCTATCAAACATCCCCACATTTGAGCTTTTGCTTGTCGTCAAGAAAATCATAATAAAAAATATAAATCTTGCATCTATCCTTTATTAATCTTAACTTGTCCATTCATATTATAAATCATCATGTCATATTCATCAAATTAATATACAAGTGCAGTTAAGTTATCCTAAAACTAACCTCCTAAGTCAATATAAATAGTAATCACATCAATAACCTCATTGAAATCAAAAGTATAAACCTTTAGACCCTTTATTAAGATTTCACTCTATACATAGTGATGAAAAGTATCAAACTCTCAAATCAATTCATCGTGGAACTTTTACTATATGCTTGTAATATTATCATATCTCCACTACTTATGTAAACTAGAAACAAAATCCAAAAGATCTTTATAGGGGTTAATGTAATGGTGCTTAGGTGAGGTATGATTAGAATGATAAAAAGGGTTAAGTGAAGAAAATTTACTAAAATGAGCATTGAATGAAACTTATTACAATATATGTAAGTCCTTTCAATACAAATCTATTGGTGCTCTATCTTTTCTTCTTTCTTTTGCTCTTTTTTTTAAATCCCAATAATTTCGAGCATTCATCATGTACCACAATTAAAGAAATATTGAAACTGTCAAAATTTCATGTTTCAAACAAGACAGTAATGTAAATAACCTTTAGGGTTCAAAACAATGAAAGTCTTCAAAGAAAAATAGGATGAAAGTTAATAATGTGGGTTATAAACAATGAAAAAGGCTAAGGCTTAACTTGGTTATTCCTAAGGGATAAAATAGGGTAAGGTAATAATCAAAGAAATAGGCTTAAACAAATTGTTGAATCTATATGCCTTTTTCATTTCAACGCTTCTAATTTAACAAATGTGATCCTAATATGGATAATAAAAGCAAGTTCTAGAATCATTCAGCTATGCATGATAACACACATGAAAGAATAAAAAAAAGCTTACAAAATTTTCAATTTATGCTTTTGGGCTCAAAAGGTTACAAAAAAGCTAGATTTATGTGTGTAAATAATATGCAATTTTTTCAACTGATTATTTCAATGATTATTAAAAATGACTCATAAAAACAATTTTATTCTAACTATCATCTTTTTGGATACTAATTCAAATCAATATTCAATAATAAAATACAATATTGATGGATAGATTTCAATTAATTCAAGATATAAGTTCATAAAATTTAATAACTAAGATTACAATAATCTTAAGAAAATCATAAAATCAATAACCCTTTCCCTACACTTAAATTTTTACATTTTTCTTAATGTACACAATACAAGCACATATAATATGTGAGATAGTTGAGTTGGTACTTTCCTACAAAATACCACTTTTTGATTATGATTTTGGGACTATCCATCTAATATTAGATTAATATCTTTGCAATATATAAGGAAAAGAGGATAAAATAATGAAAGAAAATTATGAAATATGAAAATAAAAATAACATAAAATTTAAAATAAAAATATCCTAGTTCATGGATTGCCTTTCATTTAGCAATTATTTAACTTCGTTAGCTCGACATACCTTACATGTTTCTGTCATCTCGGGTCTATGATTAGTGGCTTGCTTCCATCCTTTTCTCCATAAAGTGTTTTTAATGCCTATAAACAAGTTACGTGTTGTATGATGATTATAAGGACATAATGTGTTAAGTTAGTAAAACCAATTAACTACAATAATGCCCTTTTCAATGACAAAATGTTATTAGAACTAGGGATAACAAAACTCCTTGAATTGTCTATTGGCTTAAATGGTTTGTCTTGGAGGAATTGGGAACCTCCATACTTAAGGTGGCTTCTAATGACTTATCAGTAGTTTTCTTATTTGGTTCCTTCGCCAATTCTTCCTCAATAAACTTTGTCCACTCTTCTTCTTCTTTTTCCAGGACAAAGGTTTTGGCTCTTCTTCTTCTTTAATTATCTCATGACACTCTTTTACATCCTTTTCTTGGACAAAGACTGCCTCTTCTTCTTCTGAAAGCTCGTTTCCACTCCTAGGGGTGATTGCAATTCCATATTCTTTAGGATTAGTTTCAATAGCACTAGGCAAACTGATAGTTGTAGATTAACCGTGTTTTTGTGGGTAGTTTAGTTTTTATTTAGATTTTAATTTGATTGTTTAGTGTGTGTTAGGTTAGAATTGTGTTAGTTATTAGATATTTGTGTTTTAAGTGTTTTATGGGTTAGAGCATGCATTTGAGCTTCAATTTTATATTTTTGAGGTGCCTTGATCTGTTTACAGTGTTTCAGGTTAAAGAGTGGATAACTGAGAAGATTTGGAGAAAACTTGGGGGCCAACCTAGGGTCACGATCATGGCCAATAGGCCATAATCATGATAGAAGGATGATAAGTGTAAGTTGCATTATGTTTTAGGGCATAGTTTGATATGAGTTTAGTGGTTAATTCGATCATTTAATATGTGTTTAGGTTAGAATTGTGTTAGTTTGTTAATTATTTTTGTTTAAAGTGTTTTATAGGTTAGTACAAGTTTTTAAGCTTAAATATTAGATTTTTGAGGTACCTTGATGTGTTTATTACTGTTTCAGAGTCAATATCGAAGAACGAAGGATTTTCGGAAGACATTCGGGCTGAAACAATGGCCTATGATCGTGTTTGTGGCATCTAAGGCCACGACTGTGATTGAAGGCTCAAATGTGAGCCATGATTATGGCCTGTGTTGGGCAGTTGTGTAATGCTTACGAACTTCACATTTCGAGGGATTTTGGGACCTTTTAGACCCCAAAAAACCCTAGAGTTACCTAAAACATAAAAGACTATTTAAAGAACAACAAGCGAAGAGAAAAATAGTTTTACATTCAGCCACTCTTGGAAACCCTAAAAAGAGAGAAAAAGAAGAGAGAGAGAGGAGGAGAAGAGGAAGAAGGAGGAAATAGAAGTGGATCCAGATGCCGCTGCTTCTCGAATCAGGTGGTATTCCGACATCACTGCCTCCCCGATTTGTCCAATCTAAGTTCCATTTTCTCTTCTTTCCCTTTTCATTTAAATGTATAAAGTTCAAATATATTGTATGGAAATGAATTTTAGGTTGTTCATAATGTTCTAAACTCTCCTTCAGGATTTTACTTTAAGTTAATGTTGATTTAGTTATTTTTTTGTTTGTTGGTTTAGGTGTTGTGATTAATTAATGTATTTGCTTGTTTCGGTAACAAACTGACAGGGTGAGCTAGATAAAAATGATTAAATCGGAATAATAAGAGTTAGGCAATCTAATTGACCACTTAATTAATCTAGTCTCGTGCAATACTTGATTGTTTATTAGAGAGATTTAGAGCTAATTAGAATTACAGGTAATTTGTGAATTGAGAGATTGCAAGTTCCATAATTCGATTAGGGTTTATAATTTAGGTTTTAATGGTTATAACCCGAGAGAGAGACATCAACCCTACGATCGTCTAGAGCTGACACCCCGTTAACGCATGAATGGCTTGATTAGAATTAATGATAAGTAAAATTCCCTCTCTTATAACTTGATTAACTCTCTTGATGGATTTCCATTGTGACCTATGTGACTGCTCAGTTTAATTATGTGTTTTTGAAATTTTTGCTTTTACAATTCTTGAATCAATTTCTCGTATTTAATTTTTATGTTCACTTGTGCATTTTTTATTTCTTTTTATTCCTTTCTCTAAGCCTTAGATGACTTAGGATTAGGCTAGTACCATCCTCGTGGGATTGCCGCCTTTTATAATACAATCGCGACCCATGCGCTAACGGTATTTGAGGGCTTGTAAATTTTAAAGCTCGAACGATACGATCAAAATTCTGGCACTGTTTTCATGGAGGCGTAGATTAGTTTAATTCTTATAGTCTAAGGCTTTTCACCGTCTTTTGTTAAAAAAAGAGAGAGAGAGAGAGAATTTGGGCATAAAGTAGACGACACATCAACTTGGATATCACCAGGCAATAATAAGGAATCTCAAGAGCTTAATGCTAAAAAGAGATGGAAAGAATGACGATAGAGGAAATACGTCGTGGAGAATGACGGACCCTTATGGACGTCATAAGTCCACAACTTAATGCCCATCTTCAAGGGATTACATGACCACCAGTGCAAGCGAATACATTCGAGATCAAACCATCATTGCTAAACATGCTGCAAACCAACGTGCAATTTTACGGATTAGCCAATGAGGATCCTGATGCTCATTTAGGTAATTGTATAGAAATTTATGACACCTTCTGATATATTGGGATTTCAAAGGATGGTGCTAGGATGAGACTCTTTCCATTTACACTTAGGGATCAAGTTAAGGCTTGGTTGAATTCTCTCCACTCAGCCAACATCACAACTTGGGAGTGATTGGTGCGAGTTTTTGTAAATAAGTATTTTCCTCTAAACAAGACAACAAGATTAATAAAGGAAATTATCAATTTCTATCAAATGATGGGGAGTCTTTATATGAATCACGAAAGCGGTGTAAGGAGTTGCAAAGGAGCTATCATCATCATAACTTACCCAATGAATTCCTATTGTAAACCTTCTATACTAGAGTTAATCCATCCACAAGGAGCACCATAGACGCATCTACTAGAGGATTATTCATGATGAAGATAATTGAAGTAGCACACAATTTGTTAGAAGATAAGGAATACACTAGTCATATTTGGACATCAGAATGAAGTAGACAGTAGTCAACCTTTTAGGAACCAGGTGAAATGATTGTTGCAAATTAAGTGACAACATTGGAGGCTGAGATCAACAACTTAACCAAGCAATTGAATAGCCTGAAAGCTACCTCTTCCTATCCAGTCACAACAATGCAGCATGAATATGAGTCATGTGGACAAGAGAGCTATATCGCAGCTGATTGCTTCTTTAGGGAAAACAACAACGTAAAGCAATCCAACTTTAATGGAGAAAAAGTTACTCAGGAAGATAGTAATCCTTATTCTAGCATATACTAGTCGGGGTGGCATAACCACCTAACTTTTCATTTGTCTAACAATACTGAGATTCAATTTAGAAATCAACGGTCACATGGATTTGAACAGGATAAACACAATGACTATGATTCCAAACTGGACAAGATCATGGATAAGCTAATAAGTATGGATGAGGCCTAAAAGAGGTTAGAAGGGAAAATTGATCAAGTAACAAGGACTCAGGCCTCTTTTATTCTCAGCTTGGAGGTTTAAGTGGACCAACTTACTAATGTGATATTTATAAAAAGTGTAGTAAGTCTTTCGAACAACACAGAAGTATACCTAAGAGAGCAAGTTAAGGTTATCACACTTAGGAGTGGGAAAGAGTTAGGAGAACCAACAGATGGACCAGCTAAAACACACTATGTAGAATATCAATAGAAGCAAAAAAAGGATGAAGAAAAGAATTGAAGACCCTCCCTATGTTCCTCCTCTGCCTTACCTACTAAGAATAACATTCATAAGAGTTGATGATGTCAAATCTTCAAAGGAGTATCAGTAAGAAGAACAGATGACAATAGACATCGAGTTTGAAGAAGCTATGAAAGTTTCTACTCGTAAAGCAAAAGAAGAAAAAGAAAAGGAAGTGACTAAGGAAGAACAAGAGCAGCTCACCCTTTTACCAACAAACTGCTAGATTTAATAAAAGATTTAGGAAGTTTCATTATTCCCTATTTTATTGACAATTTGTTAGTGAAAAGGACATTACTAAAACTAATTATTTTTCTTAACTTTATCAATATTGTCCTTTTGATCATTTTGTAATTTTTAGCTTACTCACAAACTACAAAATTGATGTTGAATGAGAATGGTGGAAACAAGCCACTCATTATTGATCCAGGCTGAGCTTCCAAGGATGCAAGGTCAAGCTAATGACCCTAAATTATCATGTTTAGTAGTCAGATTTAAATTATTGAGTAGTTAGGTTTGTTCTAAATTCTAAAATAAGCTTGCAATGATGTGGAATGGTTGGATTGCTAACTCTCTTATTCTCTTTGAATCAATTATAAGAAAGGGAACCCAGCTTGGTCTTATGCGTATTGGGTCTCCATCTCTAACACCATCCCTACCTCAGTCACCTTAATGAGTTCATGTTCTTCTCTATTCATTTTTGTTAGTATTTTTTCTTAAGTTTTTATATATTATATGTTATTTACTTCCGTGTGTATTTGTTTTTCTCCTTCTCACATGGATGACAATGCGTTGTTTAAGTGTAGGGAGTGTTGTGTGTTTTGTTTTGAGTGTAAAATTTTCATATTGTTATGTTAATGTGTTCAGGTTGCATATTGTGAATTGTGTGAATGTATCGATGGATTAGATGGATTAAAATTGATTTAATTTTGAACATAATCTATTAGGTTGTGAAGAGTCATTAGCTCACGAAATTAGTGATCTGAGTTCTTTCGTAAGTTAATTAGGATTTCGTGTTAGTTTATTTCCCTATAAGTTGTCACATTCATTCATAATTTTAGGTCTTTTGACTAAGTAACTTTGCTAGTATTTTTTCATGAAAACGAGTAGATAAAGCAAAAAGGTAGGCATTAATAAATAAATAAATAAAGAACAAAAAGTGTTTGTAAATTTTAAATAAATAACTATTCCGCTGGCCTTTACATTATGAATAGAGCTAGTAGCCAGTTGAGAAAGTGATGTAGCCAAGTAACTAGATCGACACGCATCACAAATGTCTGCCTTCACGTCAAAAGACTATGATGACATTCCAACCAAGTAACTTACTAAAAAAATATGACTTAATCGACTAACCGGATTGACATTCATCTCTAATGTTGGCCTCTGTGTAAAATGACTAGGTCCATATCCACAAAAAGGAACAAAAAAGAATGTTTTCTAATAAAAACCTACTAAATTTGTAAGTAGCTTAACTTTTCATGAAAACATACTTAGGAGTAGTTACAGAGTTGATTGACCAAATAATTATTAATGTGTGTGTACAATTGAAAGGGATGAATAAACTTGACATTTAAGTTTTGATTAATATGTATATTTATTCCAGAGCTCCTAAACGCAGATTTTGCATGTTAATAATTTGGAACAACTTGAATGATAGTGTTTAGAGTTAAATTTGTTTCATGAAGCTAAAGCCATTGTCTCATTATTGCATTGTGTGCTTTGTGATTTTGTGTGTTTGTTGTTTTATTTTCTTGAGGACAAGCAAATATTTAAGTGTAGGGATATGATAGGTGTAAATTGCATCATGTTATAGGACATAGTTTAATGTGTTTAGTTGTTAATTCGATCATTTAGTATGTGTTTAGGTTAGAATTGTGTTAGTTTGTTAATTATTTGTGTTTGAAGTGTCTTATACGTTAGTACAAGTTTTTGAGCTTAAATATTTGATATTTTGAGGTACATTGATGTGTTTACTGATGGTTGAGGGTTAAGATCGAAGAACAAAGGTGTTTCGGAAGACATTTGGGCCAAAATAATGACCCACAATCATAGCCTATCAGGCCATGACCATGACGGAAGACTTAGATGTGGGCTATAGTCGTGGCCTGCATTGGACAGACATGTAGATGCTTATGAACTTCATGTTTCAAGGGACTTTTTGGACTTTTCAAACCACGAAAAAATCCTAGGGTTACCCAAAACATAAAAGACTACTTAAAGAACAACAAGTGAAAAAAATACATTTACATTTAGCCACTCTTGGAAACCCTAAAAAGAGACAAAAAGAAGAGAGAGATAAGAAGAATAGGAAGAAGGAGGAAAAAGAAATGGATCCCGATGCCGCTGCTTAATGGATTAAGTGTGCATTCCAACACCGCGATCTCCCTAATTTTTCCAACCTGAGCTCCATTTTCTCTTCATTTCCTTTTTCACTTAAATGTATAAAATTCAAATAGATTGTATGGAAATGGATTTGGGGTTGTTGATAGTATTCTAAACTATCTTTCAGGATTTTACTTTGAGTTAATGTTGATTTAATTATTTTGTGTTTATTGGTTTGGGTGTTGTGCTTGATTAATGTATTGCATGTTTCAATAACAAACCAAGAGAGTAAACCGAATAAAAATGATTAGATCGGAATAATGAGAGTTAGGCGATCAAAATGACCACTTAATCAATCTTGTTGATAATTTCATAGAGAGGGATCCCATGCGATACCCGATTGTTTATTAGAGAGCTTTAAAACTAATTAAAATTATGAGTAATTTGTGAATTGAGAAATTGCAAGTTCCATAATTCGATTAGGGTTTACAATTTAGGGTTTAATGGTTATAACTCGAGAAGTGTAATCAACCCTACGACTATCTAGAACTGACACTCAGTAAACATATAAATGGCTATATTAACATTAATAATAGGTGAAATCCCCTCTCTCATAACTTGATTAACTCTCTTGACGGATTTCCGTTATGACCTGTGTGACTGCTTAGTTTAATTATATTTTGTTAAAATTTCTACTTTACAATTCTTGAATCAATTTATCGTATTTACTTTTCGTGTTCACTTATGTAGTTTTTACTTCTTTTTATTCTTTTCTCTGATCCTTAGATGACATAGGATTAGACTAGTACCCTCTTTGTGGGATTGATACCTCTTAGACTACAATCCACTACAAGAAAAGTAAGAATTAGCGACCGAACATTAGCGACTGAAAATATACCGTTGCAAATTACCGACGGAAAATCTATTTCCATTGGTAAAGTTGACGGAAAAATTTTCGTTTAGCAACGGTAATAATATCCGTCGCTAAATATGGAGGGAAATCATCCCGACAAAATTTGCGATGGAATTTAACAACGGCATAAGATGTCCGTCGGTAAAGAAGGCAGATTTAGCGACGGAAAATTACCGTTGCAAATTACCGATGGAAAATCTATTTCCGTTGGTAAAGTTGACAGAAAAAAATTTTCGTTTGGCGACGGTAATAATATCCGTCGCTAAATATAGAGGGAAATCATCCCGGCAAATTTTGCGATGGAATTTAGCAATGACATAAGATGTCCGTTGGTAAATTTAGAGACGGTATATGATATCCGTCGGTAAAAAGGGGAGAATTGTTGGCGGGATAATAAAATTTTGAGTTTACTAACAGAAATTGCCGTCGGTAAATTCCGTCGGTAAATTTTCTTTAAATTTAAACTCACCCAACGTCCCCCCTCCCCAACCTGCATCTTCTTCTTACTTCTTTCTGCTGCGTCTTCTTCTTCCTTCTTACTGCTGCATCTCCTCTCCGGTTTCTCTGTTGTGGACTGCTCTTATGCTCACCGGTGTTGTCTTTTCCAACCATTGTCATCGTGTCCTTTAGTGGAGGTATTTTTGCAACTACTGTCATGTGTTTTCTT
>JANIIA010000192.1:64932983-64943485 GCA_027478495.1 Erythroxylum alaternifolium | reverse complement strand
TAAATTAAAAAAAGCTAAGAGAGATAAAGGCTGTGTTTGGTGAATAGCTTTTCGATTGTATATTGGCTGTTTGACTCAAATAAGATGTTTGACCCATATCAAAAAGTTCTTTAATTGTTTGGTTAGAAGCTGGTTGGGTGGCTGATTCAACCCAACCAGCTGATTTTTGACGAGCTCTTCCCATGCAGTGTTTTATGCCGCCTAAATCTGTTCTCTCTCTCGATCTCATGTCTCTCGGTCTTGTCCAGAATGTTCTTGACTCTCCCATTTTTGTAGCTCTCACGCCTCCACTAGATCGCCTGTCATCGGTTAAGGAAAAAGGCAAATTCAACTGAGTTAACTTGGGCGATTCCTTATTCCCAACATGGTAACATGGTGGTGCGTATTTCTGCTTGTAAACCTTGAATGCTATATTTATTTATTAGATTCTCGTCCGCTAAAAATCTGTTTTATGTATTTTCCTTTAAGTAAGCGTTGTTGGTGACTTTTCTGAAGAAGAGATAATAGTCTTGTATTTTTGATTTTCTGGGCACTGTTAGAGCAACAAATGATGCCGAAAGAATTCAAGAATCTAGTCCAGTCTTGTTTCGACCATCTCCCTCTGAATTGATGTCCCAGCAAGTGAGTTAACTCTCTTCTTTTTACTCAATAAGTTGAATTTATCACATTTTAAATTTTGTAATGCATTGAAATGACCATCTCCCTCTGAATTGATATCCCAGCAAGTGAGTCAACTCTTTTCCTTTTACTCAGTAAGTTGCATTTATCACATTTTGAATTTTGTAATGCATCGTAATGATTTCTATCTTCATTAGTTTGGTCTGATTGGAGCTCATTGAAGAAATTAACCAATCTCAGTAATTGTTGGACTACTTGCCCACTCGCTTCCCTATCAATATGGATAAGAATCTAACCTTATGGTTGTTGTATCACATAAGACAATGAATGTCGTTAGAAAGCTCTGTCAATTACTTTTTAAAATGTTAAATTGCTTGTCTCTTTCCAAAGGAAGCAATGTTGGAGCAAAATTCAATTTGGTAGAGTGTGTGGATTCCAATATATTTAGGGATATTGGTAAAAGTGGGTTAAATTTGTATGGAATTTTCATTTTCTAAAATGACCACTAGTATTACATTTAAATTGGGTGCGAGGGAAGTCAGTTATGTGTTATGCCTTTGGAAAACAAGGAGTGGTGCTTAAGTTAGGCTCATTGATTTGTTAGTGAATCCAAATGAAGGAAGAATTAAATTTTCTGGTGACAGGGGGAGGAGAGGGTGAGGTTGAGTCTTGTATTTTTATTTGGGAAATGGTAAGGGCAACAAGGTGCTTAATATTGTGGTTGTAAAAATGATCATGTTCATTATAATTACTAAGCGTACTTAAATAATGAGCTTCTGGTCAAAGTTGAGCATTAGTTCATCAATCTTGAAAAATCACAAAAATGTTTTAGTTTTTTGTTATCATAATTAACGTTTTTACTACATTATTTCTAGTAACTTGCCTCTAAAACTGTTTTGTCCTGTAAGCAGGTATTCCTGAAGGATATGGATGAAAGAGCATACACATATATTGCAGGTACTACCTGTTTGTGACTTTCCAGATGGGCAGAAATTAGAGGAACAACTGATAAATGGTAAGGATATAAGACGAAAACTTCTCACTCATCCATTGTTCTCTGGCAGATCAAAAGAAGTACATCATTGGATCGTTCTAGATTAGGGTGACTTAAATGGAGAAGTGCATCAAGAGTTTTATATCATAAGAAGATACCATTCCAGCTTAAAGGAAAATTCTATCATTTAGTGATTAGGTCAATCATGCTCTATAGAAAGAAGTGATGGCCTATCAAACAGGTGTATAATTATAAGTTAATGGTAACCAAGATGAGGATACTCCGTTAGAGGTGCAATCTTACTAGAAGAGAAAAGGTCAGGATACAATAATAAAGGATATATAAATGTGGCTAATATTATTGAAAAAATAAGAGAGACAATGCTTAAATGATTTGATCATGTTAAGAGGAGATACCCGGACGCTTCAGTGAGAACATGAGAGAAGTTTATACTTAAAGACTGTAAGAGAAAAAGTGAAGGCTTAAAAAGAATGGCGGAGGGGAAGGGGGCAATTAAAAATGATATGTTTAATAAAACTTTTTTTATTCAATGACTTTTTTTAATAAAGATATGTGTTTTTAATAATCTTTTAATTTTATCTTTTTGTTACACATTAAACTCTTTTAATAAGTTTTCAAAATAATATTTTAAATAATTTTTAACACAAAATCTATACTTGATTTTATTTATGAATAACAAAAAGTAAGTTTTATTATTATAGTTTAAAGATGTGAAAAATAATAGAATTTATATGTGTAATGCATAAATTTTTATATATTTTTAAATTTATATAATTCAATAGTTATGTGTATTGTAGTAAATTAAAATGTCATAATATAATAAAATTTTAAAGATATTATACATTTTTGCAAGATTAAAAGTTTAATATATATTCAAAGTAGAGTCGCCCATAATAAAATTTACCATGTGATAATTATGTAAGTTATATCCAAATTTTTGAAATAAAAAATATAAAAAATTCTTCCTATATAGCATAATATATCATACAAGAAACGTTACATGAATTTATAAATTAAATAATTAGTTAATGAATAAAATATTAATCAATTATTTAAAATTATTTGCTTTTATCAATTAAATAAATTATAATTCTTTTCTTAATTACGTAACTTTCATTTAATATATATTATTTTAAAATTGTAAATTTTGTTTTAATACAACTAAACTTATTTATACTGAAAATTGATTGAGGAGAATCTCTTCACAAAAAAATTTTATTTTAAATGAACTCTTTTAAAATAATGATGTGTAGAATAAAACATTTATTTAGGTGACCTTAGCACGTCCGAGAGGTTTTGTAACTTTACTAATTGGCAACAGATTACATGGGAACAAATTAAAAAAATGTAGAGAGAGATGAAGAGTGGAAGGGTAGTAGGGCCTGATGAGACACCCATAAAAGTGTGAAAGAGCCTAGGCGAAGAAGGTATTACTTGGTTAGCCATGCTTTTAATGTGATACTTAAGTTTGCCAAAATGTCGGATGAGTGGAGATCTAATATGTTGACTCCTTTTATACAAGAACAAAGGTGGGACATCCAAAGTTGTAAAAACTATAGAAGCGTCAAATTACTTAGTCACACCTTGAAGTTATGGGAGAAGGTAATTGAGAAGAGAGTGAGAAAGGATGCTTCCACCTTAAAAAACCAGTTTAGCTTCATGCAAGGAAGGTCCATGATAGAAGCTTTACATCTCCTTAGAAGATTAATGAAATATTACAGAGAAAGACATCGAAACCTACATATGTTTTTATTGATACCTAGGGAATCATATGGAGTTGTTTATAAGTTAAGGGAGTTTCTATGAATTATATACACGTTATTAGAGATATGTACAAAGATGTAAAAACTAGAGTAAGGATGGTAAGAGGAGATACAGAGAATTTTTCTATCGATCATGGGATACACTAAAGTTCCTCTTGGAGCCCCTTTTTTTCATAATAGTGATTGATGAACTCACCAAGAATATTCAAGGGGATGTGCCTTGGTGTATTTTTTTGTTGGTGACATTATGTTACTGGATGAGATAAAAGAGAGTGTTAATGTCAAACTTATACTTTAGAGAGATACGATGGAGTCGAAGAACTTCAAATTGAGTATGATTAAGAATGCATATGTGGAGTGTAACTTTTCAGGATATAGGGTGGCTACTGACATGGAGGTAAAGATTAGTTCAGAAGTTATATCACAAAAGGAGTTTTTTAAGTATCTAAGATCTATCATTCAAAGCAATGAAGAGAATGATGAAGATGTAATTCACTGGTTTGACTATGTTAAGAGGAGACACCTAGATGCTTCAGTGAGAATAAGCGAGAAGTTTATACTTAGAGACTGTAAGAAAAAAAAGGAAGGCCTAAAAAGAATTGGGGAGGGGGAAATTAAAAATGACATGTTTAATAAAACTTTTTAGGTGACCTTTGCACGTCCGAGAGGTTTTGTAACTTTACTAGTAGCCAACAAATTACAAGGGAACAAATTAAAAGAAATGTTGAGGGAGATGAAGAGTGGAAGGGCAGTAAGGCCTGATGAGATACCCATAGAAGTGTGAAAAAGCCTAGGTAAAGAAGGTATTACTTGGCTAGACAAGCTTTTAATGTGATCCTTAAGTCTGTCAAAATGTCGAACGAATGGCGATTTAGTATTTAATTCCTTTTATACAAGAAAAAAGGGTACATCCAAGGTTGTAATAACTATATAGGCATCAAATTACTTAGTCACACTTTAAAGTTACGGGGGAAGGTGATTGAGAAGAGAGTGAGAAAGGATGCTTCTATCACAAAAAACCAATTTGGCTTTATTCAAGGAAGGTCCATGACAGAAGCTTTACATATCCTTAGAAGATTAAAGAAATATTACAGGGAAAGACATCGAAACCTACAAATGAATTTTATTGATTTAAAGAAGGTGTATGATAAGGTACCTAGGGAAATCACATGGAGTTGTTTAGAAGTTAAGGGAGTTTTTATGACTTATATATAGGTTATTAGGGATATGTGTAAAGGTGTAAAAATTAGAGTAAGGATGATAAAAGGAGATACAAAGTTTTTTTAATTTATATTTGACTACCCCAAAGCTCCTCTTTGATCCCCTTTTTGTTCGTAGCAATGATTGATGAGCTTACTAAGAATATTCAAGTGGATGTGCCTTGTTGTATATTGTTTGCTAATGACATTGTTTTAATGGATGAGACAAAAGAGAGTGTCAATGTCAAACTTGAACTTTATAGAGATAAGTTGAAGTTGATCGGCTTTAGATTAAGTAGGACTAAGCTAAGTATATGGATTGTAACTTTTCGAAGTATAAAGTGGCTACCGATGTGGAGGTAAAGATTGGTTCAGAAGTTATATCATAAAAGGAGTTTTTTTTAACTATCTAGGATCTATCATTCAAAGAATTATAGAGATTGATGAAGACATAGTTCATTGGATAAGATTAGGGATGCTTAAATGGAGAAGTGCATCAGGAGTTTTATGTGACAAGAAGATACCATTCGAGCTAATTCTATCATTTAGCGATTAGGTCGACCATGCTTTCTAGGATAGAGTATTGGTCCATCAAATTGGTGTATAATCATAAGCTTATGGTAACAGAGATGAGCATGCTCTGTTAGAGGTAGGGATGGCAATTTCAGCCCGTGGCCTGCCCATTTTGTCCAAAATGACGCCGTTTTGTATTATTTTTTTTATAAAAAATATATAAACTGGCAGCGGGCCACAGGTCGTATGGCCCGTGGCCTGCCATGACTGAGGTCAGGCTAGGCCTAGCTGAAGGTGGCCTGGGCCCAGCCAGACCCATTGACATCCCTAGTTAGAGGTGCAATCTTGCTAAAAGGGTTAAGGTTAGGAATGTAATGGTAAGGGGCATATTAAATGTGGCTAAAATTATTGTAAAATTAAGAGAGACAATGCTTAGATGGTTTGGGCATGTTAAGAGAAGACACTTAGACGCTTTAGTGAGAACATAAAAGAAGATTGTATTTAAAGATTTTAGGAGAAAAAAAGGAGGGGGGGGGGTGGAGGAGAAGGTGATTAAGAATGATATGGCATTGCTAGAACTTACTGAGGTTGTATCCCGTAACAGAAAAATTTGTATACTGGGATACAGTAAAAAGATCTCTTATAAATAGATCCTTGTCAATCTCATAAGTCTAGCATTTTCCTCTTATAGTTAGCTTAAACTTTTAAATATGTAGTACTTACTTCTTAGGTATTTAGCCTAAGCTTTTTCCTACTTTGTCTTATTATTATTATATTGACCCTCTTGCGTTTCAACATGTAATTCTTGGTATCCTTCAAGTATCTTAACACTCTCTTAACTGCATACCAATATTTTAGACCTAGGTTAGCCAAATATCGACCTAGCAATCTCACAGCAAATGTAATGTCCGACTTAGTGCACACTTGGGCATACAGAAGGTTACCAACTGCACTAGAGTACGAAACATTCCTCATAACCTTTTGCTTTACTTCATTCTTTGGACATTGTGCCAAAGATAATCTCTCATCATGGGAGACAAGTGTTACAACAAGTCTACAGTCAACCATGTTAAACCTTTGTAACACTTGCTCAATGTATGCACTTTGTGAGAGGCCTCATAAGTGTTGAGATCTGTCTCAGAGAATCTGTATACCTAGGACAAAAGATGCTTCATCAAGGTCTTTTATGTCAAAATGCTTAGCCAAAAGTTGCTTAACTTCATGCAATATGGTCAAGTCATTTGACACGAGCAATATATCATCTACATATAACAGTAGAAAGATGACTTTGCTCCTTCTGACCTTATAGTATAAGCATCTTTCAACTTTGTTTTCCACAAAAACGAAAGAGCTTACAACCTTATCAAATTTCAGGTACCATTGCTTGGAAGCCTATTTCAGACCGTATATTGATTTGGTCAACTTGCAAACTTTGTTAGTTGTTTTTTGATCCTAAAATCCTTCAAGTTACTCCATACAAACCTCCTCGTAAAGGTCACCATTCAGAAAAGTAGTTCTAACATTCATTTGATGTAGCTCTAAGTCATAATGAACTACTATTTCCATAATCACTCAGAATGCATCCTTTGAGGATATATGAGAGGAGGTAGCATTAAAGTCAACTCCTTCTCTTTGAGTGAACCCTCTGGTAACCAATCGAGTCTTAAACTACTCAACTTTACCCTAAGTGTGCTTTTTGATCTTAAATTGCCATTTGCAACTGACAGGTCTACAATGCTCCTATACTTTATTGTGTTGTATAAATCGCATCTTATCCTTTATTGCTTCCCACCATAAGTGTACATGAGATTCAGAAATGGCTTATGTAGAAGTAACTAAATCCACGACTTGTCCTATATCATAGTCATGTTCACCTAAATAGACTATATAATCAGATGAGATAGCAGGTCATCTATCTTTAGTGGATCGATGCAACTACATTGGTTATTGTACCCCAGGAACCTCTGCTTGTACAAGTGTAGGTTTCTGTTCATACACAGGCATGGTACTTAGACCTTGATCTATTAGACCTGACTATATGAGCGGTGGATATGAAATAATTATAGTACCCATCCTGCTATCACCTGAAGGATGAGAGGGCCCACTCTCATCATAGATATCATATTCCAAAAACTTAGCCATTTGTGATTCCACTATTTCAGCTCCTCCTTCTCTATAGTAAAATCTGTAGCCTTTGGAGTAGTCGGGATAACCTGCTAGATGGCAAAGAGTAGAACGAGGTTATAATTTGCTTTCATAAGGATTATATAACTGTACCTCCATAGGGTAGCCCTATACACGAATGTGTGATAGGCTTGGTTTCCACCCTTTATAGAGTTCAAAAGGTGTCTTAGGGATTTATTTTCTTATGACTCTATTTAATATATATAATGTCATCCTAATGGCCTTACCCCAAAAGTAATCAAGTAGGTTAGTCTTGCTCTGTATAGACCTAATCATGTCCTTTAGGGTGCGATTACGCCTTTTAGCCACACCATTTTGCTCAGGACTATTTAGCATAGTGAACTGAGTCTCTATTTCAATCAATTCCAAATACTTGGCAGTGAAACAGACCCTTTTCTTGTCTTGTAATACCATGTCAACCATAGTACTCTTCTCCCCCGATAAGATCTAACAATCTTTATTGGTTTTTGCAATTGGTTCTCAACCTCACTCTTGAAGACCTTGAATTTATCAAGAACTTCAGACTTTTCCTTAAGTAAGAACATGTAACTATAGAATGAATAATCATTTATAAATGCCAGAAAATATCTAGAATTGCATAACGTAGCTATATAGGGTCGATTAATGTCTGTATGTATGACGTCCAACAACCCAAAAGCACGAGTTGATCCCTTCTTCTTTATCTTGGTCAACTTACCTCTACAGTAGTCAACATATGTTTCCATATCACCAAAGTCTAGAATCAGGAGAATGTTTTCTTTTATCATTCTCTCAACCCTTTCTTTGGAAATGTGGACCAAACATTTATGTCACAACATGTATGACATTTCCTTCATCAGAGGTCTCTTACGAATCACAGGTTCGGCAATATAAGAAGAAACATACATTTCATTAAAGGTAATATATATTATATATAAACTGTAGGATAAGAAGGGAGTTCCGATATGTTTTGCATTGATATATATATTTACAACCGAAGAATCAAATACAAAATGATAACCCTTTTTATCCAAAACTGATATAGAGATCAGATTTTGTCTAAAAGAAGGTATATAAAATGTGTCCTATAAAACTATTACAAACCCTATATCGAGGTTCAAAACTACATCCACTACATATAAAACATCTACTTCTTCATTATTGCCGACCATTTGCTTCTCCTCTCCTTTAGTCAACCTTCTTATGGATCTGAACTCCTACATTGTGGAAGCAACATGATTAGATGCTCCATTATCTAGGCACCAATAAGTTGATGTGGCTATAGCTAAATTGGATTCATGAATCATATTGGTCGAGGAGTTACTTGACAGCTCATGTTTGATTTTCCGAACTTTGTACTTTTGACAGTCAACTTTCTTATACCCCTTCTTCTTGTAGAAGAAACACCTCATGTTCTTCAAGTCATGTGGACCTTTGACAATGGTAGACTGTCCAGTTTGAATATTTGGAGAGGGTTTAAATTTCTTACCCTTAAAATTTTATGGTTTAGTCTTCCCCTTGCCTTTCGCTGCATATAAGGTTGTATGAAGAGTGTTCCTCAGCTTCTCCTCTATTGTAAAACATTTCCTCAGCTGCAACACATCGAGAAATTAGGGCATTGATATCCCAAGCTTCATCATGGGAAATGTATGAAGAGATCAACATCTCAAACTCTCGCAAAAGAGTATTAAGGGCTTGGTGCACTATTAATGTATCAGGAATGGGAACATCCAGTGCCTTCAGCTTACTCTGAAGGTAAACCATCTTTATAACGTATTCCTTGAAACCTCCTTCTCCTATATACCTCATGGAGAATAGGTCTTTAATTAAGGTACTTAGCTCTGTATTAGTTGAGACCTTGTACCTCTGGGAAACATTATCTATAAACTCCTTCCTATAGTAGTCTTCGGTAGTACACTCAGTAGATGATTTGGGATTGACCTCTTAATGGTCAAATATCACATCATGTTTAACCACTTCCAAATTGCAAAGGCCACCCTATCAGCTTCTAAGATGATGTTTATAGGTGGAGAGGATCTCTCTATCAGTATAGCCATGTTGATGTCTGCCATCTTTAAGGAAAACTCGATATCCTTCTTCCACTTCTTGAAATTAAAACCAGTCAGGGTTTTAATGGTGACAACATTGTTGTTGACAAAAAAGGTGACTGCAAAATGACAATGAAAAAATTAATACAAATGAAAATAACATCGATACTCAAGGCGTTAAAACAATGTCTATACTACTAATCTGATTACACATATTATGAAATACCTGTAGGCTTAATGCATAATATATGCAATTAGACCTTCACATAAAAGTGATCAGAGTACACATCATCTACTCTTATGACACTACCACCTGTGGCTGAATAGATCATTCAAGCAACGATTTTCCTCTATCTAATGCCTTTATGCACATCTCAAAATCTCATGTAAGGCTAACACTTGTAGGCAGAATAACCAGACATGAGACCAGAGACCACCCCAACATGCAAGCAAAATAATCCAAACACTAACTCGAAAGGCCACTATAGTGACTGCAATCTCATCAGTACTCAAAATTCCCACAAACACAAGGGATACATCCTTATGTTATCCTCACACTCTATATAGGCATATAGTATGTAAAAATGTAACATCAACAAATGCAAAAACTAAATACATAGACAAGTTATCATATACTTCTGCTAAAGACATTCTTTGAAAACTTTAATTGAGATTTTTGTATCGAAAAATCTCAATCAAAGTAACTATAGTGCAATACCGAGCATTGAGCCAATCGAACGCCTCATGTAAACTTCGAAGCAAGAAAATTCACTTAAAAACAACTTTAGAATGTGTAAATTCCTTTTGTAGAGTGAAATTATCAGTGTAATTAATCCAAAAAATTTTAAAAACTACTAAAAAATTCCCTTAACCCGAAAACTAACCCAAAAGGACCCAGGGCACCCTTATGAAAATTATGAAAATTTCTCCCTTTTTTCCTCCTCTGGTGTTGACTTCATGCTGACATCAGCATGTTACTGTATGCTGAAGTCAGCGTGATGTCATGAGCGCACGAGAGCTGGTGGTGCGTACACGCCCGAGATGCCTCCTGATGCAACTAGCCCATATACTGAATGCACCCCATATGCATTGACCCACTAAGACACTATGTAACATCCCGTTTCCAGAGAACGGGTCGGACCAAAGAAACGGGTCCAGATGTGGTAAAGTACCACATCTCATG
>JANIIA010000192.1:64781292-64794094 GCA_027478495.1 Erythroxylum alaternifolium | reverse complement strand
ATTCACCTAAACAACATAACATCACATTCATTATCTTCTAATACATCAAGCCTCCATCTTCTAAGGCATAACACACTCAATTCATTCAAGACACAAATTCATGCAATTCATTCATATCATAACACAATTTATGTATGTAGCTATAAATTAAGAGCATAAAAATATAATTCTTACCAATTAAGCTCTTAATTCTCCAAATCTTCAAACTTCACAAATTTCTAACTTTCTCACTCACACATACACACGGCATCCTCATCTTAGTGGGGTGAGAGTATGAGGTTTAGGTTGGTGACTCCAAGAAGAAAGAACCAAGTGTAGGAGAGTGGAAGAAGGTGAGCAAAATGATAAAAATTCAAGAAAAGCAAAGGAGAAGCAACCTTCGGATGAGAGAGCAAATTCTCACTTTCAAACACATTCAACACTTTAGTAAAAGAAGATACAAGAAGAATGGAGGGAAGGAGTCGTGGAAGACTAAGTAAATGGTGATTATTAATGAATTAACTAAGATTAGTGACACATGTCACACTCTCATTAATCTCTTCATTTTCTTCCCAATTCAATTCCAATTTTTCTCCCAATTTCTAATGGCTCAATTCCAAAAATTCCTAGTTTCATGTGTCTAAGTTTCCTGTGCCATTGGACAGTCAATTTCACTACCGGTAGACCCTTATTCTGTCACTTGACAATTTTTCGGGTCCGGAAATGATTCCGCAAAATTCCCAAAAAATTCTTATAATTCTCTAAAAATTATAAAACCCTAATTACCCTCTCCAATGCAATTTTTCATTCACTCAAAGCACATTATTCATAAAACACATTTATTCACAATTTGAACCGGGAACTGTCATGAATGCATGTACAATCATTACATGTGCAAAAATTCACTATTTACTATTCATGTGTATATATAAATGCATGAATATGTCAATACACTTTTACGCATTCCTAACTCGTTCCAAATTACTATATTACCCTTCCCATAGGCGAGGGGATGTTACGTGTGTTCTATGTGAGATAGAGGAAGAATCAAGGAATCACCTTTTCTTTCACTGACCCTTTTTCCAGTTTATATTGGAGAAGATATAGGAGTTGTATCTAATTTCTAATGCAGGTACAACCTTCGTAGAAGCACTCAAATGGCTCCAAAAAATGAACCATACTGCTAGATATAATGAACATATTTATATCATCTCCTTCACCTCCTCCATCAAGGAGATATGGCGTGAGAGAAATAACAGAGGCTTTCAAAACAACACATATTCCAAGAAGGAGGTATTATATTCATTAATCGGTTGAATTAGAGAGAAATGACTAAATTCTACTAGGTCAGAAAGAGTTAACCCTAATCTAGTCTCTTCATGGAGAATTAATTAATTAACTTGCAGAAAGGGCTAACTAACAATTAAAGAGTATATCATAAACTTTGTATGAAAGTACCCGAAAATTAGAGTCCTTCCCCTTCAGATGTGTCTGTTGATTATGAACACTGTGAAAATAGCTCTAATCTAAGACATGGGATGATATTCAAAAAGAGACCATGAATCACTCTTTTACTGTAGCTCTACTCCTGTATCCAAAGGTCACCAGACACCTAACCCTAATTTAGTAGGGTTGGGTGAACGGGGCAAGACGCGGTCTGCACTTACCCCATTTTTATCACACTATCCGTTTTGTTTTGTGCTTTACCTTTTATCTGAAGAAGATGTGATTTTCTAAAACGTTGTTGTTGTGGCTTGCTTAATGCTTTTGATTAAATGTTGCCATTGTCTTGTATTATTTGATATTCTCGTTCTTGTAAGGACCACATATTTTTAATAATATTCTTTACCTTTTCAAAAAAATAATAAAGGACATAAACAAAGACACTTGAGATAAGAAAAAAAACTCCCTTAACAATGTAGCTTCTTCAACAGAAGAATGGGAAGTTGTCCACTAAGAAATCTGCTGTGAACCTTCGATAATATCACTAAGATATCCCACGTATAGCAGCCACAAAGACATCTCCAATCAACAAGCATTCCAACATCGAAACATCATAAAACACAAGAGCTGTAACACCTTCAAGAAATCTGGAAATATTTCACCAAAAATGCGACAGCCCACAAAGTCACAAATAATTTTTGATCCACCAAATTCCAACTAATAAGTCACCATATTGTAGTCATTTTTTCCACATAAATCATTATAGAAAATTCAAGCTATAGGCAAACAAAATCAGTTGTCTAGTATAGATAAAAATCACTAAAAATCTGCTACTTTAGATAGTCATTATCCCCAAAATAGGTTGTCAAAAACAGTCCAAAAATTACCAAAATTTTATCAAGATATTGTGATTTGATTTTAATTAAATCCCATCATGACTAGGATTTTATCTCAAATAAACCTCTTCTTTAAAGAATCCCACATAGAGTAGAATACTTGTCATAAGGAAATTCCACAAATAACCAAAGATGTCCAATTACAAATAATGCCTAAAATGTCATAACACATATCTTAACAATCTCCCCCTTTTTGGCATTATTTGTCACATATCGAAACTCCCCCTTAAGAAGATAATTGGACACACAACATCAAGTCCACATAAGATATAGGAACTCCCCCTTAATCGAACATTGAGCTCCAAATAACTTCTAAATAAACAATTGTCTAATCATCCAAATTTCTCCCCCCCCCCCCCAGGACATAAAGATGTCAAAAAGCAAGACTAATAGTCATAGAGATTTCTTGAAATCTCCTCTTGAATTGAACAGTCACCAACAAAGCACAAATATCATATGACAATAAATAATAATATATCTCCCCTTGGGACAAAACAATGTTAAAATGAAGAAGGTCTTCAATGCGATCAATCTTAACCAATAAAAAGGCATAAAAATCAATAGTAGGTGTAGAGGAAGAATTATAAGCACGTAGTGCAATAGGAGAAGGCAAAAATGACAATTTACCACTAATCAAAACACTAGCCAACATATCATTACTTATATCAAAGCCATCCGCATACGACTAATTAAATTCATAAACTCCAAAAATGCATTCAACGAATCATAAGCAAACTTAATCAATCTCCTCCTCATATAAACCGTATAAAAAAATAAAATTGTATCATCCAACAATCTCTTATCCAAATCACAATAAAATTCTCACACCAACTCAACATCAAAATTTCATGGAAATAAGGAAACATGCAACAAATTCCTCTTAGTCAATAAAGCATCCAAATTGAATTGATTATACTTAGTTAAATTTATAGTATGATCAGAGACAAACTTGGTTGAAGCGAGAGTATTTCATCATTGTTAGGCTGAGCAGGTAGACCATCAATAAATACATTCTTTACCTAGTTCGTGATTGCATCATTATTGTCAATGAGGGAATCTACAAAAGAAACCTTTGCAGGTCTCTTAACTCCAAATAAAACATCTCTCTTTTGAAGATGATATATAAGAATTATAGCAACACATTCTCCTCATATCCATATACACGGGAAGTGTTCCCAATGAAAACATATTGCCTAAACTCATACAACCCACAATATAGATAGAAACCAAGATAAAACTTTAAAAACCCAAGTCATAGAAAACCCGAATCTTCCTACAGATCTCTAACCAAGTATCAACGTTTTCTTAACATAACTCCGTAACTCAAAATCCAGAAGCAAAACTCTCAAATCATCAAGCAAATCCTCATTTACACAACAAATATACTATTCAACAAATAAGAAAAAGCCAAACTCACACCAAATACCTAAACCTTAGAAAACCTATAAATAAAAACCTCAAAAATTCTAGACGTTAACTCTTTCAAACCTTTTTCTTGTTTTTTTTTTGTTTTTTGGCTTTTTAATAAACAAAATAAATATACTTCAAAAGTGTAAAGAACATAATCCCTTTGCCCCTTGAAGAAATTTAAACCTGACCTTATTTCTCATCACATTATCTCTGTCATCAACTATCTAATTAGTTTCTTCCTCTGAAGTAATCAACTAGTCCTCTATCTGAACAATTTCTTTCCAATAGCAATTAATTGTGAATCTGGATAGTTTCTGATTTTAGCTTCGTTATGTCTTTGTTCTGATTTTTTAGGCTGATTTTGAAGGTTTTCTTCTATCACCAATTTTGTTGTTCGACCACCCATACAAAGGGTCGCTCTTTCAACAACCGTAGCCTTCTTTCCATCTCCAAAAGTAATGTGGCCATCCATACAACTTTGATAATCCATCAATTAGCTTCTTTCACCATTCCTAACCCAAATATGCTTTGGTAACATTGACTGCTACTGAAAGTTCATCGAAGAATGTCTAGATTTTTAGTTTTTAGCCCTTTAAAATATCATTTGTAACAAATTATAACAATTTGGCTCTATGTGCCCGTTTACCCCACAAAAGTGACAAGTAGGTATAATTTTTCATTTCCTCCTTGAAGTTTCTCCTTGGACAGATCTGGTTGTGCCATTTTTCTCATCATTAGACTTAAAACATTCACCTTTATAACCAATGCCTTGAAGGTCTCTTTTAATCTTACCAATTTCTAATAACTTTTTCATATTTAATGTTCTTATCCCTTTTTCCGTACTGACTAACTTTAACTTTGTTTCATCAAGCTCGTCTATTTTAGATAACAACTTCTTTTTCTATATCTTGAATGATGGTCTTCATGGTGGAGTTTTCCTTTTTTAGCTTCTCATTCTTCTTACATTTTTGCACACATTTAGTATACATTAACTCATAAGCTTTGCAAATATCCTCCCTTTTATATTCCGAATTGGTATAATCACTATCATAATTTAAACTAGAGCTATGGACTGATTTATCTGCATTTTTCTAGAGTCTTGGACTGATTCATCTTCATTTTCTTCGTCAGTTTCTTCTTCGGTTGTTGTTAAGCAAGCAACTGGACTTTTGCTATATAAAGCAACTAATGCAGCATTATTGCTCACAAATTCCTCTTCACTACCATACTCACTTCCAAATTCATTCTTACTCCAAGTACTTATATAAAATTTCCCTTTTCTCTTCTTCAAAGTGTTAGCACATTCCACTTGTACATGTTTGAAGCCTTAACATTCATGACATTGAATTTTCTTCACCCTTTTTTTCACCTTTTTTAGTTTTAGCTTGTTATTTGAAATTATTATTTGAAGAGCTCCCACTATTTTCCCTAAACTTGGGTCTATCTCTGTTCAACTTCTTTAACCACTTGGTGAAATTTCTTGTCAATAACTTCATATCCTCATTCTCATCGGATTCATCTCCTAAGTCATTTACGGCTTTTCCAAACTCAACTTGCAGTGATAATCCTTTGTTCTTCTCTTGTTTATCTCTCAACAAATTCATCTCAAAGTTGGTAAGAATCCCAATTACCTTATCCAAAGATAATTCATTGATATCATGGGCTTCTTCAATTGTTGCAATTTTTGGTATTAATCTCGGAGGCAATGATCTTAAAGTTTTCTTGACAAGTTTCATATTCGAATACTTCTTCCTAAGTTGATGTGCTTGGTTAGCAATGTCACGTAACCTCTTGTGGAAGTCTCCAATAGTATCGCTTTCATCCATCTTAAGCTCTTTTAATCTTGCAACCAACATCTAAAGTTTCGAAATTATAATAAATTTAGATCCCTCATGTATCGTTGGCAAAGTGTCCCATACTTCTTTTTCTAATTCACATATTGAAATCATACTAAAGTATCCTTCATCGACGGCATTGAAGATTGTGCAATACATGAGAATTGTCAAGCGTTTCCTCTTCTTCAACTCTTATCAATTCAGATGGATCTTTATGCGCCACTTCATTTATTTCATTAATCGTCATTGGACATGTCCAATCTTTCAAATCCGAGTTTCATGCTTTTGTTCCTTATGCATGAATGAATACTCTCATTTGTGATTTTCACATAGGATAATTTGAACCACTTAACGACGGTGGTCCAGTGATTGATGCCCTTTCTCTTGTAGTCATAATTGCGAAACACGGATCTATAATAATTTGACATACTAAATTCTGATTCAGTGAACCTTCTTTAATACCAATTAAAAATCCTGAAGGATATAGTTTCAAACAAGTTATGGTTCAGTCTCAGTTGCTTTGAACTATATCTGTGGTTGTTTGATATGAAGCAACTGTATGGCAACTATAAATTTTCTATCACAAACGAAAACAATAAACTTAAATGTAAAATAAGCAAATCAATACCCAAAGTTTGTTAACGCAGTTTGGCACCCCTTGCTTATGTCTGCGAGGACCTCACCTAGCTTAATCACTTTCAATGACGACAATAGTTTTACACAAGGCTTCATTGAGTCGACTCACTTAACCCTTGACACTATCCCTTATCCTTACACCCTATGAAAGTAGATCGCATCCAATAATACAACCACCTCGTGTTAACATCAAAAGAGGATTTTCTAAACAATGTTCGATAATAAAAAGAAAAAAATAAAACAACTTAATTGATTGAAACAATAAACGGCATATACAAAGACACATGAGATAAGAAAAACAACTCCTCTAATAATATAGTTTCTTCAACGGAAGTATTTGCCTGAGGTTACACGCACTAAGTTTTACTATTTATAACCTTGGTAAATTCTGTAAGCGCACAAGTCGTTTGCGTAGTACCTAAGGTGTTGATCCTACGAGGAAGGGAACTAGTCTTAAAATCTAGCGGCAGATAAGCTCGCAATTCCTAAATTAACAACAACTACAGAAATTAAAATCAATCAAGAATTAAATATGAGAAATTAAAGCACCAACAGAATGGACAAAAGCCAACTCACACAAATAACCTGAAATTCAACCTAGAAGTGACCAATTGAGAGAAAGGGGGAATTTATTTGAAATTAAAGAAAATCTATGCAATTATGAAATTTCTGACTTAACGGGCCGAGATGACCCTAGGGTAAATTACTATCTCTCGAGTTATAATTCTTAACCCTAATTGATAATTCCTAATTCAAATTATGGAAATTGCGATCTCTCGATCCAAAATTAGACCAAATCCTAAATTAGTTTTAATGTTGTCTATTAACCTATTGAGAATCTATGCTCAATCTCTCATTACACGACTCTACCAGTTTGATTTAATTCTCTACCTATTGATTTACCTAACTTTCATTAAACTAAATCGATGATTTTCACCAGCTCACCCTCTCAGTTTATTGCCAAGTTATGAAGAATCAAATTGAATCACAATTAAATCGAACAAAACACAATCAAATCAAATTTATTAATCTCAAGAATAAAAACCCGAAGGTAAGTTTAGACAGAAAAATCGACACTCAACAACAATATTTCTAATCAATCTCCAAATTTCATACATCAATGAAATCAAAATAAAAACTAGAAAATACTGTTAGAATGGATCTCGAAGGTCATGACTGTGAGAAATCACCTGTTTCGAGAAGTACGTCGCATCAAGCATGTCTTCGTGCCTTTCTTCCTTCGTCTCCTTCCTCGATCGCCTAATCTCTATCTAGGTCTATCTCAGATTTTCGGCAGAATCTCTCTTTTATGTAGCTCTTTTTGCTCTCTAATCATCTCTTTGGTGGCTGCTAGATATTATTCTATTTATTCAGTAGCAGTCCTAGGGCAAACTCATGGTCAAAAAGGTCCAAAAATGACCCAAAAATTGAGTTTTTGTGTTAGTCCGATGAAGGGCATGATCGTGGCTCCACCTGTCACGATTGTGGCTGGCACTTTTTCTTTTATGTCACGATCATGGCCTAAAGTGCACGATCGTGGCCTGACTTGATGCTCTCTGCCACGATCATATGCTCTCAGGCCACGATCGTGGCTCCTGGTGCACGAATGTGGCCTAGTTGCCTCTAATTCTTCCTTTTCTGTCATGATTGTGGCCAAAGTACATGATCGTGGCCTATGTCTTTTAGCCCGAAACTCTTCAGATCTTCACCGTTCTTCCCTGTTTACCCTACAACACTAGCACACACATCAAGGCACGTTAAAAATATATAATTTAAGCTCAAAGATTCAAACTAACCCATAAAAACATTTAAACATAAAAACTAATCTAATTAAACCCTAAATGCATACTCAACACTCAATTTAACACAAAATGTATAACAAATTAAACCCTAAAACATCATACAAAACACTACTATCAGGAAGAACGAGAAGTTGTCCACTAAGAAATCTGTTATGAACCTTTAATAATGTCGCTAAGATATCCCATACACAGAAGCCACAAAGACACCTCCAATCAACAAGCGTTCCAACACCGAAATGTCATAAAACACAAGAGCTGCAACACCTTCAAGTCATTTGGAAATATTTCACCAAAAACATAATATGTGACATCCTACAAAGTCACGCAACCCCTGGAGAAAAACACACAACAAATCTGGACAGAATCATACAAATATCAGCTCATAAAAATAAATTTTGATCCACGAAATTCCAACTACCAAGTCACCATATTGTAGTCATTTTTCCCACACAAATCAGCCTAGAAATTCATGTTATAGGCAGATAAAATCAGTCGTCCCGTGTAGATAAAAATCACCAAAAAATCAGTTGCCTTAGATAGTCATTATCCCCAAAATAGGTTACTACAACGAGTCCAAAAATCTGCACCTTTCTTAGTCAAAATATGGTGATTTGATTTCGATTAAATCCAATCATGACTAGGATGTTTATCTCAAATGAACCTCATCTTTTAAGAATCTCACATAGAATGTAATACTCGTCATAGTGAAATTTCACAAATTAGCAAAAATGTCCAATTATAAATAATGTTCAAAATGTCATAATGCATATCTTAACAAACTAACTTTGAATATACTATACATCTAAGTAAACTTTTAAAAGTCGAAACTAATATATTCTAATGTCTAGATAAAATCAAGTCTTGTGTTGTCCAAAGACCTAATGATGTTAGTGTTTTTGAAGTCTTGAAGGTCTACTTTATAGTATCTAGAGGCGCATAATTATGTGGAGGAAAACAAAGGCTCAATGTTGGTGGGATGGGAAAGTACCCTTCCGTCCAATTTGAACCATTTTACCACCTAAGTCAGGTCCAAACTCCGAAAGTCTACTCCTACTCATCAACAATGGCTGTCACCATTTTAAGATTTGCACTGTTTAAGATTAGACCTTTTAAGTACCGTATTCTAAAATTCTAAGCTAATATGTACATACACACACATCATATATTTATAAGCGTTATATCTTACTCCCACGTGAAATGCCATGTTCAAAAACCAAATGAAATGAATAAAAAACCGACTGAGTTCCCATTGTCTTCCGTGAAAGTAATGAAATTGTTCAATGAAAATGAACACTTCAGGCCAATTTTCAACCCCACTTAAAGTAGAGAAACTTCATGGCAATAATCCAAAGGAAAAGTGGAAGTAAAAGAATGCTTTTAAGTCATCGAATTGTCAAAAAAAGGGACTCACCCGAACCACCACTATTACCAACAACACATAGAAAATATGAATCAAATATGGTTGCAATTGACCGGGAAGTGTCGAATGCATAAACTAATGCGCACGTTATAGGAATCCCTTCTCTTACGTTTGTTATAACTTCCCACGTGAAATAGCCAAACAAAGGAAACCTAGCCAGGAACCATCCTCGAACCTCTGGTCTGTCTCTTGTTGGTCTTCACATGGAAAAGTTTTCTTTAGCATTATAATAAATGACCAGACTTCATCTCTTTTGTCCCCAAATGGACCTTTGACTTCTAGCCCAAAGACCATTTGTTGGTTTTCACTTTCCACCCCCTTTCCTCCCCTTCATGTTTGGTCCACTTTTCATTATTCCTCGTAGCCTATAATTCTCTACATAAGTGAACGACTGACTTGGCAGATATAGACATGCAAATATGCGAACGGGTACTTGTATGATAACAACATTGAGGTATGAAAAAAATGGATCTGATGTTAAAGAGCCACAGTGATAAGTCTTTCCATGAACATTCCATGAAGTTGTCAATTCCTTCATAATCTCCAAGTTGCAGATATTAGTATGGAATGCCCCATATGGCCAGATAACAGGATACAGTATCTCTGGTCTGTAACTTATCTCGGATTGTAATCAACTGTGTGGGTACATACCTAGGAGAAAATAATGGGACTGAAATGATCATGTGTATACATTTCGTGATAACCTAAAAGTAGGTTGGATTTTTTGGTTGTCCATGAAGGTGACATATCTTTTCCTTGTCTAGTGTTCCACTCTTTATATTGTTTTCAAACTCTCACTCTTCTTCCGGATTTTTTTCCTCACAATCTGTTAATGTGTTTTTGCAGCTCGTGTTATATTAATTTATCAACAGATGTACATGAAGTATCATTCAAGCAATTCGAAGTTTATCAATACACTCTAAACAAGAATAGACTCATCGTCGGCTGCTGTGCATGTGATATCTATCTAAACTCTTTCCTTTCCTAGTTTTATACGTACTTTCGCTTCTTTCGAAGGGGGGAGAAGCTCCTAATTTTGTTTCTCTTCTAGATGATTACCACCTCATTAAATTGGAATCACGGTTTTTTAATTTAAAACGTGAAACAACTGTTATTGACCAAGACGGAGATACTTGGATCCAGTGGAGGCAAGAATATAAGACAAAAGATACCTTGGCTAAAAACTATTATACATTTAGTAACAATGAAAATTAATGAAACTTTGTTCCTATTAAGGTCAGTTTTTAAAATTTTGCTCCCATCGTCCTATTATTGTAATGATCATATAATAACAAAACATGGAAAGGAAAGAAAAAAAAAGTTCGGAAAAGTGAGCTATTTCACCATACAAATAAAAAGTAACTAATTAAACTAATTCTTATTCTTAGAATTCTCATCTTAATTATTAACTTGACTTAATAACTATGCACATTTTTTTATTGACACTGGATACGCTAACTCAAATACTAAGATGATTATGTAAGTCCCATAAAAAATAACAAAAAAAATTATGAATTATAGTTTGTACTTAATGATTTGCTTATATTGTTGATGAAGTTGCCCTCTCAATTTTCTATTCATCAAAGAGCACCGCAAGGAAGAATTGCGTAATATATATGTAATGAAAGACTGATCTTATCCAATATCTAATCATTTCACAGCAGGGGATTACTATAAAAATCTACACCTAAATCATGGAATGGTGATGTGAGGTATAACTTTAACCTAATTTAATTACTAACCTACAAATTCTGTCATCAGTTGAGTGGTCCACTCAACCATACAAGAAAGAGCAAACAAAAAGGAGGGAGACTTTAAATGCCCCCCATTGTTCTGTTAGGCACTAGTACAAAAGTCGCGGAGATTATCTACACATGTTGATGATCTTTCATTTTCTTCCCAAATAAAAAATTGACTATTCACTTGCCTAATCCATAACCTTCAAAGTTCAAACCCATCAGTTGACTAATCTGAATTAGTGTTGGAGAAAGCATCACATGACTCCAAAATTCGGCCTTAATTATATATATCACACTCTTCCAAAACGGCAAGAAATTTTATGTAGCTGACACGTTACGACATACTCTTAATATATATTTTTCTTGTAATTTTTGTCACTAAGTGATGGAATAGTCCACGAGAATTTTGGTTTTGTACCTGTCTTTTGCAAAGCACGGTTCCATTATTACGTGTCGTACTATAGCAAGTTGATATAAGATTAAGAGTTCGTTATAGTTTAGTCATTCCAACATAAGTGAAATTGAATATAAAAAAACAGGAGGAGTTGATTTGATTAGAAATATGAGTAAGGCGTAGATTGGAAGAACATGAATTGATGAGAGTTAGCTAGGTTGTACGGTGACCTCACTACCAAACATCAATTTTATTTTTATTAGATGACACTGGCAGTGTCGGTTCGGTGGTGTTTATAAAACTTAGATTCTTGTTAGTGACTATTATATGTATTACAAAGATGGCTACTATAACAATCTTCCTGTCTTTATTGTAGCAGTTGTGCTTATTAAGAAAGATATTGTATAACTAATAAAACTGGTAAGCTAATTTGAGAAAACCGATTATGGAATAACTCACCGCTTTATCAAAAAATTATTTTATCCAAGTCTACCCAAAGAAGAGAAGAAGAAATATATATGATGGCTGAGTTACACTCTAGCAAGAATGATCTGATGTCTAGGGTTAAAAATTCAAGTTGAAGGAATCCCATATTTTTATCAAATTACCAAAAGAACTAAACACACCAATTTAAACAAATTATAAGATAATAAATAAACGAACATACAAGATCGAATAAACTTGTTCACTAATTTTCCTGGTCTAATTAGAGTTCCCATTGTAAGGCAGTTGCTCTAATAATTGTATAGGTTAGAAATTACTAAGTACTCGATCAAATTCATTCCATGGACCTTAGGAGCAAGATATGCATGGAAGATGATGTGCCTTATCACTCTTGATCCTCCAGCTTTTCAGGGCAAGCTGACAGACAAATCTATAATTGCAAAGTTTGATCTTAGCCTCTATTGCTAAATTCGATCCCAAGATATAGGCCATGAGCAAATAATGCATTTCACCCAATGTTGCTAGACTTCCTACTCAACGATTTGTTAATATACTTGATCTTTTAGGTGCTTATCTCTTTCAAGTGTTATTTTCCATTTTTTGATGCCGTTTTCAATCGTTGGACCATCTATTTCATTTCTTCGCTCTCGTTGTAATTGCAGCCAAAAACTACCTAAAGGGATATACTAATTATTCTTGCTGTCCTCAATTTAAACCATTTTTTCAGAAGGAAAATGGTAATGATCCAATAAATGGCATAAGAAACCGGTCAGTGCCCAATGACTGGTGGGTTGAGGATTTATG
>JANIIA010000192.1:64759586-64781192 GCA_027478495.1 Erythroxylum alaternifolium | reverse complement strand
ACAAAAAGAGATTTTGAAGTGCAAAATCCTCATAAGTGGAGTAAAACATAAAACATAAAAGAAGAGAAGTAAATAAGAGTTGAGTAACATTGTGCTTGTTCTTGTGTTTAGCTCCATCTACTAAGGGGCAAGTTGGATGTCACATTCATAAAATATAAGAATAGATGGTCCATTAGAATTTAAAATTAAGTTCTTGTTCTTCCACGAGCAACAGAATTCATGTGTTCATGAAAAGAGCCCCATGTTTCTTTTGTAGTTGTAAGTCTCTTTCACCGAGCAGCAGCCAGGGTGTATATATCTATATCCTTCCTTTTGTTATTAAGCGTAATGTACTTAAGGGCTTGTGTTTTTATAAGCCCCCGAGACGTTTCTAGTCATTCAGGTAGACTATCAAGCCAATTATTTTGGTTGTTATTCCACTTCTTTTTTACCACATAAATAATGGTATCGCACTTTTTTTGTTAAGAGCTCTACGCTACTCTCCCATCACATACTACTTGGCATTATTCTACCCTTCGAAATGGCGAATGTTGAGCGAAGAATTGTTGGGAAAATTGGATAATTTTTTTCTCTAAGGTAAACAACTAGTGAAGTGAACCGATTCGATAATATCCAGGAAAGATCACAATGACTTTCTAGACAGTATTATTATTCCACGTAAAATCTCAGAAAAGGACGGAGGGGTCACAAATGGTCCCACTTAAAATCTGACCTCCTAGACAGAAATTACGTGCATGGTATATTTATCACAATCTAACTCATGTACACACACGAATAATAAATACACCCAAATAAATTGAACACAACACTGCAAAATATACCCGACAAATAATATTGAATACTATACTACAACTTGAAAAGTAATAAGACAATAAATGTCGAATAATAAAAGCGATAAGGAAAGAACACACCCGAAAATTTGATAACGGAGTTCAGCCAATTGTGCCTACTTCTCCGGAGCTCCACTGAAGCAGCTCGTTTTACTTATGTAAGAGAAGAGCAAATTGTGGAGTTCTTTTATAACTTTCATCCTCCCCCAAATATATAAACTTTTAATATGGGATTGTGCCAAATAGTAACAAGAATCTCATCCAATTAGAATTAATTTAAACAATATATTTTTCCCTTCTAGGAAAACTATCTTGTAAAGAAAAGGTAAATTAGTAATTCATTCATTGAGTGTGTAACCACCTACATCAATATAATTAAAACATATTCCAATAAATTTGGAATAATTGTAATAGCGATCCAGTTATTATTCCAAAAAAATTTTACGAGTTAAAATATCATTCAACCTTGAGGAAATGCATTTTCTTAAATTGGTTAACAAATATATATTAAAATGTTTTAATAAATTGGACTAATCACCGTCAGCATATGACAAGTTAGTTTGTTATGTCATTACGTAACACAAACAAATACGAAAGGTATTGTTATCAGCAATTTTCTGCTCTTTTCAGGCCACAACTCAAATTTTAGAACAACAGTTCAAAAAGAAAACCATGGGAAGTGCTGCCTGATTATACAGCCGCCGTCTATCAAATGAAAGCAAAGTTGTTAATAGCGAGTTTGGTACGGATTAATTTGAATAAATTTAACCCCTTCATTACATATTTGAAAAACTGTAATTACATAATTATGCTTTACTTGTACCATCCGATCGAAGTGTTTGTTTGTTAGGCAATAGGCAGATAGCGGAGATCAGAAAACAAAAAGCAGAAACTCCGGAAGGAAGGGGTCCCAAAGTTATAGTTTAGATGCATGTCTCGCGTGGAAGAGGCTGTAGCAAACAGTGAAAGCTGCCTCGCACGCCGGCAGCCCATCCCCATCAATCCCCAACAAGCTCACCCCAATGCCAGCCCACCTGGTCCTCCTGGCTCCATCTCTTTATTTGTTTAAAACGTTATACATAAAATTAATTAACCAAATCAACGTCCTTTAATTAATAATTAATTAAAATATTTAATTAACCAAGGAGATGGTCAAGTGATGCGTGGTTGGATCCCTAAAACACAGTGCTACTAACAAGGTTCAAATCCCTCTGGTGAGATTAGTTTGATCTATATTTTAACTTATTTACTAATTTATGTTTACTCTGTATGTATAAAATATTATATATATTATATAATCTATTTAATACATGTTTAATAAATAATTATTTTTTATTTTTATTAATAAAAATAGAAATAGACGTACTCAATTTAGGTTAAATTAAGTCAAAATTTTCTTCATAATAATTCTAATATATATGTATTTGAGAAAATGAATTGAAATGCCATCTTATCTAACAAAAATGATGTCTTCTCTCTTTTTCTTGGCCTCCGTCAGCGTCTTGCCGAGTCTACGTGTTGTGGACCAGCTTTGTCCCCCCTTTGCCCTACTCTTATTAAGACAACATTTTCATTTGGTTTTTCATTTTGTTTTTTCACTTTCTCCCACCATTACACGCCTACATTGGTCCTCCTTCAGCTTCCTTCCTTCCAGTGTCCTCTATGGGCTCCCCTCCTATGTGGCGGATGACGCGTCACTTGCTGAAAGCCGGGGACTTCCCTTCCTCCACTATATAAACAGCAATCTAGCAACCTGTTATGCTCACAGCATAAACACTTTTACCAAGTTCTTTCTTACTCAAAATCTCTTCAAACCTCTTGAACTCGTAAAAATAAAATTTATATAAGAACATATTTTTGTTTTTCTTCTCATTTTCCTGGCTGAAATGGCTGTTGAAGATGCCTTCTCATCTCCTTTGGGTCCTCCAGCGTGCGAGAAAGATGCAAAAGCCCTTCAATTTATCAAGGAAATGACTAGAAATGCTGACTTCGTTCAGGAAAAAGTTTTGGCTGAAATCCTGAGCCGTAACGCTCAGGTCGAGTACTTGAAAAGGTTCAAACTTAATGGTGCTATCGATCGCCAGGCTTTTAAGTCCAAACTCCCTATGATCACTTACGACGATCTTCAGCCTGAAATCCAACGTATAGCTAATGGTGACCGCTCTGCCATCTTGTCTTCGCAACCCATCTCCGAGTTTCTTACCAGGTGTGTTTTAATTATTAGCTTTTTGTTCTTCTACTTTTTTTACTAGCTACAAGCTGATTGTAAATATTTAGTTAGAGTACTTCAATTATATAATTATCCTATTAATTTCTTTTTCTTTAAAACCCCAGTTCCGGGACATCTGCCGGTGAAAGAAAGCTGATGCCAACAATTCAAGAAGAGCTGGATCGTCGGCAATTATTATATAGTCTGCTCATGCCAGTGATGAATCTGTAAGTTCCGATAGATGCGTTCGAATCAACTGTGCTCTCACATGCAAAGAAATAATCTTTTTTCTGATAAAGACGCGCTTTGTATGCAACAGTTACGTCCCTGGCTTGGATAAAGGCAAAGGTCTCTACTTTATGTTCGTGAAATCTGAGACCAAAACTCCTGGTGGTCTCCTGGCTCGCCCAGTGCTCACAAGCTACTACAATAGCGACCACTTCAAGACTCGTCCCTACGACCCCTACAACGTCTACACGAGCCCTAACGAGGCCATTCTTTGCTCCGACTCTTTCCAGAGCATGTACTCACAGATGATCTGTGGTCTCCAGGAGCGGGAACAAGTGCTCCGTGTTGGCGCAATCTTTGCCTCCGGTCTGCTCCGTGCCATCAGCTTTCTCCAAGTTCATTGGCAAGAACTTGCTCATGACATAGAATCCGGAACTCTAAACAGCAAAATCACCGACCCTTCTCTCAGAGACTGCATGACTAAGATCCTAAAACCTAACCCAAAAATCGCAGAGGTTATCAGAATGGAGTGTTCGAAGGAGAAATGGGATGGGATCATCACCAGAATTTGGCCCAACACCAAATATCTTGATGTGATCGTAACTGGAGCTATGGCACAGTACATCCCAACCCTGGATTACTATAGTGGAGGGTTACCGTTGGCATGCACCATGTATGCTTCGTCGGAATGTTACTTCGGTTTAAACCTGAACCCCATGTGTAAACCATCAGAGGTCTCCTATACAATCATGCCAAACATGGCATACTTCGAGTTTTTACCCCACGAGCCGAGCAAGACTTGGACCTCCCGTGACTCGCCACCAAAACTCGTTGACCTTGTCGACGTTGAAGTGGGAAAAGAATACGAACTGGTGATCACAACCTATGCAGGTTTATATAGGTACCGAGTTGGTGACATCCTCAGAGTCACCGGATTTCACAACTCTGCACCTCACTTCCATTTTGTAAGAAGAAAAAACGTGCTACTCAGTATTGACTCGGACAAGACCGACGAGGCAGAGTTACAGAAAGCGGTGGAGAACGCGTCCCAACTCTTACGTGAATTCAACACTAGCGTTGTTGAATACACGAGTTATGCCGAGACAAAAACGATTCCGGGTCACTACGTAATTTACTGGGAATTACTAGTGAAAAACTCTGCCAACTCGCCCACTATGCAGGTACTGAATCAGTGTTGCCTTGCCATGGAAGAATCATTGAACTCAGTTTATAGGCAAGGCCGTGTTGCGGACAACTCCATAGGTCCACTAGAGATAAGAGTGGTTAAAAATGGCACATTTGAGGAGCTAATGGACTACGCAATATCAAGAGGCGCCTCCATTAATCAGTACAAAGTTCCAAGGTGTGTGAACTTCACACCAATTGTCGAGTTGCTTGATTCCAGGATGGTAACGACACATTTCAGCCAAGCTTTGCCTCATTGGACACCGGAAAGAAGACGGTGACTTCATGAGTCAACCGACCAATATTTAGTTCAATGGATTTGGCAATGCAGAAAAGAAAACCAATAGACTCTTGATGTATTGTCTGCTTTTTTTCTTTTTAGCTTTTTGTCGAGTGATTTTCGTAGCTTTACAAGAAAAAGGTTAAAAGCGTATGTTTGATTAGGACTTCTCAGGATAAGGATTTGTATTGTGGTTTTACCTGTGGAAAGGATTGTGACATCATGACATAAATATCTAATGCAATGTTTCTTTCAGTGAAACTGCAATGAGCATGTTTTCATCCCTTTAAATTCTTCCTTTTTATCTTTCCAATAATGATCTTGTCAATGCCATAGTGGATTTTGTCGACACTTTGAGAAAAAGAGACTATGGTGACCACACGCCTTTCAGCAATATTAAGGGATCAGAAATTTCAGAAATTTCGAATTTGAGTCTTAAGAATTGAAATATCTGTTTAATCAATTTGTTATTTTTTATGGACTAATTTGATGCGAGCTATCTTTTCATAATTAAACCTTGATAAAACACCTCTTTGGCTAATAAAAAAATAACGAAAGAGCATTGATGAGATGGTGTATAACTGTGTACATAAAGAGAGTTTTCTGAATCATTTCACTGTCTTCGAGGTCAACAAGTAAAAGATAACAGAGAAAGTTGGCTGAATTATTATGCAATGAAAATGTAATCACAAGGCTTCTATCGTTCTATCTATCTGATTTAATTCAGATTGATGATTTTCCGCGTTTTAATACAACTCATGATAAGCTACAAGGTGAAACTGAGATATTTAGTCAAGTCTAAAAATGCTCTTAGTATTAAATTTAATTCTGCCTCGAAAGTTAAGGATCACAATTGTTATACTTAAAAAATCTCGATGCTGACCCTCCAATGGACTACAAGACACTTCACTTGTTCGGTCTTTTTCCAGTAAATCGTCAGGCTTGTATCCATATCAGATTGTGAAGTCATTTGGATGCAATTAAGTTGAGTGAAGAGCCTGCACAAGCAATGAAGTTATCTGTGTTTTTCTTGTATTTTGTTTTCCTTTCAAAATTAAATTCTCGTGATTTTTTCCCCATCTATCATGCTGATTGATAGCTGTTTCCACAATAAATGCCATATAATTAGATCAACTGCAACGTTCTTTAGGGACTTTTTGTTCATTTGGTGAGAGGGCAACATATCATTTCAAAATCCCAAATTGTGTTGGGTCAATCCTAAGCAATTGGCACGGCTGAATTTATTGAGATCGAAATACTTCCCAATCCCAGTAGCTGGTTGAGTTCCACCATTTCTCCATTATGACTGGTTTCACTTTCTTAAGAATCGTCGTCTTATAGGTGTGCATATTTAAGTAGGCTTGCCTGGTGTGTACTGTAGCAAGAGCAACCAGCATGGAAATGTTTGTCCAAAGAAGTATTAAATGAGGGGCCATTCTTGGAGCTTCCTGCTTTTGGGGACAGCAAACTTTGAAAATAAGTGGTCCCATTTCTTATCAGCTGTCAATGATTTCACCTAATTATAACTTATTCTTTAATTACTTTTCTAAAAGGCTATTGCTTTTAAGTTTTAACATTCCAAGAAACTTCTAATTACCATGTGCTTTGTATTAAGAAGTTACTCTCAGCTATAATGGATAATGAGAGTAATGGAAGTTAGCCCTGTGTCAGACGTTTTTCTAGCAGGGTCTTCATTTATTTTCATGTAAAAGAAAAAAAAAAGCTCTTATATAGTTCAAATTTTTCAAAATTTCTCTTTATTATTTTAAGTTATTAAAAAATTTTATAATATAAGAAACGATAAAATTTTAAATTTGTGACTTTTATGATTAGAAAAAAATTTAACATTTTAAAGATATTTCTTTTGTTAATTAATTTGTAGATTGATATTGTATATTTATAAAGTATTGGATCGATTAATTGTAGTGATAACAAAGTAAGAAGAGAAGTTTTATTAAATTCTTCTTAATTTATTTTAATTTCACCACTGAGCAGTATTTGAGAATAAATTTTGATAGAAGTACAAGTTGAAGTTATTTGATACTTAAAAGGTATAAGATTGATTAGTTGTAATGATATCACTTAAGCAAGAAGAAGAAAATTTGATGAAAAGACATGTTAGTTTAATTTGATATCACCATTAAGCATTGTTTAGTAATCTGAGAATAATAAGAAAATTATATATAATTAGTGAGAAACCATAAGGAACTTATATTGAATATAAATGAGAAATTTTAATGAAAGTATGTTGTGCACATGTTATTTGACATTTGGTTCATAAATTTTTATAATTGAGGTGATTCAAGAAAGCAAATTTTTTATAATTCTTAAAAAGACACATTGATATAATATTAGATAGTTGAATCTAGCCCATTAATTAATCTTTATTTTTTAAAAAAGTTTATGACAATTTTCAACGTCGGTGTTTTTTCACCCGAGAGCAAATGTGAGAAAAACATGAGAAAGTATGCATAAGAGTTGGATGGGTGATTTATAGTAAAAAAAAGAAGTATTAAGCTAGACACTGATGATTATAATAGAGATTCAGTTAGAGGATAATTCAATTTTGTAAAGGGAATGAATTCACAAGTACTTTTTGTACAAAATTAGTTAGAAGTTTTTTAGCTTTGTTATTTTATTGTTTGTGCATAGTAATTATTTTATTGGGTGCTAATTAGCTATTTGCATCTTTTAATTTTCATTTTCAGGTAGAATAGGGAAGAACCTAATTAAGTAGAGTTAGGTTTTCTTCAAATTAAGAAGTCTGAAGGATTGAGTTAAGTGAAATTGCATAATTTATAAACATATAGAAACAAATAGATATATGGATTACTATTTTTGGTGTCGATATGTATCCATAGTTATGTGTAATAAATTGTGGATCATTTCTCATGGTCGATACCTTATACGTATGCGTGGTGTGTAAATGAATAAGTATTATGGACTATATGATTTAAGTCCCTAAAAGTGTGACGGATATATATAAGTGCATGAATTTTGATGATGAATACAATCGGTCGAGGCCTATTAATCGTAGCTAAAATAAAGTAGGTATCAATATGTTGACCAAAGTGTCAAATTAGGCTGGTACTAATTTATTGGTTAAAGCGAATAATCCCATAGGTTAAAACCATTCTATTAGTTAAACCGAATTAGTCAACACGTGCCTTAAACGAGTATATAGCTTTCTGTTTTAATTTGGCATCACATAATAGACTTTAATATAATTAAGTGAGGGTCATCCAAAAATTTAAATCAAATTGACTCTAATTTTGGGCGTAACGGTAGCCATAAAATTGATGTGGATACTACCGAGTCCTCGTAGCTGCTTAATTACCATTATGCATGCCTTTGTTGTACTTTAGTAAGTTGTAATAATTAGACGAAAAGGGACCAGCTACATACAAATATTAGGTGATAATGGGCACATGGACACTTGGGAAGATTATTAAATGATTCATTAAACTAAATTAAGCAAGGATCATGTGAAAATTTTGTCCGTTAGCTACCTAGCAGGGTTCTTTGGCTTTATTTGCATGTACTATGGACTTATTGTTTAGAAGTAGTTGAACTTTATTATAATGCTTGGTAGATATGACAAAAAGCGTAGAATTTAATTGACAGTTGGATGTCTTCAAAGATTCGTAAAATTGAATTCTATTAATTTTTTTTTATTTGGTGGTCTGTTCAAATTTAATTGTAACCAAAAGGAATAGAGACTTAATTGAAAGTTTGACTTCGAAAACTTATTGGGCTATTCAATTTTAAGGGTAAGTAAAACAAAAAGATATTTTTTTAATGAAAACCAACATAATTCCTTTTATCAAAAATTGAAGTAAACTCTAACTCAAGTGTAAGTTAAGAACGAGCAAGTGGAGACAGAGGCCGACAATTCTCCTACCTGCTAGGCCTGTTATCGGTATTCGGTTATGGAAGATTCAGCCTTGACACGACCTCTTCTAAACGAGCCCAAAAAGAAGAGAGAAGCCGCATGTAAACTCACGAACGATTCAACCTTAATACGACGTCGTTTGAGTTCAGAGGGAGCCCAAAATTAAGAGAAAAAAAGCCGTACACTCAAGCCCACGATAAAAGCATCAAAATTTCGAGGCGCCACTCCGCGGCGCGCACAATATTAGCAATAAGAGGAGGCCCTTTTTAGTTTTATTTTTTAATCTTTAATCTCTCAGAGCTATATTACTACTTCAGCTTTGGCGGTGGCCCAGATTTGGAGGCATCGACTCCGAATCACCGCCCTTACTCTCCCTAAAACCACTCCGTTCTCGCTAGCGTGTACAAACAAAGCTAAGGTCACTACTCACTTCTGCACAATCTTTCATTTCTTTTTCTCTCTTGAAAACTGTATCAGAGGAAAAGCTAAAAGAATCGTCGAGAACGTTTGACGGTTTTCGAAAGTCTAATTTGAATCTTGCTTTGTTTATTTCGATTACCGGAACTTGAAATGTTTGCCTCAACTTTGGTTTCGGAATCTACTTTTGTTGTTGTTGTTGATGTTGTTGTTGCTGCTCATTTGTCTATTCCGTTGCTGGGGAGCTTGAGGAGAAAAGAGAACGAAGATGTTTGAACTGTTTTATGTGGCTTGTTAGAGGTCTGCTTGTGTTCGATTTCTTTAAAATATTCATGTCGTGAGTGATTGATGAATGTGTATTTTGAGGTGCTTATGTATTTGCTTCTTTGTTTGACATGTTGAACTTAAGAATGTCCGGTGCAAACGATCCTGAATGTAGTATTTGTCTAACTATGCGGTTAAAAGTTGACGATCTTTGACAGTTTAGTGTTTGTTTATACTTTTCTTAAGTGTATGCTGTAATTTTCTTTTTGTTTCTGATCTGGAGGACGTTGTACTTTTATATTTGTGGAATATGTGGGGAGAAGATATGTATACTTGTTATCAAGCTTTGTGGGTTAATGGAGTTTAGAGTAGGCAATGATTGAGGTCAGTAACACCGGCCGAGTTCTGCTGTTGGTTAAGACACGTGTGCGTTGCTGTTTGATGATAATGTTAAGCATTGAAATTTCAGTTTCATCGACATGCTATGATAACTTTTAATGTCTGTTCGCGAATCTCTTTAGTTTGTTTTATCCATCCAAGTAATAGTAACACTCTTATTTAAATACGTAGCTCTTTTAAAAGCACTACTTTTCAGGCCAATAACTTGCTGTTGTCCAAGCGTTTCAAATTTTTCTTGATATCTATATTTTTTATCAAGCCAAAATAAAACGCATTATTTAATTATGGTAGTCTTCGACCAATTAAGTTAAAACAAGATACTAGCTTAAATTCTGGTTATGTTCATCCTTTTTGTTCTTTTTTGGAGTTCATGAGTTTACCAATAAAGCATTTGTGGACCAATAGATCATTTAGCTCTTTATAATATATATATCAAAAAGACTTGCCTGAAATCATTCTCAGATCATTTCATTCTTAATAATGTATATATTGCACATATCAGCTTCATTTTCAATTTGCATAATTTGACTATTCTCTGATCTTCTTTTTTTTTTTTTAATGTCCTGAACTAATTAAGGACTGGAAGCTAGAGGCATCAGCATGATTCTTTCACATAAGCTTTTATCCCTTGCCTAATTGTATGTTGTAAAACTTGTACTAATTACTTCTTTAGAATTTGCACGAAAATCCAATACCTGGTAGGTACTTGGTAGTTGGTGAATTTTCCTTGGAAAGTTATTTAGGAATGCGTTTTTTTGAAGCATTGGTGCATATTAAGGAGTAAATGATGAATGAGATTATCTTATGCAGAATCCTGTGCAATTTATGGGACTTATTTACCTTTTTTAGATATATTCAACATGAAGAACACTTTCTCAATTTGTATGGGGCATTGCTTTCTTCCCTTGTTTGGGAGATCCCTTTTTGCAAGGTATGACCTCAAATGGGGCGAGGAACAGTGGAATGGTGGTTGCCACTCTCATTTTTCCTCTCTTTTGCCATTTTCTCCAAATTGTTATTTAGGGATTTGAGATATTTGTATATAATTTATGTTGCATCTCCTTTTGCATTCTAGGTTTTCTGGAGCATTTAAATGCATGTGGAAATTATAAGGTTCCTACAATGTAGCAATTTAATGTATCTAGATAAGCACTCGTGTACTCGTTTTTGTAAAGCATGTGTATGCACGTCTCTCAACTATTACCAAACTCTTCAAATTTTAACTTTAATTGACCTAGAGGAGAATTGATAGAGATATATGGCTCCACCTCTTGTAATTTTGTTTAAATTTTCAGCATAATCTTAAGTTTGTCAATGGTGAGGCTATGAGCATATTAGACGAATCATTAGTTCTGACTGTTAAACTGAAGGGTGTACAGTTTATTCTGCCTTGATTGTGATTTTTAAAAACTTTCCACAGTTTGAGTATGCACCAGTGTATAGGTTACGGGAATAGACTTACTTGTAAACAATGTATAACATCAATAATAAAATTATTTTCCTCAATGGCATGGAAATTATATGTATACTGTTGTATAATATTGAGTATATAAATTTGCCATTTTAGCAGTCTCACTTTATACATAATATACCAGAAAGGTTACAGCTGGACACTCCTGCCTGTACCTTATACATCATATGTGGAATTGTCTGGGCCATTTTCCTGAAATCTGATCGGGATATTGACAAGTGATTACATGTTCTGGTTCGTTAACTCTTCTCTTATTATCACTTCCTTCAGGTAAATATTTTTGATGAAGAGGTTGTGACAATGTATGTGCTACTGTTGGCAAGTGAAGATTGTTGATTTCGTGGTCAGTTTCTGAAGCAAATACTTGCTCCTTATGTCGAATGTCTACAATAATGTGAACACTTTTACCAGTCTATCAGTCAGTTCTTATGATAAGGGTTGGAGTCATATATATTGTTTGATGCTTGACCAAAGTTGAGAGTTTGTATAGATATTGTCAACTTTCAATGTCCAGGGCAGAGCATATGGGTGTTTCTCCATCACAACTTTGTTGTCATACCAACAATTATCCATGTCCTAAGCAAACTGTAGTGGAACAGACTCATGGAGTAGATTCCGAGTCAAAATACAATACGAGGTGTGAGCAGGAGGATCAGTATGAGAAAGAATTAGTTCAGACTGGACCAGGAGACAGTATTGCAATCCCCGGGCATGTTGCAAGTGAACCATTGGGAGCATCTGTCAAAGATGTATACAAAATTACTGAAGTTCTAGATCCCCTTCTTGAACACACATCTAGGAAAAGCACAGCTCCTAGAAGTTCAAGCACGGATTTTGGTGGTGAATGTGCACATAGTGGTCCATTGAAGGAAAATGGACTGGTTAGCTCTGAAATAATAGCAAATGAAAGCAAGGAAACCAATGGTACAGCATCAAGCAGTATTGTGACAGAAAAATTGCAAGCATTTCCTGTTGATTCCCTGTATCCTTTTACTGAAGTTGTGGCACAACCGCATGAAGATTCAAACGAAAGTAACCAGGTTGGTGTTAAAAATTCTCTCCACCAAGAAACTACATGTTTCCCAGCCCCTGAGTTTCCATCGAATGGCAATTGTTGTGATACATTGAAGGAGAGAAAAAATGTTGACTCTGAAATGGTGCAAAAGAAAATAGAGGAACTGGGAGCTTCACCCATTTGTGTTCCTAATGTATCTTTGGATCAAACTCCTACATCCATTTCAAGTTGTCAGTTTTTGGGTCTACCTCCTGATAATCAGACCCTGATTCCTGTTACTGAGCTATTAGGATCATTGCAAAGTGATTTGGACAATCATTCAAGTGTCAAACAGTTTGAAACACCAAAGAATGCAGTTAATAACTCCAGCAGATTGGGAGGAAAGGTTAAAAAAATGCCAAAGTTTTCCAGGAAAAAATACATGTTGAGATCCTTGACAGGAACAGATAGAGTTCTGCGGTCAAGATCACAAGGGAAACTTAAAGCACCTGAGACCAGCAATAGTTTAGCTGGTTCTAATTCCAATGTGGAGAAAAAAACCCAAAGAAGAAAAAAGAGAATAAAAGAGAGAGTTGTAGCAGATGAATATTCAAGGATCAAGACACATCTAAGATATTTATTGAATCGAATGAACTATGAGCAAAGCCTGATCATTGCTTATTCTGGAGAGGGCTGGAAAGGACTAAGGTTTGTACACTGATCTCAAAGATCCTTTCAATTTATATTTTGAAACATTATCTTCCTAATCTTTTTTGTAAAGTAATTTTGAGTCTGACCGCGAAAACTGTGAACTTGAATCATATTATTTGTTTTAGTTGGGCGACATATATCCACAACTAGCCCTGCTTTACAACTAAGTTGTAAAAACACATATCTCAAATAAGCAAAATGGCTAGAACAAGAAATTATTAATCTAAGATATGATTATCAGGAATAGCTGATCGGTTAAGAGACATAAAATCATATGACAGAAACTCAATAAGCATGGGAATCCAATTGAGAAGTTGAATATGATATTATTTTGTGTCAACTAGACATATGGTTCTATACAAAACTGAAGGATGAATCTTGATTTATACTACTGTGAAAATGTAACTACTAAATCATGGTAGTTTGACCAATTGCTGCTGTGCCATAAACTCTGGAGCAATATCACCATTTTGTGGTCATATACATAATTGAAGGACAAATCGAGATTTAGCACTCCACAACTCCTTGCTAGCTTGAAACTAAGTGCTAACCAAACCTGATAGTCTTACCAATCATTGCAGTGCTATGAACTTTGGTTTAATTTATTGTGGAGATGAAACATGGAAAGAAGATGAAAGACTGCCCCTTTATGTCTGTGTTAGTCCTCATGCTCCAATAGATGTCAAAGTCTAGTAATTTTGTCAAAAACACTTTAACAGTGTTATAGTGGACCCAAAGACTCTGTATCTTCATTGATGGCCCTCTCACACATCTGTAAAAATGGTGTTTTGCTATATAAAATGTATGTAAAATTTTTTGGATTCTTTCTGATAAGCTAGCTTATATTCTGTTTGCTTGAGTCTTGAGAGAATCTGAACTAATTTGGTCTGTCGTTTGCTCTTGATCTGTCGCTTCTTGTTACATTCTCTATATGTTTAATGATTTTCTCCGCCAACAGGTTGTATGTAATATTCCATTTATGTAATTTCTGCAGCCTTGAAAAGTTGAAGCCGGAGAAGGAGCTGCAACGAGCCACAGCAGAAATTTTACAACGTAAACTGAAAATAAGGGATTTGTTTCACCGTATTGATTCATTGTGTGCTGAAGGAAGGTTTCCTGCCTCTTTTTTTGATTCTGATGGACAGATCAGCAGTGAGGATGTGAGAGATTTCTTGAGTTTTTGATCATGCTTGTTGAGATTTGAGAATTCTTGTTCCTACTTATTGCTCTAGCCTAAAATATTTGTTCAGTTTTTGATACTGAGATGCTGAAATATAACCACTTCAGACAACTTCTCTTTTGGCAGATATTTTGTGCCAGATGTGGATCCAAAGACTTGACTACGGATAATGATATTGTTCTGTGTGATGGTATTTGTGACCGAGGGTTCCACCAGCTCTGTTTGACACCTCCATTGCTAAAGGAAGATAGTAATGTTCTATTCAGTTGGTGGATAAGATGTGGACTGACTTTGATATTTGTTTCACAGAGTTGCTTTCATTATTCTTAATTCTTTTGATCTCCCCCTTGGAATGCAGTTCCTCCTGATGATGAGGGTTGGCTATGCCCTGGGTGTGATTGTAAAGTTGATTGCATTGATATGCTAAATGACTGTCAAGGAATGGATCTTTCTGTCATGGATAGATGGGAGGTAATTATGTGGCAATAATAGTTTATTATGAACTAATTTAATATATTTTATTTAAATATTTAATAGCAAATTTTCATTGTTCTTCTGTCCCATCTGCAGAAGGTATTCCCTGAAGCCGCAACTGGACAAAATCTGGATCAGAAATTTGGACTTTCCTCTGATGATTCTGATGATAATGATTTTGATCCTGATGTTCCAGAAACATATGAAAAGAGAGAGGGAGATGAATCTAACTCTGATTCACACATAGATGAGAATAGTGAGGAAAATGAAGCAAGCTCAGATGAGTCAGACTTCACTTCTGCATCTGATGAATTGCCTTCTCCTCATAAAGATGACCAGTACGTGGGGCTTCCTTCTGATGATCCTGATGATGACGACTTTGACCCTGATTCTCCAGATTGTGATGAAAAGGTGGAGGAAGAAAGTTCAAGTTCTGATTTTACATCAGACTCTGAAGATCTTAGTGCTGCTCTTAATGACAATGAATTATCAGGGGAAGAAAAAAAAATGTCTGGGCTTAAAAAGGACTCTAGTGCACCTAGATCAAGGATTGGTAGAAAGGAGTCTTTGAAGGGTGAGCTTATGTCCATATTGGAGCAGAACGGAAACCAAGAATGTTCTGAATCTGTTTCTCGAAAAAGAAATGTGGAAAGATTGGATTACAAAAAGCTGTATGATGTGAGTTCTTTATTTAGTCATGTTTTTCACGATCCTCTGGTCATATTTGCCAAGCTTTTACCTCAGAAGTGATTTCAAGTCCAATAAACTTGCTATGATTCAATCTCCATGTTAATGGAGGTGTTCCACCTGTACAAAGAAAAAGTGCCCCTTTGTACTTAGAATAGCTTTCTGCTATGCTCTGTCTATTTGGTTCTTGTGTCTAGAAGAACTTGATTTGGATTAAGAGATGGACTTTCTACTCTTGCAATATGTCAATGCCATAGGCTACTTGTTGATTGTTGAAAACAAGAATAATGACAGTCCTTGCCTTCTTAATTAACGGTAATGTCTCCATATTTGTGCATGGGAAATAGACAGTAGCTTGTGCTATGGAGCAATTAAAGACGCTACTCAGGTTGTGTCAATGTGTAACTGTTCCAATGATGGCTAGAAATGCAAGTACATATGATACTAGATGTGATTATCTTGTGATAGCATATTTAATGCATTGGACGTTTGCTATTGTCTGTTTTCTTGTTCCCTTCTGTAGTTTACTTAGCTTTCATCCTTGTGATTTGTGAAGGAAACATATGCAAATGCTTCATCTGATTCAAGTGATGATGAAGATTATGCGGATAGAGTCAGACCAATGAAGAGAAGGAGAAGTGCAAAAGAAACTACTTCAGCTTCTGCTAATGGAATTGCTAATATGAACGGGAGTTCCAATTTGCAGCAATATATGGTGGAAACTGGGAATACTAATGAGGGAGAAAGATGCCATAAAGTTAACTTAGATAATGCAGTTACATCACCTGCTAAAATATACGGGGGATCATCTGCATCTGGTAGTGGTGGAAAAAATGTTAGGTCATCATCGTATAAGAGACTTGGAGATGCTGTGACACAGGTAAGCCTTTTATTACAGTCTTCTTTTTTGAGTCTGGATCTCTTTGGTATTAATTAAATATTGAAGTCTTTCTTAAATGGTCAGAAATTTGATCTTAATTTGTAGGCTATGATTTGGGATTGTCAAGTTGCAGTTTTAGTGTTTTCATTTCTTATTAAGGATGAATAACTTCTTCAAGACGGAAAACAAACTTCCATGTTTTTGCAAATGCTCTGAGCCCGAGCTCATTGTTTTGGAAAAAGTGGAAGCAAGTATTATCAAGTAAAGGTGAAAAGCTGGCAGTAATATTGGTTAACATTTGATTATATAATTTATCATGCATCTTTTGGATTGTTATCTTGGACTCCAGTTATTCATTCTTATGTGTCTGGTCGGTTGTTTTTGGAAATAAATCAATGGATGAAAGTTAGTTTAGGCTCTTTATTCACTATGCCATAGAAAATTGTTTTAGTTTATTTGCTTTCTAGTTTTCAATTAATAATGGACGAAATTATGGTTGTTTTGCTATTCAGACACTCTACAACTCCTTCAAGGAAAATCAGTATCCTGACCGAGCTACAAAAGAAAGATTGGCCAACGATCTGGGAATTACTTTTCAACAGGTTATGCATCTTTGCCATCAGTCATTCATTTAGCAACGTATGAACATGTGGAGATATAATGCATATTTATTTATTTGTTATTTTTCCTCTTTAGTAGATATCTTTATTTTATGTGACTGGAAAGATGTTGCACAATGCAGGTTGACAAGTGGTTTGGGAATGCTCGTTGGAGTTACAAACATTCTTCATGGGTGGAGCCAACCCAGGCAACTCCGGCAGTAAAGTCCCTGGAGCCAAATACAAGAAAGGCATCGCCTGAAGCAGGACATGAAGCTCGTAATAACGGAGGCCAAGGTGAGGGGTCATCCAAGTATAATGCAACTGCGACAGGGAGTTATGGTGGGGTTGCAATCGGCAGCAAATTGCATAACCAAAAAAGCAGTAAACTGAATTATAATCCCCCAAAAACTAGAGGGAGAAAGCGCAAGTCGGATGATCCGAAGTTAGATTCGGATGTAGGAGGAAGTCAACCATCAAACCCACCTAAAACTGGAGAGACGCAAACGCAGGTCGGTGGAAGAACAACCAGAGGAAGGAAATTGGTTTCTTAAAATTTATATTTCATATATTTGTTCTTGCAGGAGAATTAGCAATCATCTGCCTGATGCAAGATATCGGGAAGTCCACACGAGTTATTTCGAGGGTTGATTGGCGCGACAAAGTGATGCCATTGTTGTAATTTAATAATGCTCCCAATTTTTTTAAAAGCGGCCTTTTAGATTCTTTCTCCGAGAGATATCCTTCGAACTTTACAAATTTCTTTTAACCATTTGAATCTCTCTAGTTTTTTTTTCTTATATTTTTTTTCCTTATTTCATTAACTACAACCAGCCAAAAGTGCATTTACGAGCCATTGGGGAAAAGAGCCCACTCAAACATTTTCCGGAACAAGAGATCAATAATAAAACTTAAGGGCTAATGTATTCCCTTCAATATTGTTAATACCGTATCTAGTATTGGACTTGGTTCTATATAAAACCAAGAATAATAAAGTATTTAAAATGTTATAATTATTTATATTAAAATATTATATAATAAGAATAATATTGGTCCATAAGTATAATAATAAGAGTTTGTATCAAAAAACATAATAAAGTAGAAGTGAAATGTAAAGCATTTACAATTAAAAGTTTTATATTTTTGTTGTATACAAAGAGTGGGTACAAGTGAAGTTAAAAGAAAAGAGAATAAAAAAATGGACACTTTTTTCAATGTTGTATCCACTAAAATTGTATTAACTTAATTTTTATTTGGTATAAAATCTTTATCATTTATGAGGAGTCTCATCATCATACAATTTAAACTCATTATACCAAATTAACATATCAATACTTTGCTATCCAACATTTATCTTCCAAGTCTCTTTTATTTATAAAATTTAGTTCCTCAAATACTTAATCCTCTAAAAAATCAATATAATGAAGACATATTGGATATAAAGAACTACTTTTTTCATTATGATATTAAGAGTCATAATAAAAAATTAAATTACCAAGAAATTATGAGAAATTATATTCAATTTAATAATAATATTATCATATCTTTCTTGAAGGTTCAAATTATATCTTATTCTGTGTGCTCCAATTTGTTTCTTTTTTGGGAATGGATGAATTCAAATGTATTTAATTTCTTTCGTACCTTAAGCATTGACTAAGAATTCAAACTGCAAATTTTTACAATTCTAAAACATTATTTTTAAATTGATTGTACCAAGCAACTGTAAGACAACAAAAGTAATCTTACAAACAGAATAAAGTGGTCATTAATTTTAAATAAGTAATAAAAGTTAATAAAAAATTGGATTAAGTTTGTCTTTTTGATGTATTGCATGGGCATTCCAAAATCGCTTCATGTATCCTTGTATACCTCTATTTGTAATCTATGCAGATCTTTTTATCATTTCATATTAAACAATTATTGTGAAAGTTAATAATATTTTCCTTTTAACTTCAACTTTTTTGTGTGTGTAAAACTTAGTCTACATAAATACTTAGATTTGGAAATGCCTAATAGAAAACAATAGAAAGTAAAGTTGTCTTTTCCATCTTTCATTAATGACTACAATATATGGTATATACAAGAAAGTCTTATTTTTCAAATTGACCTTGATTGCTTCCTCACCTTCTCTATGACATCATAAAAAAACCGATGGATGCCTTCATATCACTATCAACTGTCAACCAGATGAAGTATTTTTACCAAAGGCTCATGATTTTGAATAACAAATTGATTTTTAGACTAAAATTTAAGACCTTCAAGTATAATCTTAGAAAACTTCATTCTAGCATTAGACCTGAGATGCAGAGATACAACCTATTTATCATTTGTAAACATTTATCTCAGTTCCTTCTTCATTTGAATAAAGCACTAATAAGAATTTTGTTACAAATCTTATAATGATAAGACGAAAAAAATGCCTACTATTAGTGAAATCCTTTCTCATCAAATTTAAAACCCATATGATTATATGTAAATTTGGTCACTTTTCTTGTTTTTTTTGGCACAATTTCATCAATGATGGGAAAGTATCTAGCATCTCATATGCTTTCCAACATCCGTTCAATACAATATGTGGTACAAGGAGTGCCATAAATGAATTATACCTTCTTTATAACGTTATTCTTTCTAATCTTAATCCTAAAGTTCTTAAAATAGTAATGAAGAAAGTGAACACACTTAACTTATATATTTATAAATTGCCAAGAGTCAAAGTAGTTGATCATCCCATATGTACAAGGTGGGAAACTCTAAGTTGATACCAAACTCATCCCATCTCCACTTTGGGGCCATCATAACTTATAATGATCCAAGACAAGCCTTAAAGCACCTTCTTTCAAAGGGCTTGCAAAGTTTTCTAACTTTGTAATTAGGGACCTGGTAAGACTATTAGGTAAATCAGTTTTATAGCCAATTTTGAATATCTTTCTTTAATCAAGAAATGACTTATCTGTAACTTAAATTTTATAACCAATTTTTCGAACAAAGTTATTACTATATGAAAATAATCATCAAATAAGGGATTCCAAAGAAGATATTAGGTTATTTGAGTTTTAAAAATCTAATAATATTATATCAAATATTGACACTTTACAATATGAATTTCAAAGTTAAAATTGCCAATAATTGAAAGAAAAAAAAGTTGAGAAGTTGGAATGAGAGTATATGTATTGATTTTTTGATGATGTTTGCGTTACAATGTATGCTATATTTATAAACAAATTGAGATAAGATGAATCAATTTGTAATTAATTCAATTTAAACCAAATTATCAGATTGTATATGATGTTATCTAAACTAAGATGATTTAATGGAAGGATGAGTTTATCTAATATAATTACAATAGATAAGATTTAAAGGATGTTCTATTATCAGCCCCTCCCAAGCTAATGTTTGAAAGAACATTGAGCTTGTGACGTCACAAAAAAAAGGGAGTAAACCCTAATGGTTTAGTGAGAATGTCTGCAAGTTGGTAAGAAGCCGATATATGATGTATGAATAGAAATTTCTTCGTAAACAGATCACGAACAAAATATGTATGAATTTCAATATGTTTTGTACAAGCATGAGAGACGTTATCCACAGTAACAAAGGTAGCACCTATATTGTCACATTACAAAAGTAGTTTAATGTCTAAGAATCCAAGTTCACCAAGTAGAGAATTAACCCAACATAGTTCAACGATAGCTATAGTAATGCTTTTATATTCTACATTATTCCTAGATCTAGGAACAGTAGATTGTTTCTTAGAACTTCAAGAAATTTAAGAGGAGCTGAAGAAAAAGCAATAACCAGATGTAAATTAATGATCATTAAGACACTCAACCCAATTTGCATCAAAAGAAGCAGTGATGGTTAAGGTAGAAAGTTTGGTCAAGCATAGGCCATAAGATGGGGCAGAGAAATAGATGTATAATCAACCATATTTATATCCCATATTTAATGTATTTTTCCTTGATATTTTATACTTTTATTTTATATTTGCTACTTAATTTGCTCCAAGTGTGTTAACAAAGTATAATTGCCTTCATGAACTTAAAGGAAAAGGATTCAGATGAAAACATGACATAAAACGAAGATTTGAAGCACAAAATGGATGCACGGGGTTGCAACAACTCGTGTACTTCTTTGAGGCCTTACAAATTAAAAAATTCTAGGTATTTTCACTGCAAGAAAATAAGACATTACTGATGGAAAATTACTAGCGGAAAATATTCCGTCATAAATCAGCAACAGAAATTCACTTTCCATCAGTAATGTTGGCAAAATAACCTATGGAAAAAAAATTCATCGGTAAACGTAGAGGAAAAATATCCCTGCGAGTTTTCCGACGTATAAAAAATTATGCGGCAATAGCTGGCAAGAAAAATTTGCAACTTAAATATTGACAGTATCAGTATTCTATCGGTAAAATACCGATAGAATTCTTTTTCGTCGGTAGGTTCCGTCGACAAGTATCAAAATGATCATTAAACAAAACGACATTGTTTCGTTTTAAGCCAAACGACGTTGTTTTGTCATCACCGTTTACAACCCTGATTACCCCCCTCTCCTCTGCTTTTTTTTTCTCTCTTCTCTCAAATTACACCATCGATTCTCTGGGTTTTGTGCTTCCATCTGCGATTTTTTCTTTGTTTGTGGTCCATCGTGCATCATTTTTAGGTAACGTGTGTATTGATTTTATTTTGTGTTGAAAAAAATGAAGGTGTCTTAGATGGTTATATGTATATCGTCGGTGGGGGATGAGTTTTGTTATAATTGTTGGCTTATCCATTTTTTAGTTGAATTGTTGGTTTAGTTACTGTTTAAATTTGTTGTTATTGGTAAATATGAAAAAATGCAGTTGTTTTGTTATTAGTTAGAGATAATTCGGGTTGCCTATAAGTTGTTTGATGAAATGTCTCTT
>JANIIA010000192.1:64737081-64747822 GCA_027478495.1 Erythroxylum alaternifolium | reverse complement strand
ACTTGATATAATAGTTACCTCCAAATAAAAATAATCTATCTAACAATACTACAAAATTTATTCAAATCATGCTTACTTAAAAAAAAATTTCAAGGCCCAACACTAAGAGTAAAATTTTTAAGCTCATTTTCTTTCTTTCATGTGTTTATCATGTATAGTAGGATGATTCTAGAGCTTGCTTTTATTATGCATATCAAGACCATGTTTCTTACATTAGAAGTATTGATATGATGAAACACTTAGGTTCAACAATTTGCTTTAGCCTATTTCTTTGATAGTTACCACAGACATAAAATTATCTTTTAGCAATAACCAAGTTGAGCCTTAGGCTTTTTTATTGATTATACCCACATAATAACCCTTACCCTATTTTTCTTTAAAATCTTTTTATTATTTTGAACCTTGAAGGTTATTTACATTATTTACTTATTGAGACTTGAATTTCTTGAAAGGTCCAATATTTCTTTAATTTTGGTACTGAATACTCAATTATTGCAAAAAAACAAGAGTTATTATATGATTATAAAAAAATTTGTGAATAATTTTATGATACTAATAGAGTTGTAATGAAAGGATGTGTGTTTTGTAAATAAGTCTTGTAATTTTTTTAGTAAATTTCCTTTAATTTAACCCTTGATGATATCTGAACCATACCATTCCTAAGCTCCATTACAACCTTATAAAGACCTTTTGATTTTTGTTTTTAGTTTATACGTAAGTGGTGGAGATGTGATATTATTGCAAGCTTATGGTAGGAGTTCTACTATGAATTGATTGAGAGTTTTGATGCTTTTTACCAAACACTTGAGTGCATGAGTGAAATCTTAGTGAGTGTGTAAAGATTTATACGTTTGAATTCAATACGATTATTAATATTATTGACTTAGAATGATAATTTTAGGATAATTTGATTCTAATTGTATGTTAATTTGTTAATTTTAGGACAATTTGATTCTAATTGTATGTTAATTTGATTCAATAGGATATGATGATGTATAGTATGAATAGCCAATTCGAGATTGATGATGGATTGATGTTGTAAGATTTGTAATTTTAATTATGGTTTCTTGAGGACAAGTAAAATCTTAAGAGTGAGGATGTTTGATAGATGCATAATTAACTATATTTATGCCACATATTTGATATGTTTTTGCTTGATATTTTATACTTTTATTTGGTGCTTAATTTTCTCTAAGTGTGTTTATAGAGTATAATTGCCAATTTTCTCCAACTGTGTTTATAGAGTATAATTGCCTTCACGGACTTAAAGGAGAAGAATTCAGATGAAAACATGGAATAAAAAAAGATTTGAAGCACGAGTGTGTAACAGTCCGTGCACTTCTCTCAGGCTATGTAGATTTGCAAATTCTTGGTATTTTGCCATGCATCAGCCTATGCATCTCCCTATAACCCTAAATTTTACTATAAAAGGATGTATTCAAAGGTAATTGAGGGAAGCAGACATTAAGAGGCGTTGTGAAATTCTCAGAAGTGACTCAAGGGGAAATTTTGGTTCAAAGACGTGGAAAACATGAAGAAATCCTTGAAAGATCCATCATAATACAAGATCAAACTTCTACCTTGCAAGAATATTTGATAAAAGACAAACAGGGAGATTTAAAATTATGAACTCATTGTTTTCTATTAGTTTTTCTTTCTTTTATGTTTGATTTTGTTTCCAATAATATGTAACTAAATTCCTTTAGTGTGTAGGTTAGATGAACCCTATGTTTATACTTTAACATGTTGATATATGTTTAGTTGTTGATACATTTAATCATTTACACTTAGCGATTAATGATATAAAAATTCTTAAGATACTCACTTTAATTCATATATGATTTTGGTACAATTGGAAGTAAAGAAATTAAAGTGAGTCGAAAGCATTACATTTGGGGTGTTTTTCCAAGATTAATTTTCACTTGTCTTCATGGAGCAAGAAAAAGAAAATTAAAAGAAAAGAAGAAAATTAAAAGAAGAAAAAATGCAAAGAACAGTGAATGAAGATGGACAGCTAGAAAAAGAGACAAAAACGGCAGTGCAAGATGAAGAAAATGCAGTTTAGGAGGACAAGGCAGGAGATGAAATGTAGCGCAGTAGTTGGAGGTTACGCAGACGATGTTTACGTTTCACAGATGACTGCTAGAGGGTTTTTAAGTGGCATGAACAGTGAAGGTGACCACCCAAGTTAAATGGTCACTTCAATAGCTCAGTGAAGAGAGAATAGGAGGGTGATAGAAATAGAGAAGAGTGGAGGCATGAATAGTGGAGATGGACAGATATGTTTATTTGTCAAATTGGTGAATAGTAAGAATAGGAAGAGAGCTTGTGGCAGAAACAAAAAGAGAGGAGCTAGGGTCTTCATTAGGGTTATTAATGGGGACTGAAACATTTTTTTGGGAGAGACCCATGGAAGGCTAAGTTTTCGACGCCAGTTCGGAGGTGACATCGATGCCGACCACACAGATTAAGTGTATTTTTATTATTTTGTTGTTTCTTTCTCTCATTAGAAATTGATTATGTTATCTTGTATGGATTGATTGGGTATTTGAATGATGATGATTGTAATGCTTTATTGAATCATTTTTTATGAAAACCTATTGCTAGAATTGAAAGCAATACTTAGTCGTTGTATTCTCGATTCATGTTTAGCAACTAATGGTTTCGAATCATTAGAGATAAGCATAACATAGGTTAAATAATCTGAGCTTGTGTGATTATTACCTAGGTTGGCCTATTTTTCTAATTCGTAAGGCGATTTTCTAGATAAACTTAGAGAGCTTATTCTAGGTTTCCCGATAACTAGGGTTAATTAATGAGTGTTTCGTAATTAACTAGGATTTACGGAAAAATTAGGATTAATAGATCTTGTTGTTAATCTACAACTGATAATTGCTAAGAGAGATAAAAGAATAACAAACCAATGAATTATGCTTAATTAGGGTGTAGGCCGAAATTGAACTAAAAAACCGAATTCCTACCGAATTCTCCAATTTTGCCATTTTTTGCATGTTTTCTTTAATTTATTTTCATTAGGTTTATTTTATTTTATTTTCTTATTAAATCCAAAACTCCCATTACCTAAACATCAATTAATTTTATTTCATAAGCTAACCGAACACTCCCTGAGGGATCGACCTAGACTCACCATTGCTACAATGGTTGTCTAGTTATTTTATTTTAACCAGTGTTATGACGCGCCTATCCCATGTTTTGATTTTGATTGATATATTGTGATTCGATTATGTGTTTAATATATGTTCTAATAGATCCAGAATGTTAGATCATAATCTGATTTCATAACATAGAGATTGAGAAATCATGTGTGTGAATAGATATACTGTAATTGGAAGGAGTTGATTGCAACCCTAGAGATAAGATGACATAAATCTTTTGTATTAGGGTTGAACCTAATAGCATGATTCATATCTCAGTAAAACAATCCTATAAACTTTAACTTTAGTAATTCGATTAATGACTTTAGGATTAGTTGTTATTAGACTCAAGAATGAGCTATTAACATACTATAGGAATCTCCACAGTCCAATAAATCAATAAAACAATTGCATAATAAAAAGGAAAATTTCAAAGAGATTTTAGGGGGATTTGTTTAAACATTAATTTTTAATATCGATCATTTTCTAAGCGATTTCTTATTTCTCTATTCAATATAGCTGCCTACCTTATTATATTTGTTTAGTTTTTATTTTCTTTAAATTAAAAATCATAATCAAATTCGTAGACTAGATAATAAGATTATGATAATTACTAGTATTCATCATCTTTATAGGATCTATTTGTATTTGTTGGTACTAGCTACAACTACGTCATGCACTTGCGGTTAATTCATAATTGACTAACTCAGTAAAATTAATCATAGAGCAATGATACCGAAGAATGCATTAACCGCCGATTAGTGAATAACTATAGGATAATGTAAGAATTATGAAACTTTGTTAATAGCTAATTGGATATCAGGTCTAGTTAGACGAATATATTGAAGTGCACCAACATTATTACTATATTTAGTAGGATTAGGAAGAGGAAAGTCATGATTTTTGGAAAGTGGTTGAGAGGGGGTTAATGGGTATGAAGGCAGGTTTGGAAGAGTTAAGGTGTGTGTGGTGAAGAAGGTCATGGGTTTATTTAGATTGTGTAAGAAGAAGGCCAATGGGTCTAAATGTGGTTTCGATGCTAATAGAGTAGTAAAGAGGTCTTAGATCTTTTACGGTGAAAGCATAGTAAAGAGCATCATTGATGGTTTGAATAAATTTTTGTGAAGAACCACTGACCAAGATATCATCCACATAAACAATAAGAAAGGTAGTGTGAGTTTATATGGACTGTGTGAGATCCCATATCAGTTAGAGAGGGGAATGAAGTATGCCTTATAAGGGTATGGATACCTCTTCCTCATAGACGCATCTTCCCAAAGTGTGGGAAGAGCATAACCACGAGGGCTTGGCTAGGCCAAGGCCCAAAAGCGAATAATATCTATGGGCAGGTAGTTTATGGCTATTACAATGGTATCAAAGCTAGTACCCGAGCTGGTGTGTCAGTGAGGATGCTGAGCCTTGAAGGGAGTGGAATGTGAGATCTCATATCAGTTGGAGAGGGAAACAAAGTACGCCTTATAAAGATATGGATACCTCTTCCTTATAGACACGTCTTCCCAAGGTGTGGAAAAAGCAAAACTGTGAGGGCTTGACTGAGCCAAGGCCCAAAAGTAGACAATATGTGTAGGCAGGTGGTCTAGGGTTGTTACAGAGTGAATAAAAAGAGACGTTTCAGCTTTGGAGGAAGTGAACCCAAGGTCAACAAGTTTTTGACTTAAGTGGTGAAACCAAGCTCTAGGAGCCTACTTAAAACCATAAAGAGTTTTGTGTAGTTGACACATATAATGAGGAGGATAATGAGGATTAACAAAACCTGGTGGTTGTTGTATAAAAACATGTTCTTATAAGTTTCCATATAGAAAAGCATTGTTAACATCAAATTAACATATGGTCCAATTTTTAGCTAAAGTAAATATAAGAACGAGGCAAATAGTGTTTGGTTTGACAAATGGGCTAAATATGTCAGTATAATAAAGACTTGGTGATTAATGATAACCTTTAGTTACCAAATGGGCTTTATAGCAATATAAGAAACCATCAGAATTAAACTTTGTACAGAAGACCCACTTATAATCAATAATATTCACGCCTGGAGGAGGAAGAATAAGGAACCAAGAATTATTGTGATAGATAGCTTTGAACTCATCAAGTATGACTTATTACTAGTGAGGAAATTTGTTTGCTTGAGTGAAAGAAGTAAGGTCCGGATCAAGAGATGTAGGAACGGTGGTGTTGTAAGTAATATGGTCAGAAAAGGATTTTAAAGGTAGAGTGTAGTCTGGAGTGGGAGTGACAATTGGTTAAGAAGAGGAGGATGATGGTTCAGGAACAAGTGGAATAGGTAAGGAAGAGGGTATAGGAGGCATGGATGAGGTAGAAGTAGTCAAGATTGGTAATAAGGGAGAACTAGGCAGTGGTGGATGAGCATATGATAATTCAATTTGTGATGGAAAAGATAGAGAAATGGTAGAAGAAGAAGAAGAGGAGTTTAGTTTCAGTTTATAAAATTAATTTTTAAGAAATATTTAAGAAATTGATTTTTAAGAAAGCTGACATGTTGGGAAAGATAAATTTTATTGGTGGAGGGATCAAAACATTTGTATCCTTTATACTTAAAGGCGTAGCCCATGAATACACATGGGATGGATTTGGGTGTGAGTTTGTCAGAACTAATGTCAGTAAGGAAAGGATAACATGTATAACCAAAAACATGAAGATGATTAAGATTGGGAGGAGAATTGAACAACAATTCATGAGGAGATTTGGAATGTACAGTAGATGATGGTAAAAAATTTATAAAGTAAATAGTAGTGGAAAAGGCTTCATACCAAAATCTCTTTGAAAGAGAGGTGTACAAGAAGAGTGATTCTTGTTTTAGTGATGTGATGAATTTTACATTCAAGAATACCATTTTGTTGTGGGGTATGAGGATAAGAAATATGAAAATAAATGTTGTGGGTTATGAGAAAAATAGCAAATGATCCTTGGATGAGTTCAAAATGTTGAGAATAAAAAACAATCCTTTGATGAGTTCAAAATGTTGAGATTAAGTTCTCAGTAGTAGTTTTGAAAAATTGAAAATTTTGTAATGCATGAGACGTATGATCTAGAGGAAAAATCCAGGTTTAATAACTAAAATCATTAATAAAAATTATAAAATATCTTGAATTAGAAAGTGATAGCAAAGATGATGGTCTCCAAATGTCGCAATGAATAAGTTGAAAAGAGGTAGTACATACTCTAGTAGATGTAGGAAAAGAAACAGAATAACTTTTCTTTGAAGACATGAATTACAATGAAGATGGGTATGAAACACTATCAGGTGTAAATAACTTGGAAAAAAATTTGAGAACATGGATGACCAAGATGATGACGCCAGAGTTTTGAAAAAGTACATTGAGTAGCAAAGCCATGGGATTTGTGAAATTGACAGTAACCTTAAGAGGGTAAAGATTATTGTGGATGTTTCTCAGGAGAAGTAGAATCTTAGTGTAAAGGTCCTTCACAATATAACTAGAGGGATTAAATTCAATTAAATAGGAATTGCCTTTAATAAATTGGGGAACAATAATTTGACTGGCAGTAAAGTTAGGAACCAGAGAATATTATTTAAGTATAATAATAAAAGATTTGTATAAAAATATAAGGAGCTTTTGGAGTTATGGGGAGAGTATTACCATTATCAACAATTACTTGATTAGTACCGTGATATGGTTAAATGGAGTCGACGGTAATGTTAATGGGTGTCATATAGGAAGAAACACTAATATCTGGAAGCCATTCGATAATTTTACTGTAGGAATAGGTGGAGGAATTTAGTGGAGGATTAATATTTAATACATAGAAGGTAGGTTGAAGTTGTGATGGGTTAAAGGAAAGATTGGAAAAATTATTTTGGGATTGCATGTATCAAAAATGACAAATAGCGACTATGTGACCAAATTGTTTTGTAAATTTGACATTTTAGAGGTTGGGAATTAGATTTTGGTCAGAAAGTGGAATTGGAATATAGGTTTGAATGTTTTGATTTAATTGAACTGTAGGGCCTGGGCTAGTCGAAGTATGGATTGGGCCAGGTATAGTGTGTCTGGTGAGGTGGATGTGGCAGTTGGGCTCGAGGAGGGGGGGTGGTTAATCTAGGCCAAGGCTTGAAAATTATGTAATGGCCTAGCCCAAGTTTGATTAAAAGAAGACCTAAGTTGGTTTTCTTATGCCAAATGCATATGACGTTGGTTGTGGGATTACTGTGAGGAAAAGGGCAACGTCTATTTTTAGTAGTGAAGGCCATATCTGGTGGAGTTTTGATGGATGGACAACAGTTGTTATTTGTGAAGAAACAACTTGGCTCGTAACTTAGGGAAGGATGAAGGAGTTTCATAATTCTCCATTATTATGATGAAGGATTCATATTTAGAGTGAAGGCCATTGATGGTGAAGAGGACCAAGTTTGCCCACGAGATTGGGTCTCCTATGGCTACTAGATCTTCAGTTGTAGTGGCAATAGTCGTAAGATAATAAGTGATGGTGGAATCCCCCCTTTTATGTGGTGTGAATTTGACAAAAAAGAAGAGATCTCTGAGCTATAGTTTGTTGAAGAAAATGATTTTTCAGGTTGTCTAGAGACTTCGAGCAGTATCACAGCTGAGAGTAAGAGACATGATTGTGGAGGCAAGTGTTGTGGTCAGACATCAATAGATTAATTTGTACTGTTTTTTCCATTGCAAAAATTCCACTAAAGGGGATGAAGTGTCATCAGTTGATGCATGATGCTTAGATGGTGGAGTGATGGATCCGTCGATATACCTGATTAAGTCACAGATAAGTAGTATTGCTTTAACTTGATTTTGCTAGATGAGGTAGTTAGTTTTGTTGAGAGTTCTACTAATAAAATTGGTGATGTTGGTAATCGGTAGTGAGGTGTTGGTAGTTTGTATTGTGATGTTTTGTGTATAAAAATGTAGTTAGGTTGTGTTTATGGATGGTATATGCAGAAGAGGTGAAAGAAAAAAAATTGAGATGTGGCTCAAGTAGGTTTTGTTACCATGAAAGAAAAAAATAAAGCTGACAAGTTGGAAAATGAGTATAATGTATTGATTTTCTGATGATTTTTACTTTACAACATATGCTATATTTATACAAAAATTGAGATAAGATGAATCAATTTGTAATTGATTCAATCTAAACTAAATAATTAGATTGTATATGATTTTATCTACACTATGATGATTTGATATAAGGATAAGTTTATCTAATGTAACTACAACAGAAAATATTCAGAAGATGTTCTGTTATCACTAACAAACCAAAAACACTTGACGAGCCAAATGTATAAAAAGTAATTTATAATTAGACATTGGTTATGAACCTCAATTCTCTTAGAACTGGAGGAACTGAGGAAGACTTAACAATTGAAAGACCAATGATATTATAGAAAACCTTAAATATCCTGGAAGACTAAGACTAAGAGACATGAGTTGTGATGAGTTGGCAATGATGACAGATTGGAGTGACAGGAAAGTTAAAGTGGTTGCGATTTGACGTGGAGAAAAAATTATGGTGAGAGACCTAAAGTGGCTCTTGCAATGAGCTGTATGGCGACAGTTGAAACCTAGTGTGACAATGATGACAAACATATGAGAGGAGGACACTATATAACATGAGATAGTGAGAGTAGGACAGTGAGATGAGAGGTAGCTGAAGAGGGATAGGGAGGGAGGGTTAGGAGGCTTAGGGAGTTAAAGTTACATAATTTTAAATTTTTTTCAATCTATTCCTAAATTTTTATAAATTTACAATTTTACTCATTATTTAGTTGGTATTTTGAATACTGGTCAATTCTATGATCTAGTATAATACAATTGATCTTAGTACCATTTTTTAGCCATTATGGTATGCTAATCTATTTGTTGATTACCTTCTCTAAAAATAAAAGCAAAAGTAAAAGATATTAGAGCTAAAGATATACATTCAATTTTAATGAACTTTACAATATTAGCATATACTATTGATGACCTTTATACACAATGAAACATTGGAGTTTTTTAGGTTTTATTCGACGTAAAATTACTTGTGCTTTAGCCATAGGAGGAGAACGTGGAAAAGTGGTTGGAATAGAAATTTTCATATTCAAAGTGCCTTCTCAATTGCACAAAACAATATTTTATCTTGCATTTTAAATGATCATATTACATTCCACCTATATTCATTTTCAACATGCTTTCCAACAAATTTTATTATGAACAAGGTTGATTTGACATATTAGAAGAAGTAATGTTTTATCCTCCATTACTAAATTCCATTCATGTAGAAGCTTACATAAGAAAAAATGTTTTATCCTCCATTACTACATCCCATTCATGTAGAAGCTTACATACTAGCATGGAGATTTCTCTTATATTCATTCCTTTTTTACTATAAACAATGTCATTTCTATGAAGTCATAATAACTCTTGAATACTTTTATTAAATGAAGAATGGTTCTCAATATCTAAACTAGTTAGGAGAGACAGAGGGGAGATAGATCATAAGCAATTAACAAGTTGATAATCTTTATTTCTTCATCACTTAGACAACTAGGACAAATTTTTTCTCTCTTTAAAATCCCTTTATTTTCCAACACACTTCTATTTAGTAAAACATTTAGGTTGTAAACTATACTTTTATTTTAATATTTGATGGATTTTGAGTTGTCATAATGCCTTTAATAAGTATTTTAAATACTAGGGGATAGATGTAGTTATAATCACATTTTGGATCCATAGTTGAAGAGCCATTGAAGAAATTTATTATGGTTTTAGTTGATTCAGAGACAGACCTTATTGGTTTATGCTCTACACCCAATCAGTTGGATGTAATATAGTGATATAATTATTTAAAGAAATTCTTTATCTTATACATATTTGGATGTATATTTTAAAGTTTATTAGATACATATACATTGCAAATGAAATGATGAGATAACAATTTTAAGATTTATATTGCATTTATGTATTATCCCTAAATTTTTCCTAGTCATTTGTCTATCAAAACAAGACATTGAAGAGAGTAAGACTATTAAACTTTATATTTCTTCCTTGTGAAGAAAGTAGTCAATATTATAGACTAAAATATGGAGATACTTAAACAAATATATTGTCACGACCCAGAACCACATCAGGCACATGACAACTGTTGGTCCTCGAATTTTATTTATTTATTTTTGATAAACAAGCATTGTTCGTTTTAATTTGAGGTCTTGCTATACTATTTTATCTTAGAGTTAATTAGCATATTAATGTGGCTAAGATAATATGACATGGGTTAGGGAATTAAAGTTAAGGTGGTAAGTTTGCATAAGGGGTAATTTAGGAAGATCACTTAAGCTTAAAAACCTTAAAGCTTTAAAGGAGGGGCAAAATGGACATTATGCAAGCATTAAGAGTAGAAAAAGGGAGAAATAAGACTTGTCTTGTAAATAAGAAGACAAAAATGTGAAGGAGAGAGAGAAAGAAAAAGAGAGGTTTCGGTGGAGTTAAAAGAATAGAGCTTTGAACTAGGTCACGATTTTTTTAGTCTTCAAGAGTGATTTTGGTGTTGTTCAAGAAGGGAAAAAGAAAGAGGAAGGGAAGAGCTTTCTTTAGAGCCAA
>JANIIA010000192.1:64714067-64725893 GCA_027478495.1 Erythroxylum alaternifolium | reverse complement strand
TTGAGAATGATGTCAGTTGATGATATGAGATGATCTTAGATTGGCAAATGATAAGTAGTTAATGTATGTGAGAATTGTAGATTTGGTCCTTACTTCTTACAACCTATTAAGCAGGTATAAGGATTAACCAGACAAATGAATAGGTCACGCTGAATTTTCAGTAGAATATAGAAAAGTTAGGCTTACTACGAGTTTTGGTGGCATTAAGCCTACCCATTCCCTAGTGCCAACACGACCCAAAAAGGGCGGGTTGTGTCAGAATGGAATTTTAATTTACTTAGGAATCAATGTGTTCAATCTCACTTAATTATCCAAGGAGTTTAAATATTATTTTAGATTATAAAGATTAATAATTAGAATCATGAAAGCTTAATATTTTATGCATATAATTTGATTGTGAGTGTATAGGTTTACATGATTTATTTATATGTTTGATAGATACTGAATGAATGTTAAATTGTATATTTTATATGTATGATATTTGATAAGATGAATAAAATAAAATCTTTTGTTAAAATATTAAGTAAAAGTTTAGATTGTGATTGTTTCCTTCTATTGTTAAAAAAATAAACTAGAATTTTTTTAATATTAGGCTTGTTGAGTAAATTCATGGTCGCTTTAATCTGAATATATTTACGCTTAAAACAGTAGGTCTTACTTACTTAAATTTATGTGATTTGAATGAGCAAACTTATGTTCACATGAATTTAGAGGTAGAGTTAGAGGTAACATTAAGATATGTTTTGGCAAGAGTTATCACCTAACGGATCTAAGAGTTACATGAAATGTAATTGATAAAGTTGTTATCTACCTAATCTTTTCAAATAATAGTTAGGTTTATTTTTCAAATAAAATAGTAGGAGTAACCAAATACATAATTAAAGTCATGATCTTATTTGATATTCATGACATATAACTAATTACTTGCTTTTATTACATTTATGTTTTGTTTCGAGTATACATTACTTTTTTTTAGTATAGTTGATACTAAATTGTTGAACTAAATTTCTTAGACATAATTAGGTTTGAAAAGAGTTCTCAAAGATAGAAAATTTTATTTTTCTTTAAATCCAATCATTCATTTAGTTAGATTAGTTATTAGAAAGACTGACAGTATTGATGGTTATAGCCCTCATAGGATCGACACTCGACTCACTGAGCTATGCTATAGGAAAGGATAGATGCACTTATCTAGGTGATTTATTTATGATTATTTTTGTTTAATTTTATTTTTAGGACATCACCTTTCAATCTCAGTTATATATACCTTAAGGGCATCTACCACTTGATATTTTTCCTTATTAATAAATATAACAATATCATGAGAAGTATGATAAAGGTATAAAATATTTTCTCCACTAAATGATGGAGCATCAAAAGATTTACAGATATCAATATATGTATAATCTCAAGAAGTTAACTGCTTCTTACGGCTCCTTTTTATTTTGTTTGGTTTACTTTCCTCAATATAATTCAAACAATAATTACATAAGTAAGATCTAGATTAAGAAGAATCTCTTTCTTTACTAATCTTTATAACCTTTATCTGGATGTAGTAATCAAATGTGTATGCCATAAGTAAGTAGATTGTTCATTTAATACACTATGTTTAATTACCATTAACATGAACAATAAGCAAAGATTTAGTAAATATGTTATCAAGTTTTGATAAATAAATAAGCATAACCATATCATGAGAAGTCATCGATAAAGGTAACAAAATACTTTCTCCACTAAAAGACGTAAAGCATCAAAAGATTTAAATATCAATATGTACTTAAGAAGTTGAGTGCTTCTTATGGCTCCTTTCTTTTGTTTGGTTTCCCTTAACGCAATCCACAAATATAATTACATAAGTAAAATCTAGATTAGGAAGAATCTCATTCTTTACTAGTCTTTATAACCTTTATTTAGATGTAGGACTTAAATGTGTATGCCATAAGTAAGCAAAATTTTCATCAAATACACTATGTTTGATTCCAACATTAACATGAACAATAAGTAACGATTTAGTAAATTTGTTATCAAGTTTTAATTTGTATAGACCACTACTAAGAATAATAAAACTAATAAATAAATTATTTTTAAATAAATTGAAATAACCATGTCCAAAATCTCCTTCAAACCTAATAATATCAAGTTTTGAAATAGAAATTAGGTTCATTCATATTAAAGGTACATAAATACTTTCCAAAAGATGTAGGTCATACACCAAACTCAGGATCAAATGATAAGTCCCTATTCCTTTAATTAGTTATTTATTATTATTATTTTATTATTTTAATATGTTTCTTTTATTGATTTTTTTCATTTTTATATTTTTATGTTAGTTATTTATTTATTTAGTAGAATATATATATATATATATATATATATTCCTTTTTCATGCGGGTCAATCATAAACACAATTTTTACTAGTAGGGGCAAAGTTGTGTACTTCTTAACCTCCTCAGGTCCCTTGTATTAGCGACACTTCTCCTAAGATGTTGTTGTTATTGCCTTTAGCTAGTTTCTTTATATGGTTTCTTATAAAAAGAAAAATCTCATTTTTGTTTATGGTTTGGATCATAAAAAATCCATAAATAAAATTAAAAACATAAGTAAGCCATATATTTTAGGCAACCTTTTTGCCAATGTCTAACTTTCTTACATCATTCACAATTGTCTTCCCTTTGTTTGTTTTGATTCATCTGTGTAACATTAATAGGTGACTTCTTTTTTGTACTTTTATTCCTTTACTAGCTTCTTGATGCACTAGGTTGACGAAATTAATCCTTATTTCTTTAGTCTTGCTTTCTCTTAAGTAAGCTCACTAGATAGTTCATTAATGTCCCAATTTTCCTTCACGATATTATATTATAGATTAGTGAATTTAAAATGATATGTACCATAACAGAGTCATCCACTATCATTTCTAATATTTTTAGCCTTGTTACAATGTTAGACATCTCAAAATATGGACTTGTATATTTAACGATCCAGTATATTTCATGACCATATAGAATAAAAATCTCCTTCCATAAAATTAAGTATTCTTTTACACTTTCATTTTTTAGAATATTTGTCTTAATATTGTTGGTGATAGTCATTCACATAAATATAAGGCTCAATATTATGGTATCAATTCTCTCCCTTATTATTCATATTTGTAAGAGTATGAGGATGATCCTTTAATAGTGATAACTCAATTTCCAAAACACCTAGCTGAAAATTGACTTGTTTACACCATATAAAGATATTCAAACAAGTGAAATCAATAATAAATGAAGATTACAAATGAAGAGAAAGAACTACAAAAAGTTACATACAAATGCTTATGATTTAATATAGGCAATTAAAAGAATATTATAGTTTCCTTGTGGGAGGACATTACAATACATTATCATAATTTAAAGTCCAATGACAGTCGATTATAAGTAAATAAATATTGCTATTCAAACATACATGCATTCTTTGAATATATAAATATATTTAAGTAATTTTTTTACTCCCGTTATGTTTATTCTCTTATAAATTAACTCACTTTTAAGTGAGTCATAAGGATATGAAATAGTAAACAACAATTTATCATTTACTTTACTCGTAGGAATTTTGTTAAATAATATAGATAATTTGCCTTTTATTTGTTTATTCATATCATCACCATAGTTTGGCCACTTTTATGACTAACAAACAACAAATACAAAATCTATACATATATAACAAAATTTGTTGAAAATTACGATTTTTTAAATAAAAATCATACAAAACTTAATAAATGCAATTAATATACTCTTCTAAAGATTAAACATCTTATTGCATGAATTCCTCTCTATTTTCTCATTATTTTTATTTTTTCATTAATATCTTTTTATTTTTATCTTTTCTCTTTAAAGGAATAATTTAAAACAAAAAAAGCCTCAAAATAATCTACAAAAAGACAGAACTTCTACCCTATAATTCCAAACACAAAACTGGTTATCATTTTTTGTTAGATAACTATAAACCATGAAAAGTATGTCATCTTAAATGATTGAATAACGAATTGGTTATATATGAAGTCAATGATATGGTGGCCCATTTAAGAAAACTGAAAACCCATGAAAACCTACCAAAGACCTCAAGGAATTGATGCTAAAATCCCAAAAACTAGATAAAAGATCTTTGACAAAAATAATATTGTGTTATTAAAGTTTTAAGGTTTGCTTTGTCTGCGATCTCTATGGTTAGGATCAAAAGGGAACTATTGAATGATGTCTGGTGTAATGTTGCAAATATCATCCCAGACTTAGTACTAGAATTGGTTTTAGTATGGTATGGTACAAATATCAACCAATACCACGTACCATTCAAATAATTTTTTAAAATTATAAATAGTCTTTAAATTTTATAAATTTATAAAATAGTCCTTTAATATATTATACAATATAGTTTTAAATTTTATTTTAATATGTTTTAAAAATTATAATAATATTAATACTTATACATTGTGACTTTGACTTCCTTTACTACTTTAAGAAGTCGATACCTAACATTAATTTTTGGATCTTAATTCATGTATGAAATTTGTTTTTTTTTTAGGATTGATATATAACAAAATTTTGACTAAATTTATTCATTCTTTATCATACATTACATGCTCTTGATTATATTACCATTTACAAAAACATCAACTTCAAATGATGGATAACAAAAGAGGAGTCCCAATACATTAGTATTTTTACTTTGAATAAAAGGCCACTAACTTAATTAAATGAGATGGCTTTCATATGATTAGTTTTAAGACGTATATTATTGATGCATCCCAAACATAAAAAAATAATAATTAAAACCTAACTCTAACTTGTGGTAGTTGTAATATCATTTTTTCTCATGCTAAGGATTAGAACCCTAGAATACTGTATATGAGGGATATAATGAGAAATTAGGAAATTGCATACATTATTCATGCATAATATAACATACAAACACATGTGAATATTAATTATTGCATACATTAAATGATTGTACATGCATTTATTGACATTTTTCGGGTATAATTGATTTATAAATGTGATTATATTGAGAATTGTGGATTATATGTCTTGGAAATAAATTTGACGATATAAATGTTAATTTATAATTTTGGTGAAATATAGAAAATTTTATGATATTTTGGTTAACTTTTATATTAGGAAAAATGCTAAGTGGTAAGACAATTGATAAATAATAGTAGAAATAAGTATTAAATGGCATTAGAAATTTTGATAAATGACATTTGGATTTTATGACATATGCATTGAAAACTGGGAGACGATTAGAGTAGAAATTGGAGACAAATAGACTAGTTATCAATAAGGGTCTAAATGGGACTATGAGAAGGTGACAAGTGGCAATGACAAGTGCCACAACCACTCACCACTCAATCCCATATGAATTTCACTAGTGAAGACAAATATTTCATTGTCTTTCACTTGTTAATTTCTATCATTTTCTTTGTTGCTTTCCTTTTCTTCTCCTTCACGATTTCTTTTTTTCTCACCAGTCTCCATTGACGTTGAACTTATCTCTCATCTTTCACTTGTTACTTCCATTTTGTGTCATCATCATCTTGCCAGTAGAAAACCTAATCCTCCCAACCTCCATGATGATGTTTTTAGGATGCATGGAAAGCTAGGGTTAATTGTGGTTTGAAGACATTGAAGCTAAACAAGTAAGTTTAAAACATTATTCTTCATGATTTGTTAAATGAAACATGTTTTGATGATAGTTAGAAGTTAAATGATCATCAAATGGTAAGGTATGTATGCTGAAACAAAAATGAGTAACTTACATATGTTCTTGTCTTGATTTTACATATATGATGATTTATAATTCATAAGATGTTATAGTAATGATTTAGAGATAGAAAGATCATCAAAATGATGTAGAAATTATGCAAAAATTTCATGAAGAGATGATATGCTCATGTTCTATTTTTAATGCTTAATCACATGAATTTTTGCGTAGTTGTTATATAGATAAACTAGATTGTTCTTAAGGTTAAAGAATAGGCTAATATGGTGTCTTGAAATAAGGTAAATTAGAATAATAAGTTAGAAGTGAAATAAAGGTGGAAATGAAGTTGAACATGTGCAAAAAATTGAAGATGAATGCGTATATGAATATTTTCTATTTTTGGTGTTGATGATCAATCATGGATTTTGATTTATGTATGGATGATATTGAGCTGAAACGGAGTTAAGAATGAAGAGTAAATGAAGAGGTTATGAATCCTAAGTGATAAACTATGGAAATGAATTGTTTGATGTATTTGGAATGAGATATATTATAGAAAGAGTTAGGATTCTATATATAATGAGATTAAGTTGGAGATAGAGAATCAAATGAGTAGAGGTTTGGGAGTTCAATGCAATCAATTTGGTAGTTGAATTAGTATGAAATGATGTTCCATTAGAGGAAGTGAATTCTGGAATTTTGGAGTGAAATTGATGTTAGTATAAATGTGGAAATCATAGGAATGGTTGTTAAGTGGAATATGGTTCTTATATGTCTGTTAGTCAGACTTCAAGTCTAGTGGGTGGACATTCTAAGGTTTTCCAGCTTTTCAGCTCCGTTCATGTCTATTTGGAGTGACATAATGTCTGTTGGGTGGATATTCTCTGGATACCTATATAATTGTTCAATTTTGATCATTTAGACAGAAAAATCTCTCCTTGAATCTTCATGGAAGTTATAGAACTCGAAGTCCTCTTTGAAAGCATACTTGAATGACCTTAATCTGACATCTATAGCGAAAGTTATGCCTTTTGTCCCAAAATCATATATATATAAATTATTGTCTTATCAATGCTTTCCTATGACGTATTTAGGCTTGAATGAGATATTGAATAAGCCTAGTTGATGATGAATTGGGTGATTAAAGTGAGTAAGTGTATTAGGTAATAAAGAATGATTGAAAGATGTTGGTGAATGATTAAGAGATTTGTATTAAGGAAATGTACCTGGGATTGTCATTAAGCATGCATTGTACATAATCCACATATACATATGTGCACAAATGAGTACTTATATAATTGTGTAAAGTTGTCATGTGAGTAAAGGTGTGTTGCATGATATAGAAGAGCAATTAGAATGACAACATCTAGACATTGCCAGGACCTCAAGACGATAACTATCTGGAGAAAACTGTGAGTAACCTAGATGGTCTTATATGATTAATTGTTTGTTTTAAATTTCATATTGAATTTTTATGTGAAAGTGATTGTGCTGATTATGGATATTGAATGTCTGAGGCATTTAAGGCATGAATGTCGTATTGGAAATGCTCATTGAATGTGAATTTGACTGAATAAGTGATACTCAACTTAATTGCTGAATTCTAGACCAAGGTCCAATGAAAAATGTGAACGTGTATATGAATGTGAATGATTAAGCACTAGAGATTGATCTAATATATGTGATGCATTTCACCACATGAATGCATGATAACATAAAGGCAGTTGTGACCGGAGTCGCCAGTGTAAAATAGCTTAAAGCTCACAACGTGGTAAGAGCCTCTAGCTTACTATGTATAATGAGCCCTATATCCCCAATAAATAAGGGATAATTGTTAATGAGCCCAGTATCTACAATAGATACAAGATAGTGAAAAAGACACTCAGTCACAACAACTTAATAAATGAATGTGGGTCTCATGAGCATTGCATATATATTTGATATGTATGTTTTAAGTAATTGCGATGTATTGTTGAATTGTGTTGAATGAGAAATGTGAAAATTTTGAACAAAATGTTTTGGTGATGCTACATGTTGATAAATGAAATGATATGAATTATGTGATTATATGAGTTGTGTTATGTGATATGAGTGAACCATCGAGGATGGTTAACTCACTGAGTTTGCAAAACTCACCAAAATTGTAACGTTGACTTTTCAGGTTCTAGAGAGGCGACTTAGCTTCTAAGACAACTTAGAAGAGATCTAGTACTGCTCTTGGGATAGAAGAAATGGTTTAAAGGTCAGTTAGCTGGGACTGAAGGATTTAGATAAACTTTTTGTATAATTCCTCATATATGTAGCATGTTTTGTAAATAGAGCTGTAGACTCTGATAGGTCGTTGATATTGTATATACATAGATGTTGTATGTAATGCTACATTGTATATCATGTTTTATGAAATGAAATAAGGAATTTGGGTTTTAGACATTGTGATATTTATGTTTTTAAATTATGATGCCATGAGATAAGTGAAAGTGATCAAGCTAGTACGTCACTTCCATCGAGTATGTGCTCGAACGTCTAAAGGATGTACGGGCATGTGTCGGATGGGAGTGGGACGTTATAATAGTGGTAAGAGAGGATCGTTTTGCACAAAGGATCCATAACTAATTTTTGTAATAAACTAATTAGTGTAATAAGAATGGGGTTAGATGAATTCAATTGATACAACTAAATAAAATTAAACTAAGGAAGACAAATTAAATCAAACAATTTAAATTTGCAAGGAATAATCAATAAATTAAGTCTAGTACTCAAGTTAATCTCGTCCTTCATATGAATATGCACAATCAGATGTAACATTGTTCTTATACCTCTTTTTGAAACTCTCAACCATGGATTAAAGATAAGCTTTTTTAATCTCAGTTTTCCCTTAAATCATAACTAATTAAAGTATGCTCTTTAATTAGATCTAATTATCAAACAACTTAAAATAAAAATTTGAGATTTAATGTGTTAGTAATATTAAAAAATAGAAAATAGGTTAATATAAGAAATAACCATACATGTTTGTTTTATTTAACTAATTAGATGTTATTTGTAATAATGCATAACCATTAGTTTATCACAAATGAATTAGGTCAACAGTAAACACAAATTGTAATCAAAATTTTGGTAATAAGTATATATATGAAGGATTGAATAGGCCCTATCTAAATTGTTCATACATAAATCATAAGATTTAAGCACAGAATAATACAATCAATTCCAAACGAGAGATAGGAACAATGTTACTAGGAATGATCAATGCATAAACATTTACCAAGCCTTTATACCTATTTTGAACTAGAAGGAAGAGGATTATCTACTTACAGTTCTTCAAAAAACATGTCCAAAGAGAGGAATCTACGTCACTTTGTATGTCTCCAATCTATCCCTTTTTATTAGCCTCTTAATTGCCTTTATAATTTATAATTAGGGTTTTGTGACTAAACACAATGTAGCTATCCTTTATAACTTACAAGGATACAAATTTATTATGTGTTATATAGGCAAGGGAAATAGTTGTGTAACTCAACTACATGAGTATGTATATTTCCATACGATTGAAACAATTTCTTTGAGTTTGTACATGTTTATAATGACCTTAATGGTCCCTTACACAACTGTGTAAGTCACATACACTAGCATGACTTTGATTCTTTTGTTTTTTGCCATAATTTCACCTTAACTCATCTCCTTTTGTTCCAAAAAGTCAAATAAGATCAAATTTTAGTATAACTACACCAAGGATATGAATTTAGCTCATTTTGGTTCTTTATTCTCCAACTTATAGCCAAACTAAAATTTGAACCAAAATAAGTATCTTAGATGCAACATAACATCAATAATAAGCATTAGGAAATAAATAAATAATCAATTAAGTATTTTTGGGTTCTCTCACTCTTGGATTTTGGCCGTCTTTGGGCAAAACTATATATAAACACTTCCTCTTTAACCATATTTCTTAATAATAGACAGCTATATGAAAAGATGAATATCTTTCAAAACCCACAATAAAAATTGAATATTCAATTTTATTACTCATGATTAATTGGTAACCATTTCTTTTAGAAATTGAGTAATCTAAGGGTAGACTTGCATAAGTTGTGTTTAAGAAGAGATAAATATATAAGTATAGTCAAACACCTTCCATAATCAAGTCAATCCACAATTTTGCATATCTTTTTAGTTCTCCACCACTAAAGATTCATTTGAAAGACACAAAATAAAGGAATTTTCAAGTTTGTAATGGGGCCAAATATTTAGGTCATGTAGTTCAAAAGCCATTAAAACTAGTATAGTAGGAAGAACGTTCAACTAATTTCTGAGTGCAAAAATTAACATCCAATAAAATCTAGGTACCATTAGCTATGATAATTGTAAAAACTCTGTTCTACAACTTAAATTTAGGCTTTTAGACTACAAATCATATAAAGCATAAAGAATTAAAAGAAATGACCCAATAAGAATAATGATGAGCAATCTATTATAACTATAAAGAGTGAACCTTTATAGTAACTTCTCTTTATTTACAACACAATCAAGGAACCTATTCCTTACAACTTTAGGAGGAAAAATTAACATTAATTACTCACTAAAAATGATTTTTCTCCTTGATACATTCTTTTAATTTTTTAAAGAAAACAAACAAAGAAACTACATCAATAGTGAAACTCATTAATAGGAAATGAAGGTCACGTTCCATTAGCTATAACCAACTCGCATAAATGAGTACCCCCACACTTATTTTCTTGTGTATCTACTAGCATCATCAATCACCATTGATTCACTAGCTTAAGGGTTTGTTAAGACATTTTGTTAAATTAAAGGCTTATAATATAGTTTACATAAAAAGAAAAAGCTATAAAGCTTAAAGGGGCTTTGTTTATCGAAAAAATCAAGTCATTAGGTAGGCTATTTGACTGTTGTAACTTTAAAAAAAAAAGAATTCCTATATCTTTTTTATATTAATACATATGATAGAAATATTGTCTAGAATAGAAAATCAAGCCAAAATCAAAAAGTATGTCATAAAAGTCACACAAGAAAAAAAGACAATGAGATTAATATGGATGTGCTAGTTTAAGAGGCTAAAAATCTCACTGGCTTATATCTATCCACTAGTCATTGATATGATAGATTATTATATTTTAAACCTCAAGTGCTTGGTTTAGTTATAGCTAGCACTTACAAGTGTGAGTTCATCCTAAGAGGACTATAAGTACAAGTAACAACCTCTCGCTATTATCTAATCTACAAATAGGATGATGATTTCATTTAAAACTAAACTAACTGATGATTTAATTTAAAACTAAACTAACTTAAAATTCAACACAATGATAAACTAAAATGCAGATAACACTAAGTTTAATTACTATCAAAATAACTAAATGAATTCTACTAAAAGTTCTTAAGTGTTAATCCTTTATCATGAAATATAATTATTGATTATTAGACTGTGAAAATTCCTATCTTATATTAATATCTTTGTCAAGATTATTAACAAATAACCATCAGTTGATTAACTGAAATATCTTTCTAGTTAAAACTCTTAAGATTGGATTACTAGATTCATTAATTTCACAATTAGGTTTGACCATAATCTTAAGGATTTATATTGACCTATCTTTAAGTTTGCATATAACTCCATCCAATCTATTGATACAAAAGTCTCAATCTCAGTCATATGAAATCAAACATTAAACTAATATTTCAGACATATTAATTTAAGATATAAAAATGTATAATTGAATCGCAATGAAAAAATCAATAAGATTGCATTAAATAAAATATCAAATTATAATATCAATCTTAACTTCGGGTTTATGATACCTAGGCACTAAGAAAACTTAGTTCATAAACATAAAAAACAAAATAGACATAAAAAATTTATAAGAATAATTAAAAAAGTCTATAATATATATATATAGTCCTACTAGTGGATAAAAGGCTCGACCTATAACTAGAGATGCTCTTATATTGTAACACCCTATTACCCTAGGGTACGCACCGAGACGCCCGTAGGTCCTTCCGATACATATCCTAAGATAAGGGAGCGCTACGTGCAATTTCTACAAACTCCACATGGCATCACATACATTTAAA
>JANIIA010000192.1:64700109-64711911 GCA_027478495.1 Erythroxylum alaternifolium | reverse complement strand
CTCCTGATCCTGTGGTATCAATATGGCCTTCTATGTCCTCTATCAGGCGATCTAACTTGAACTCTTTAAGTTGGGTTCTTCGAAGATTTCTATGAGTCGTTTTCTTAATTTTTGGATCTTCATCAACTAAATACGATGAATTTCCTAGAATTATAAACTAATCCCAAGAATTGAAGAAGTGAGAAAACCAAAGAGTCAATAAAATAATTTTACAAATTAAAAAGAAAAATGAAAAGAAAAAAATAAGTAATAATGATTAGATTAACAAAAATCAAGTGTTCCTAATATTCTATTCCCTAGCAGTGGTGCCAAAAACTTGGTATGACAGATTGTTATGTTTTAAACCATAAGTGCATAGTGTAGTTGTAGCTGGCACTGACAAGTACAAGTTGATCCCATGAGGACTATAAGTACTAATAATAACCTCTTTTCTATTATCTAACCAAAGAATAGGATGATTATTTAATTTAAAACTGAAAAAGTTGATATCCAACACAATAATAAACTAAAATGTAGATAACACTAAGATTAATCAATATCAAATAACTAGTACCTTGGTAATGAATCCCTATAAGATTTCTTAAATACTAATCCTTTATTATGCAATTCAATTATTGATCATTAGACCATGAAAATTCGTATCTTATTTTAATATTTTTCCAAAACCAATAACAACTAACCCTCGGTTGATTAACTAAGACCTCTTTCTAGTTAAAAATCCTAATATCGCATTTCTTGATTTGTGAATTTTACTATTAGGTTTGGCCCTAAACTAGAGGATTTATGTCAACCTATCTTTTGCATGCAACTCCTTTCAATTATGGTAGATTTATTCATACAAAAGGATTTCTCAATCTCAATCATATGAAATCAAACACTTAACTAATATCCATTTCCCATATATATTAATTCAAGACTTAAAAATACATAGTTGAATCATAATAAATCAACTTAAGTTTCATCATACCCATAAACTAAAAAAACTTAGTTCATAAATATAAAAAACAAAACAACACCAAAAGTTCAAGCACTATGGCAAAAAGTGCTTTAGGTAATAGACAAAAGCGTAACCATAAGTACAATTATCATTGCCTTTTTATTAAGGCAACAAAATTCATATTGTTATAAGAAGTGGTGCTGCAATAAGTATAAGACAACATAATTTTTTAATTAGGCAACAAAATAAAAAATGTTGCTTTAAGTTTCGACTAAGGCAACACATTAGTTTCAAATTAGAGCAATAATATTAAATAGATATTGCAACACTTTCAAGTCTTTGTAAGGCAACAAAGTGAATTTTTTTAGGCAACAATTTGTAATAATAAAAGCAACAATTTATTCTTTTGTTACCAATAGTATTTAACATAAAAGAAAAAGTTAAAAAATAATTAAAAAAATCTACGAGATATATATCCCGCTTTCTCTAATGTAATCCCTTTGAAACTTTGATGAAAGGTTATTCTCTATCGCGTCTCTGAAGCAAATTTTGTATTTTTGTCATCCTAGATTCATAATTAAGTTTTTAATTCTAATTTTTTTGGTAATTAGTTCTCCCTTATCTCCTTTTTATAATTACCTTTTCTCAACTTGATATCCTTATAGTAAGGATTTTGATGATATCTGTTCAACTTAAATGTCTTACCTATTTTCAAAGTCTGCATAACTTTCACTCATAGAAAAATATTAGAAACCATAAAGTGCCGACCTAACAAGAATACCACTTACTTGGAAATAGTTTAAGTTTAGAATGACGAAGAAGCACTTCTTGAACAATAATAAAGATTTTCCTTAAGATCACCTTATGGAAAGCTTTGGTCTTTTTTGTGTAGATCGTTGCATTCTTATAAGATTCACTCTGCATCTCTTTAAGTTCTTACAATTGTAACTTTATATGCACTCTTGCTTCATCAATATTTATCCTGCAACATTTGATAACCCACTATGCCTTATGTTGTGGCTCGATAGGAATATGATAAAGCTTTCCAAACACCTGTATATATGGGGACATACCAATTGGTGTATTATAGGCTATTCTATAGGACCACAGTTCATCTTTCGATCTTATGCTCTAATCCTTTTTGTTAAGTTACACTGTTTTCTCTAGGATCGACTTAATTTCTTTATTGGATACATTAACTTGGCCTCTTGTTTGGGTATGATAGGAAATGGAAAACTTATATATAATATGGTACTTCATAAACAAAGCTTCAATCAACCTATTGCAAAAGTACATTCCATTATCACTTATGATGGCTCTCAGCATCCCAAACTTAGAAAAGATGTTAGATGTGACAAAAACTGTAACAACTTTAGCATTAATACACTTAGTGGCTTAAGCCTCAACCTATTTGAAAACATAATCAACTACAAGTAAAACATAATGGAAACCAAAAGACTAAGGAAATGATCCTATGAAATAAATACCCCAAATATCAAAGCTACAAACAAGAATGGGGATTTTTGGCATTTGATTTCTATAGGATAAGTTACATGTCCATTTTCACTTATCTCATAACTTATGAAATATATATGCATCCTTAAACAGTAGAGGCCAATAAAACCACTTTCCAAAACCTTATGGGCAATTTTTTTTGCTCTAAAATTCCCTTCACAGGTGTAAGAGTGATAGAAGGTCAAAATAGAAAGACTTTTACTCTCAAGAACATACCTTTTTGTGACTTGGTCTATATAATTCCTTCAAACATAAGGGACACCCTATACATAGTACTTGCCTTTACTCTTCAACTTGTCATTTTTATCTTTTGATAAACTTATAGGTAACTTATTGGTAACTAGAAAATTAACAATATCTATATATTATGGAGGTATTAAATTGGTAGAAAATAGTTGTTCATTTGGAAATGTTTCTCTTAAAGGGACATCATATTCCTTTCTGACCAAATGACAAAGGTGATCAACAAACACATTCTTTGCCCTTTCTTGTCTCTTATTTCTATGTCAAACTCTTGAAGGAGGAGAATCCATCTAATTATCTTTAGTTTTGTTTCTTTCTTGGTAAGCAAGTACTTCAAAAATGCATGATCAGAATAGGTAATAACTTTAACACCTAAAAAATATGATAAAAATTTTTCTAAAGAAAATACAACATATAAAATCTTTTCTCTATTGTAGAATAATTCAATTAGTTTGAATTCAAAGTTTTAGAAGTATAATAGATTGCATGTGCAACTTTTCCAACTCTTTATCCTAGAATTTGCCACATTGTATAATCACTAGCATCACATATAATCTCAAATGGAAGGCTCTAGTTCAAAGGTTGAATCATTGGTGAGGATGTCAAGACCACTTTAAGCTTATCAAACTCTTTGTTGCACTTATCATCAAACTCAAAAGGGACATCTTACTATAACATCTTGTATAAAAGAGAGGTTATTATTGAGAAATCCTTGATGAAATTATGGTGAAAACCTATATGGACAAGAAAAGAACAAACTTCTGAACATTTCAAGGGTAAGGCAAAGTAAAAATAAGATCAATCTTAGACTTGTCAACCTCTGGTCTGCTAGAAGACACAACATTCCTTAAAATTATACGTTTATCAACCATAAAATGACATTTTCCTATTTAAGAATAAGGTTAGTTTCATTACATCTTTCTAAAATAACTGCATTATTTTTTAAGAAATTATCAAAATAAGACCGAATGGCATCCTTTGGTAAACAAATGTACCATATGGGAATATAAAAGTTATCTTTTTCTTGATCTTTTGAAGCAATAAGACTATGAAAATAACTTGGAAATCCATCTAGAAAATAGTAATAATCATATCTAGAACATCTATTAAGCATTTGATCAATAAATGGAAGGGTAAAGTTATCTTTATGAGTTGCAAATATAACTTCCTATGATCACTACAACCTCACTGCCCAGTTTGCACATGAGTGGGAACCATCTCTCCTTCTTGATACCTATAATATCTAGAAATTCCACCCAATAGCCTTCTTGCGCTTACTTAACACACAAACTAATTTATCTTCTTGATTAGAAGTCAACTCTACTAAATAATCACTGGGAGAGTCTGATTATCTCCCAACTATACATATTTCATATGATAGGGTAGTGGTTTTAATTCCATATTAGGTACTTGTACATCAGAAGGTAACACCACATGGTGAGATTTAAGTAATTATATAGAAGTAAGTTCATAATACTTATAATTAGGTTTTAAGGAATGCAAGGTAGCCACCATCTTAATCAAATCCTCTCCTAACTCAACATCACTGGTGGCTTCCAACTCTTAATGCTTTGTTAGAACAGTTTCTAATTTTTCTTGTAATTCAACTTAAAAAATTCATGCACTAAAGGATCAATAATATCAATAACAAAAATAGAATGATTATCTTGAGGATGTTTCAAGAAAAAATATTAAAATGAATTACTTTCTTATCAAATTCCATTGTGAGGCTACACTCAAAAACATCTATCTTTGTTTAAGCAATGTTAAGAAATTATCCTCCTAATAAGATAGTTGTAGGGTTAGGGGAAATGTCATCATCCATATATACCACATAAAATCTATAGGAAATGTTAATTCATTCCCTTGGACTAGAACATCCTCAGTCACTCTATCTGGATAAGTATTTAAACAATCAGCCAATTGTATGATAACATTAGTTTAATTTAAAGAGCCTAAATTTTAAGAAGCATAAATATAATGAGGCATAACATTAATCGATGATCCAAAATCTAATATGGATCTCTTAATTATAATGTTAGCAATTTTACAAGGAATATAGAACATATCTAGATCCTTACACTTAGGAGGCAATTTCTTTTAAAAGATAGCAAAAAATTCTCACCTATCATGATCTTCTCTTTACCTCTCAACTTTCTCTTATTGTTGCACAATTCCTTAAGGAATTTCACTTACATTGGCTCCTGCTTCATTGCATCTAGCAAGGGTGTGTTCACTTTCACCTTGTGAAAAGCCTCCAACATCTCTTTATCCTTTTTCTCCTTGTTTAAATTCATTAACCTACTAGGAAAAGGTAGAGGATTAGCTTTAACCATATTTCGAGATTCAAGATTTACCTTTGAACTAGGTGCGACATCTTTTTCTTCCTTGAGCTCCTTCTCAATTTCCTTTTCATTGGCCAATCTATGTGTGGTCCTTTTAAGGATACTCAAGCTTCCTAGCACTCCTTAAGGTCATCACATTAACAATTTTTAGATTTAACTAAAGTTAAGATTACAATTTTTCTCCACCTTAGGTTTCTAGATGGTTAATAGCAATTTCCATTTGATTCACCTAGTTCTCCAAATTTTGAATGGTAGACCTTGTCTCCTAAATTTGAGATCATGTCTCCTACTGAAACTATTTCTCATCCTATTGAAATTGTAAAGAATTAGTAGCAAGAGACTTAAACATATGCTTCAATGACATACCTAAGTTAGAGAAGGAAGCTTATGGTTTAGGTTGAAATTGCTACATACCCTGCAACATAATTTAAAAGTAGTCCTTGCTACATACCCTGTAACCTAATTTAAAAGTAGTCCTGCTAGCTATCCCTTGTATAACTTAGGTTTGGATGATCTCTCTAACTTAGGTTATAAGTTTAGGTTTATTGATTGTATTATTATGAAAAGTTTCCTCGCATAGCATTAACATATTCCATATCTCCCTCTTGAAGAGTTATACATCCATTTGTCGGATGGTTTATATTGGCACATATCCTGTGAGCTTTCATATGTTCTTATCCTACAGTAAGCTATCTAATAAAAGATGTTAGATAATATAAAAAATGTTCAATGGATGAATTATTTACCCCATTTACTTTATGAACATCATTTTGAATGTCAAATAATTGGGACTTTACTACCATATGGTCGATTAAAGTTCTTGCCTCCTCAAGAGTCTTTTCACCTAATGGTCCACTGCTTAGTGCATTTACTAAACTCCTATCCATGGACAATAATCCTTCATAGAAATATTAGATAAGGAGTTGCTCTATGATATTATGATAGGGCAACTAGCATACAACTTCTTAAAGCACTCTTAATACTTGTAAAGGGATTCTCTATGATGTTGCTTTATTCTACAAATTTCTTTCCTTTAGCTTGTTGTCTTTGACACTAGAAAATTCTGCTCTATAAATAGCCTTTTCATTTTATTTTATATGGTAACACTCTCTATAGGCAAACCGAAGAGCTAATCTTTCATTGCATCTTTTAATGAAAATGGAAAAGCTCTTAATATTATTTTCTCTTCTGCCACTCTGGAGGTTTTATTCATTAATATACCACATCAATCTCCTTCTGGAGCTTATAAGCATCCTCACCTAAAAGACCATGAAAATTAGGCTAAATATTGGTCAAACCAAGCTTAAGCCCAAAAGTAATGCGCTCAGTAAAATTAATGTATATGGGTTTTTAGTTCAAGGCATCCAACTTCCTTAAAGTTCTCGAATTGGCCATAGCTTCTTCTAAATCAATTCCTAGAATCTTTTTGTTTTACCTACATAATCAATGTAACGTTCTTTTAATCTTTGAATCAAATTATAGAGGATTTTAATGAGGATACCTAGTCACTGTCATGCAAAAACACTAATAAGCATAAAAAGATCAAGAAACAAATATAAAAACCAATTATAAACAAATATAGAAAACATAAATTAATATCAAACACAAAGACTAAATATATAACACTCCTCGAAAATGAAATCAAAATTTTGATACATGCCAAACACAAAAAAATTAAAACCTAACTCTATGCAACTAAATTTGTAGTAATGGTGAGAAAGGATCGTATCTGTAGAGAGTGTGTGATTAATTTTTTTGATGAACTAATTAATGTAATATAAATGAGGGAGGGGTTAAGTGAATTCATTGATGCAATCAAATAAAGTTAAATTACGAAAGAAAAATTAAATCAAATAACTCAAATTCCCAAGGAATAATCAATTGGTTTAAGTCCAGTTCTCAGTTTAATCTTAACCTTCATATGATTGTGCATAATCAATTATAACATTGTTCTCATAGCTCACTTTGAAATTATCAACCGTAGATTAACAATAAGCTTTATTAATCTCAATTTTCTCTTATATCATAACTAATTAAAATAATCTTTTTAATTTAATTTAACTATCAAACAATCCAGAACAAGCTCTCTAGACTTAGTGTGACAGTGATATTAAAAATCAGAAAAAAAAAATGTTAATATAAGCAATGATTGCCCATGTTTGGATTATTTAACTTGTGAAATATTATTTTTATCCCTAATGATATGAATTAGGTTGACAATAAATATGAATTGTAATCAAAATTTTAGTAATAAGTCCATATATGAATGATTTATTAAGCCCTATCTAAATTGTTCATACATAAATCAAACTTTAAACACAAAATAACATAATAAATTCTAATAAAGAGATACAAACAATGTCACTACGGTTAATCAATGCTCAAACATGTTATCAGGCCTTGATATCTCCTTTGAATTGGAAGGAAAAGGATTAGTTGCTCATAATTCTTCAAAACACGCGTCCAAAGAGAGGAATCTGCATCACTTTGTGTCTCTCCTATTATTTGCTCTTAATTTCCTTTTATACTTTATAATCAGGGTTTCATGATTATAAATAGTAGCTACATAGATATGTAAGTGACCATGTACAATCATCCTCTACGAATCACATAGATACATGTTTACATTGAGTTAAATGGGTAAAGGACATGGTTTTGTAACTCACTTATATGGGCGTGTATGTTTCCATATGGTTAAAACAATGTCTTTGAGTTCATACAAGTTTATAGTGACATACAGGGTCTCTTACATCGGAATGTAGCTCCACAATGATTTCAATTCTTTTGTTATTTGTCCTAATTTCACCCTAACTCATCTCTTTTTGCTCCAAGAAAGCAAATAAACTGAACTTTAGTATGAATACACCATGGATGTAAATTTATCTTATTTTGGTTCTTTTTCCTTCAACTTGTACCTAAACCAAAATATGAACCAAAGTAAGTATCCTAGACGTAATATAAACATTAATCACTAAGCATTAGGGAATAATAATTAATTAATTAAGTATTTATGAAGTTCCCCCATATTTAGCTTTTAGACATCCTCGGGAAAAACTAAAGATCAAAATTAAAAACTCTTCCTCTTTAACCTTATTTTCCTAAGAATAAATATTTATAAGAAAAGAGGAATAACTTTCAAAACCCATAGCATGATGATGTTTTTACTCATGATCAATCAACAAGCATTTCTTCTAGAAACTAATCAACCTAGGGGTAGACTTACATAATCCGTGCTTAATAAAAGATCAATCTTGTTAGGTACACTCAAAACACCTTTCCTGATTAAAATAATCCACAAATTTGCATATGTTTTCAGTTCTTCATCACTAAAGATTCACATGAATGAAACGAATCATAGGACTTTTCAAAGTTGTAATAGGGCCAAAGGTTAAAATGAGAAATATTTGGGTCATATAGTTCAAAATCCATCAAAACTAGTTAAACAAGAAGAATCCTCAATTGAGCATCGAGTGAAAAAATTAACATCCAATCAAATCTGGGTACCAGTAATTATGAGAATGCAAAAACTCCGTTTTATAGTTTAGATTAAAACCTTCAGACTACAAATCATATGAAGCATAGAACTATAAGAACTCACCCATAAGAATGATGATTAACAATCTATTATAACCATAAGGAATGACTCTTCACAACAATTTCTCCCTTATTTATAAAACAATCAAGTCACCCATTCCTTATAACTTTGGGAGGAAAGATTAACATGAATTATTTGAAAAACACTATCTTCCTCCTTGATAAGTTATTTTCTTTTTTTTTTCAAATAGAAAGATATAAAAAAATTACATTATCAAAGAACTCATTGATAGAAAATGAAGATTAGGTTTCGTAAGCTATAACCAATCTGCATATATAAGCACCACCACACTTATTCTCTAATTTATTCATAAACAATAACAATCATAAATGCTCCACCAGCTTAAGGCTTAGGGTAAGAAATTTATTAAATTAAAGGCTTGAAATGTGGTTAACAAAAAAATAAAAGGCTAATAAATCTCAAAGGGATTAATTAAAAAGAAAGATCATGTCATTAGGTAGGCTATTTGGTTAACGTAGCTTATAAAAAAAAGGATGACTACATCATTTTCATATTAATACATGTGACAAAAATGTGGTCCTACATAGAAAATCAAGCCAAAGTTAGGAAGTATATGTCATGAGGGTTACACATGAAATAAAGACAATGAGACTGATATAGATGTGTTAGTATAAGAGGCTCAAAATCTATCTGGCTTATATCTACTTGCCATTCGCTACTTTTTTAAGGAAATGTATATTGATCAACCACAACAGTAAAAAATGCATGCTCAATTTGCCATGAATTACTCCGATTAATATGACTCTCTAATTATAATTGTACAATCCTTGAAGTAATTAAAAAGGGAGAAATTTTTGTTTTTATTGTTTTATCAAAACATGCATAAGGAACTTAAAAACAAAGATAAGAACTAAGTTCCCCTCCCCCACACTTAAAACGTACAATTGTCCCTAATGTAACCTTAAGTGTAAGAGAGAAAATATTCAACAAAAATAACAACAAAAATAATAATAACCCTATGAAAGTTCCACTAATATGTGGGGTTTGGGGAGGTCTAGTAGTACACAACCTTACCCCTAACTGTTGAAGAGGATGTTTTCTATTAAAAAAATAAAAGGAAAAGGAACAATCTCCCTTTAGGTTGCCTCTTAAGTAGTTCCTTTATTTACCATCATCGGCTTGACTCCATGCTTTCTTTATCTACTAATATAATTTGAGTCTTTAAGGACCACCAATTCCACATTCTCCACTTACAATCCTTCATAGTAAGGCTTTAGGTGATGACTATTCACCTTAAATATCTTCTCTGTATTCAGACTTTGCATCTTTATCACACTAATTGCAAAAACATTAGAAACCATAAAATGGCTGACCTAATAAGAATATAAATGGGAAATGCCACTAACATACTTAGTCTAGTGAGTTTCTAATAAGAGCTAATCATGATAGTACTTAATAAACTTTATTTAGTAAGGACATTAAGCATAATATGATGTAGTTTAGCTAAAACCTCTTAGTTAGTAGGGTCAAACACTGAACTTATCTACTTTAATTTAGCAAATGAAACACGATTTAGCTCTATATGTTCATCCTGTTATCTGGTTCTTTGTTGCAAATGAAGCTTTTATTTCTAGCTAGTAGAATTCCTTATTCTATAAAATAGTTTCATTGGTGACAATATCTGAATCTAATTGCTTATCTTAGAATAATTCTCTTATTTCTCTCTTTCTATATAGCATTAATGACATTGCATAAGGCTTCTTTAAAAATGTATATGTCTCCTTTACAATTGAGTATGACCATATACCTAACTGATTAAATGGGACCAATCTTGGACTTGATATTACAGGTTTCATGATTAAAGAATCTTCTTCCATATTGCTATAGAGAATGAATATTCAAAGAAAAGATGGTTAAGGGATTTTGAGTACCGGTTATAGAGAGTGCAAGTCTAGTTACTGAAAAAGCCAAAATTAAGCATGTTCTTTATGTCAACTCTATCTTTATTTGCAAACAAAATAATAAATGAGTATCTAAGTAGACTAGTAGGCTCTAAACTAGATCAGATCAATTTTCTCTCATATTAGCTTTAATAAATAGCTTAAAGCATAATTATGTTGAATTTACCTAATTTATGTCTTAACCAAGTTCTCAATGAAGTTACTTTATCCTCTTTACTTGAGTTAGATTAATACTTAGACATGTTACTAAGAATACTTGAACAACACCAGGTGTGTAGTGTTGGCTAAGACTAGTTATTGCCTTATATAATGGGGCTAATTTTAGAGGAAGCCAGAATGTAAGACATCAGGTTTTTGGTAATAGGTTGCTTATGAAGGGGACTAACTGAGTGCCAATGGTCATACTAGAGCTAAACGATCTCTCTATTCCCCTTAATGTATTTTATATTTGTAGCAACTATATCTTGTATGCTTAACATTTGTAATCAGTTCCAAGATATGTTTATTTCAATTTTACAAATGTTATGACCTTTTAAGGATTGCATATGTATCCATTTCATCTAAAGAGATTCTTCAATGTGATGGAGCTTTTGAACTAATCAAAAGTTCTTTTGTTAATTTTCTTAGCACTCATGGCATTAGTGTTAAGTCAAGAAGATTTCACTTTTTCTATTGATTTTGATGAAAGTCAAATAATAATAATAATAGAAGTGTGTGAACTATTTTGATGAATTTGTTAAGAGCGTAGATAAATGTAAATGGCACAGATCATCAAATCAAGGCGATACTTAAGTAAAAGCTGAATAAGACGAATCAAATGAAGTGAGCAAGTTTAAGACATCAGACGAAGCATATGAATCTAAGCAAGTCAATGTAATTGAAGAATTTGTTAGAACATCAGTTAGTTGGAGTTAGTTACAAGACTCAACTAATAACAGACTTTAAAAGACTCTACAAGTAGATTTCTCAAGAAGACCATTGGAGATTTAGGCTATAAATATTAGTTGTAGTCGTAGACTTCAAAAGAATTCTAAATGTCCAAAATTACTTAGAGAAATTCTGTGCTCAAGTGCTTATGCTGTGAAAAATATTCTGAGAGAAAAGAAAAAAAGAAAGAGAGAAAATGCATCTGTAATGTGAGTGTGAAAGCTCAAAAAATATTTTTTCGAGAGAAAGGAAGGCTAGAGCCTGAAGAGGCTAAGGAAGCAGATAAAGAATACTTTGTGAAAGAGACCTGAAGAGGCT
>JANIIA010000192.1:64484153-64495355 GCA_027478495.1 Erythroxylum alaternifolium | reverse complement strand
CAAAGTCAAAACATCCTCTTAATATTCCATTAATTATACCTCAATTTTACCTTAATTATACTCCAATTCCTCATCCACTTCATCTCTTAATCCAACTCAAATTATTCAATTAATAAATTATAAGCTATTTTCTTTCATGCATCAAAACAAAATAGAAACTATTATTCATTTTCATACATGTAATCCTAGTTCTTTTCCATTACAAGAACACTACACTAACAGCTTTCTTTGATAAAAATTCACCTTTACTTTACTTCATAACCCAATCTAATTCATCTATATAACAACCCATAACCTACGTTTTTATACATCAAGAACAAAGCATAAAAATATCCAAGTTCATCCAACATATTCTAACATACTTCATCATCAACATCATATGCAATCTATCCTAATTCAATCATCATAATATTTCTATTAAAACATGCCGTAAAGATAATATTTCTACTTACTATTTAATCCTAATTCAATAATCATATACCCTAGAATATGTCAATTAAGTACATATACTATCCTTGCAATGTGTAATCATAATTCATGTATGTATGCTAATGATATAGATGTGAATGAAATGCATTTCCTAAATTCTCAATGATATTACTCATATGTAATAGTCTAAGGTTCTAACCCTTAGTATAGAAAACAGACTATTACAATAAGTCATTGTACTAAACATAACTATAGAAGAAATAATATTACATTACATAATATCTCATATTGTATTTTCCTCCACACATAAATTCATAGTCTTATCAAATTTTTGTTATGAAGGTATTCACTAGAGAATCTCATCGAAGTGCCTTAGCATTCTTAATGTTTAACTTCTACTTAGATTTAAACAAATTAAATTTTTCAAAATTTTAAATCTTCATTTCATTTAATACATATGACTATATCATATAAAGTCATTAGTAATATAATAAAATATGAATATTATCCTTTTATGAATTGTTACTCCATCCAATACATCACATGTATAAATTTAACAATTTAATACCATCATCGTCCTTTCACTAAAGGTTGGTTTGGTTATTCTTTAACTTGACAAGTTTCGTACAATTCATACTCAAAATGATACACATATCTTTATATGTAATTTTATGATTCTCGTTATGTTGATTTAACCAATATGCATAAAAGGATAGTCTCGATTATGCAACCTTTTATTCTTGCCACTTATTTTAAGCATAAGTCTCCTTTGATCCAACATATACAAACTATTTGCATAAACTTAGGTCAACTATCTTTAGGTAACAATATATTCCTTATTATGCTTTGAGCATTGTAATAATATTGAATTTAAATTCAGTATCAAATACCATAAACATGAACTAAAAATGTATATAATCTCTATCATATCTCGTATAGGCAAGAAAATTGATGCAATCATTTGCTTCTAATGATAACTATTATCATACTATAACAAATTCCTTTAATTGATGTCTATGTTTATGCTTTTCATTGGCTAAATTAAGTGGAACAATTCTAAAAAGGTACCATACCTTTTAGCTCTACTCTATGCAATCTCTTCTTGCTATCATGGTGTTGACATACATCTTACATATTGTCATCAAAGTTTATAAGATGTTAGTCAACTCAAGATGACAATACATTTTGTCACCTAAATGATTTTGACATATTTCTAAAACTTTGTCACTGATTCCTCAGTAAGATTATAGAAAATTTTCATAATAAGCATACGATTTTCTTTTCTAACTTTGAGAACTCTTCTCAAACATAACCTACGTCCAAGAAATTGGGTTCATTAACTTAGTATCAACTATATTAAACAAGGAAAATTCCAGTTAGAACAAAATATAAAATGTAAGAAAAACAAGTAATTAATTATATGTCATGACTACCAAATGAGATTAGGACTTCAATCATGTATTTGGTTACTCTGACTATTTTATTTGAAATAATATTCCTCACTACTATTCGGAAAAATTACTCTAATCTTTCTAGTGGGCTAGGATCCCATCAAATATAGTTGCTCTTGAGTTTGCTCAACAAACTAACTAAACTTAGATTAGATAGATAACAACTTTATCAATCACATCTCATATGAATCCTAAAGGATTCGTCAGGTGACAACTCTTACTAAGACATATATAATATGTTATTCCTAACCCTCCCTCTAAATTCTTGTGATTATGAATTTACTCATCCAAATCACACAAATTTAGTTAAGTAAAATCTACTGTCATAAGACTAAACATGTTCGGGTTAAAACGACTTTGAATTTGCTCAACAGGCTTATAATAAAGAGAACTTTGGTTTATTCTTATAACAATGGAAGGCAGCAATTATAGTCTTAACATGTACTTAATATTTTAATAAGGGATTTTAAATTCATTCATCTCATAAAACAGAAAATTGTATGCAAGATATTACACATATAAATATAAAGCATACAATTTAACATACATCTAATATATATATATATATATATATATATTAACGATATGAATAAAGAATGCATCTTATGCACTCATAATCATATATGCATAAAACATCAAGCTTCGTGTGATTCTAATTATTGATCTTCATAATCTAAAACAATATTTCCATCTCCTTGGAAAAATAAATTAGATTAACTCATTGATTCCTAAATAACCTAAATTCCTATTCCAAATAGAAATTTAATTTGATTTTTAAACAATTTTTAAATCCAATTGGAAACTATTTCCAATTTATCTTGACTCCTTTCATAAAATATAATTGAAAAATTTTTTCAATAAATTATTGTACTTACTTATTATCATTGAGAAAAATTCTTTTTCAAAATTATATAAGTAACATATTCTAATCTAATTAGAAAAATATTCCTAATCTTTATAGAAATTACCATTTATAATCTTATTAAAAATTACTTTTTTCCTTAATTGGGAAATTATTTTCTAATATTAAAGGAACCTACTTTCAAAATTAGATAAAAACTTTTAAATTCAATTAAGAAATTCATTTATATTATTTATTTAGATATCAATTTTTTATTATAAAATATTTATTTAATAAATTAGAAAACTATTTTAAAAATATTAAAGAAAGCACAAATTTTTTAATTGATAAATGAAAAAACTTTTCAAATTTTAATTAAAAATTTTACTTTTTCTAAAAAATCAAGAAAATTATTATTCATCAATAAAGAAAAAATTTCTAAATAAATTGAATAATAATTCCCTAAAAAATAAATCATAAATTTAATTTACCTCGTTCAAATTGAAATAAATAAATTTAATTAAGAAATAAATTTCTTAATTAATTAAGAATTGAATTTCTTAATTAATTAAGAAAATTTATGGAGAATATTTCAATCTAATTGAAACTAATTAATCATAATTTCAAAAACTACTTTTGTAATTAATTTGGAATCAATCTAACTATTAATCTCAATAATATTACGAAAAATAATTGCTTTAATATGAAAGCTAAGATCTTATCTTAATTAATATAATCTCATTATATTTATAATTTTAAACATAATCTAATTATGAAAAAAATTATTTAAAACCATGACTTGATTCTAACTATTGATTTGATAACTAATTGAATTTAATAATTCAACTTCTTGGAAAATGAAAATAAAATTCAAAAATATTCCCCATAAAAATCCCCTTTGAAAATGATTTTCAAAATTGGAAAAGCATCTTTTCATTATTATTAGAAATTAAATTTATTTAATGATACCAATGAAGGGTTTTGAGGGAGCTTGGGGAGAAATTAGACCGAATCTAAATGAGCCCGTAGACAACTAGGATGTTATATCTCAACCTAAAACCTTAAGGCACTGGGTTATGAGTCCTATTATTGTATATAACTTACTTTATCCTTATGTCTCTTTCCAATATGAGATGATTCCACTTGTGAATTTCTAATATCTCCCCCTCATAAGTGGAAATATCCATATCAGACTAACTCCCTCTCAACCGATAGCTAATGTGAAGCCATTTGAGTCACTTTGACCAAATCTATAAATCTTACTCATCAAACTTTGCCAACCTAGCTCTGATACCAATGTTGGGAAACTAGGTTAGGATTCGATCTTGAAAGCAATGGAATAATTACAAAACTTTTTTTGTAAACTTTGATTTCCTGAAAACTAAGATCTTTCTAATTCTATAAAATGATTAACACAAATCATAATAAAGAAGAATCTTAATTTGTACCTTATTCTGAAGCTTGATCCTTTTCTTGTCGTATCCCTCAAATCGTTTCTGAAACTAATCCATCTCAACCACCATAAGTGCACTAATGTCCAACCTCTAACGATATCTATAGAATAAGTTGAGAGAACTCTATAACACTTACAATGAGAGTTAAGCAAGAAGTGCTAGCTTCATAGAGCTTAAGTCCATTTATAATAAGCTTTGGATGTTTTAGTAATTTAATTTCAATTAAACTTTATAATTGTTTAGTGCATGCAACACACGAACCAGAGGAGATGGAACATCGGCGCGTAGCACATGTGCCACACATGTTAGAAGGTTATGTGGCGCGTGGGTGCGCATGGTCATGAGGAACATGTGCCTGACAGATTCGAAGGCATGTTAGACAAGGAGCATACAGTGCACACTTCATAGGCCACTTGCTCACCCTAATGTTTGTGACATCATGCTGATGTTAGCTATAATACAAAAAAAACTCAAAATTTTCATAATCCATATAAAGATTCGCAAATCATTTCGGGTTCGATGAATTTATGAAGTGAATTGTTTAAATTTTTATGGATTTATCACATTGTTAATAAATAAAGTTTAACTTTAGAAAAAGGAAATTAAGGTTTCTAAAGTCGTTTTGAGTGAATTTCATGCTTTGGACTAGAAATAAATGAGAAACATATGGTTTTAGTAACTTATATGGATTTTTAGTGTTCAGAATTACTTTATTACCACTCCTATTGGGATGTTCTTATAATGAAGTCTCAAATAAAGTTAATTGACATTATTTTCATCACTGATATGTGATAATAGGAATGTGTATGCGGATTTTGCATTTATTAATGGTATGTTGTCACATATAATATGCCCATATGGAATGTGAGGACAACATACAATTGTATCCCTTTTGTTTATGGATCTATTTATATACTAATGAAAAAGTAGTCACAACAGTGGCCTTTTAAGTTAGTATTCAGATTGTTCCAGTTGCTTATTTGAAAATGTCTCTAGTTTTGTATTTAGCTATTTTGCCTACAGGTGTTTGCCTTATATAAGATTTTAAGATGTGCATAAAGGCATTATATGGAGGAAGCCATTGCTTGACTGATAGATTCACCCACAAGTGGTAGTGTCATAAGAGTTGGTGGTGTGTACTCTGATCACTTTTATATAGAGGTCTAATTTGAATGTATTATGTATTCAGCCCACAAGTGTTTCATGATATGTGTAATTAGATTATTGGTACGGATACTATTTTATGACTTTTAATAGTACTATTGTCCTACATTTTTGTTGATCTTTACATTGTCAATTTTACAGTCACCTTCTCTGTAAACAACAAGAGTGTCATTATTGAAACCCTGACTGGTTTCAATTTCAAAAAGTGGAAATAAGATGTGGAGTTTGCAAGATGGAGGATATCAATATGGCCATGATTACGGATAGGTAATATCCACATACATCCATTAGCTTAGAGGCTAATAAAATAGCATATGCAACCTAGGATCGGTCAAATAGGATGTGTAACTTGACCATTAAGAGATCTATTTTTGACCATCAACTTATTGGACTTCTGAAGAAAAACATAGCGTGGGATTTCCTGCATAATGTCTCTTAAACGTACATGGTCTCTTCTAATGTAGAGATAAGTACCTTGGTAAAGGAATTGTTCTCCATGAGCTTTACAGAGATAGAGGGAGTAAGAGAATACATTATTAGGACCATCAGCTTAGTGGACTTCTGAAGAAAAACATAGCGTGGGATTTCCTGGATAATGTCTCTTAGAGGGACATGGTCTCTTCTAATGTAGAGATAAGTACCTTGGTAAAGGAATTGGTCTCCATAAGGTTTACAGAGATAGAGGGAGTAAGAGAATACATTATTAGGATAGTCCACCTACTAAGTGAACAGAAGGCTCTAGACATTGTCATCCCTGAAACATGTATTGTTCATCACGCTCTAACTTCTCTTCCTTCAGAGTTTGGTGTTTTGGTGAAAGCATACAACTCCTTGGATGAGTCTTAGGATATAAATTCACCAATACTGTTATGCCAAAATAAGTTCTAAAAATTCTTAGGTTATCCTACTCGCAAGTGTAAGAGATAGTTGTAGTTGATTACACAAGGTCGTCTCTGAAGAAGTTGAAATTGGTTCACTCAAATTAATCTTAAACTAAAGTAAACAAAGATGCAATCCTAAACATTATATCTCGATTTTTTGAGTGAAGGCTTTAAATAAAATCACAAAATTAGACTAAAAAATGAACTAATTTAACTGGAAGCAAAAACGATTTGATTTACTGGTATGGAAAGCTCTTGAGAAATTAACTTTACTAATTTAATCTCTTATGTATAACTAAGATGAATTGATTGGATAATTGTCTTGCTAAAATTACCAATTGGGTTCTAAATTAGTTCAAATAATAAACTAAATCTAACTTTCATATTCGACAAGTTATTATCCAAATTAATTATGGAAACCTAATGAATAATCACCCACTTAAGTTAATATAATTCTAATTCTTCGCCCAAGCATTTATAGTTTCTCGTTCCAATATTAAACTTCTTCTTTTGATCTTTCATTTAATACCTAAATGATGCAAAGGTTGGCCACACTGTTACTTCCAATAAGCTTAGAAACTATAACAAATAACAAGACAACAAAACAGTAACTCAATCATGCATAGTTAACTAAACTAGATTCATTAATTCTTAAGAAAAAAATAAGCCCGTAATGGAATAAACAAGTTTCATCATCTGCATATACTTCAATCCCACAGTTAACATTAATAGAAAATTCTTAAAGCAATAACAAAATAAAACTGAAATGGGATATCAACTATAACAAGAAAACAAGTTCAACAGAGGAGTCCCATAATGTGATAGAGATGAAATAGAGATAGCAAACAAATAGGTGGTCGAATGAGGATGTTGGCTTCAGCTCTATTCCTCTTCCTCTGGTTACTATCACCCAAAAGAATGAATGCTCCCCTGGTTCTTATATCTGCAGTTGTTTTTCTTCTTCTTCCCCACTGACTGATCTTCTTTTCTCCAGCCTCGTCTTTTCGCTCTTTTCTTTGTTCTCTCTATCTGTGTGTCTTTGTACCCTACCTCTACATTCTTGTTTTTCTATTTGTATTGTGAGGCTAGGTTTAGGTTTTCATGTCGTCAACCATACACATGACACGTAATATTAAGACAATTAAAGAAAAGTTTATCATACCCATAACTGTCACACCTGTGACTACCTTTGTCACACCTGTGACTTGGTGTGATAGTCACGAGTGTGACTCCACTACATATTTTAATTAATTAATTTTACTTGCATAATTGAAGTCCATATTCATTCTTTCAGGAAATATTCACAAGAAAATCCATTTAACATTCATGCAATATTCACACCAATTTCAATTTATTCGTCCCAAATTTGGATTAAAACATTAGAATTTGTAACCAAAATAAAGATACGAAGGCAAGCAAAATCAATAGAAATTAGACATTACAATTCCCCAGCACTTATCTTGTACTTGTCCTCAAGCAAAATAAAGAACACTAGACTATATAAGAATAACCAATGAAAAAAATGATTTTCCTAAATAATAGAGAAAGGTTTCAATGATCATTGTAATAAAGATAACATGAGATCTTGAAACTCATAATACTCCGTGAAAAGACTATTCTCCATATGCTTAACCAAAATTAACAAGTACTTCAACTCAAAGACCATTAACAAGTGTGATAGACACTCACTCCACTCTCCATCGTTTCATGCATTCAAAGGTAGGATATATTCACTCATCGTTCATTTTATGTAAGGCATCTATCATAGGCATGCTTACTAATCTAATCTTCACTACTTTTATCAAATAGAAACATCAATTCAAAGGTCTTTATTTTGGTTGTAATGGGGTCAGGCTAAAGGTAGGAAAAAGGAGAATCACATTTTAAAACCACAAAGCAAATTGATCATTTAAAATAATACATAACGAGCGACATAAAAAACTCAATTATTTCCTTTCGTTTAACAAGGTTAGCACTCCCCCTTTCTACGTCTCTCCTCTTTCTTTTCATTTTCTGGTCGTCTTCTCTTCCTTTTGTTTCTTTTCAATTTTTCTTTTCTTTTTTGCTTTTGTTTGTTTTTATTTTTGTTTTGTTTTCTTTCTTTCTCTTTTTTTCAATGATTTATTTATTTATTTAAAACAAGAAATCAAGAGAAGAAAATTATAGAGGAGAGATGATTATTACAACCATACCCATTCTTAACGTAATAGAAAACTATATGTTATGATCCCCTACACTTATTCAAGCAATTACTTCCTAAACCCAAGAATACCATTTCAAATGCTCAACTTGTCTTATAGTGGGTACTACAAAGAGGATAAATAATTAAGGTAAAGGCTCATATTCTAGGTTTAAAGAAAGAAAAGGTTCCATGTTAAGCTCAAAGGGGCTTATTAAGGGTAACATTATGGTAGCTTTTTAAGCAAAAGGGTAAATCCTAATTGCCTTCATCATTTCAACGTTTGCATAATATTATATGATCTCAGCTTGTATTTGCAAACAAGTTCTAGAGTTCCTTAATCATGAAAGAACACTTTCAACAAAGAATACTTGAATTTGGTGTTAAATATTTCAAACGGCTCAAATTCTTACTAAAGAAAAGTTCCATTCATCTATCACAACAAACTAATGTCCTTTTAATCAAAATCTAAGTTAATCAGTGTTGGGGAGCTATGGATCCATGCATCACACACATAGCAAGGCAGTGGAAGTTTCAGAATTAGAATTCCAACCCCACAACATCCCCATAAAATCCAGAATCTATGTGCATGTATAAACAGATTATAAGAACATGAAATTATAGCATATGTACCTTGCAAACACTCCTCCATTCTTGAATCTTCTCCTTGTTTGTGTTGTAGCAAACACCAAACACCTTCTTTGGCCTCTAAAGAGTACGCAAAGATGAAGAAAAATCGGTGTGTAAGGGTAGTTAGAGCACTAAACAAGACGAGTTAAAGTAGATGCTCTAGTGAGAGTTAGATTAAGATCAAGTCTCATGCAATTAATCTCATGTAACAATTGCCTAAGATTGCATGAATAAATCTCAAGCACTCCTCTCAACTTCTAGAACTCTTCTAGACCCTTAGCCTCTCTATTGAGTGTGTTTTATGGTTAAAATTTGTGTGTACATAAGTGAAGAACTCACTTATGTACCACTTATCATTGAGTCGGCCACGATTATGGCTTGCTTAATTGACAGCCATGCACACTATATTTTTCATCTAATCTTTTTATGTGTGACTCTTATGTTTCCAGTTATTTTGGTCACTTGAATTAACTCTTAATACAAGCAAATCATAAAGGGTTTTATGATGCCAATTTATCAGAATGTAAGTTGATTAACACTCGAACTCTTCGATAGTTAATTATTCAACTTACGAAACTTTCCATAGTCAATTACCTTGCAATTTGTCCTTTCACCATCCTATACCCTACTTGGTTTAGAATATGGGCTTGTGTCAACTCCCACTAGACTGACCATGTCAGATCTAGTCTAAGTGATGTTAGTTCTTGTCCTGGGATCTTATTACTCTATGTGTCATTGAAGATTCTCTTCTCTTCATGACACATAATTGCTCTGGTCAAAGACTCCCACGTAATGACCATGACAAGAGGCCATGGGTATCATCTTCTTCTATCAAGAGTGGTGAATCCTTTATTAGTTACCCAATTACCTTCGAATATCAATAGTTGTACCTAATCACCATCCTATAAGTGACCTTATCTTGAGGCAACAAGGAATGGTGTCAAAGCATATGATCAGTATCCAAGATATCCTTAGGTACCTCAAGTATAAGGATATTTGCATCATTGCTATGATGAAATAAATCACTGACATTTGAAAGATCATCCATACGATAATCTCATAGTAGGTCATCCGATGTACTTACTACTCTTAGTAAACATCCACATGTTAACTCTAAACATCTCATTTTACAGTTTATGAGATCAATTGCTTAATCAAATCAAGGAGCATAACATATGCTACTCTATCCAAATTAACAATGTCCTATCTCATTAATTGTATAACTAGGGATAATTTAGATACTAACACAATTGCACATGAAAGGAATCTCATTATCATGACCTCATAATGATTTTCTTCATGCTATATTATGTATCATGGACTTCATTAATTCGATTTAAGAAAGGTATCAATTCATAAATAAATGAACATCAAATTAATGAAATTTTCCTTTAGCTTTATTGATCAAAATAAAGTTTGTACAAAAGTGCTAAAGGTGATTTCCTTTAGAGCACTAATCTAACAATCTCTCATTTGCACTAAATCTAATCGCCTTTGTATATAATACTATAAGCAAGTACACTAGAATCAAATCTCATTTGAGGAAATGGGTTAGTCAAAGGATCAACGATGTTTTGGTCTGTGGGCACTCTCTCTATCTACACATCACTTCTATCAATGGTCTCCTTGATCAGGTGATATTTTTTAAGCACATGCTTGGACTTCTGATCAAACCTTAGTCCCTTGGCTTGAGCAATAGCCCTATTATTATCACAATAAAACAATATCATGTCTATAATGCTCAGAACCACTCTAAGTTCCATAATGAACTTCTTGATCCAAACAACTTCTTTTACTACTTCCGCAGCTACAATGTACTCTAACTCAGTCATTGAATTTACAGTCGTCTCTTACTTGGATCTCTTCCAACTGACTACTCCACCATTCATTGTGAACATATAACCTGACTGGGATTTTGAGTCATTCTGGTTAGATTGAAAACTGGCATCTGTATGCTAGCTCACTACGAGATCTCCATCTCCATATGCCAAGAATACATCATTCATCCTTCTCAAGTACTGTAGGATATTCTTGATAACCATTCAGTGACACTCACCAAGATTCGTCTGCTCATAACACTTAATGCATAGATATATTGGATGTGTACATAACATAGCATATATGATTGATCTTATAACCGAAGCATATAGGATCAAACTCATGCGAGTCCTCT
>JANIIA010000192.1:64293323-64313929 GCA_027478495.1 Erythroxylum alaternifolium | reverse complement strand
AGCCTCTTCAGGTCTCTTACAAAGTATTCTTTCACTATCTTAGCCTCTCTAGGCTATCAGCCTTTTCTTTCTCTCACTGGAAAAAGATTGTGAGCTTTTTGTTACAGTAATGTTAGCTCTATTCTAAGTAAGTACAGTAAGACTTTTCTCTCAGATTTTCTAGCTTTCTAACTTGTCTCAGTTTTTCTAACTCTTTGCATCTTCGACTGCGACTAATATTTATAACCTTCGTCTCTTGATTCTTGATAACCGTTTCTAGGTAACCGTCATTTAGTTGAGTTCTGTAACTAACTCTGACTAAATAATTTTCGTGCTAGTGTATCTTCATGGTTTCGTCTATGTCTTCTTTGTGTCTGTGTTGCCTCTGCGTCTGCATCTGTGTTTATATAGTCCTTGCGTCTGCGTCTGCGTCTGCGTCTATATAGTCTTTGCATCTGCGTCTGCGTCTGTGTCTGCGTCTATATATAGTCTTTGCGTCTGCATCTGCATCTATATAGTCTTTACGTCTACGTCTGCGTCTATATAGTCTTTGCGTCTGTATCTGCGTCTATATAGTCCTTGTGTCTGCGTCTGCGTCTGCGTTTACGTCTGCGTCTATATGTAGTCCTTGCGTCTACATTTATGTCTGCGTTGTATATATAGTCCTTGCGTCTACGTCTACATCTGCGTCTGCGTCTATATATACATAATCTTTGCGTCTACACATTTAACACTTTTGTCAAAGCCGTCCATTTGTTTCTAACATTATTATTATTTGATTATCATCGAAATTAATCATCGTAAATTCCTTTTGACTTAACACACTAGAAGGATACAAAGCAAGTGTTGAGATATCTTTAAGGAATAAAGGGTTACATGCTCACTTATAAGAGGTCTGATCATTTAGAAGTGATTGAATATTCAGATTTAGTCGTTGAAAATTCATTGTGATAATCCTGCAACAGTTTTTTCTCTAAAAATGACAAATACTTTAGAGGCACAAAACACATGGAATTAAAATATTTTGTTGTTAAGGATATTTAGAAACGAAGAATGTATATAGAACAAATTAGGATAGATCTCATGGTTATAGATCCTCTAACTAAGGGTTTACAACCAAAGGCATTCAAAGAACATATGATTAGGATGAGTTTTCGTTATATTGATGATTGATCATAATGGTTGATGACGATGTTTTAACACTCTTGAGCTCAATAATAATATTTTTCTTAATTTTATATTTCTTATCATTATGTTTATGTATACATAATTGTTTGAATAAGAAATTTGTATATATTTTCATAATAAGTATATGGACTGTATGCAATCCTAGCCCACAGCAAGGGTAAGTAGGGCACTTTCCTTAGGCCCACTCTTAATCTCATTTCAATATTCTACCGTTCCATAATTTCATTCGTTTGAATGTTATTAAATCGTATTTAATGGTTGTTAGAGAAGTGGAATATACAAAAATTTTGGCATCTCTTTCTCTCTTACCTCTAGGCCCATGCCCAATCTCATTTACACCGTTACAGAATTTGATCCAAAGGTTATTAAGTCCCATTTAATGGTTGTCAGAGAATTGGAAGAGACAAAATTTTTGGCATCTCTTTCTCTTTTATCGTGCCACTTGGGTGGTGATAATATTACTAAGGAAGCTAAACTTTTCATATTCCATGCTCAACGTTAACTTCTTGTGTTATAAATTCCATTGAAACATTTGGGTGTGTTTGTTACACTCAAATTTTTTTATTTCTATCAACATATGAATATAAAATACTCAATTCAAAAAATAGCAGTAAAAGATTTTCACAGTTATGACTTATGAGTTCTGAATGATAATTTAAAGGCAAATTCTCTAATTTTTTATATATTTTTAGCTTACTAAATATTTAAATATTCGAGTGATAATTCATTGCAACACTTAGGGGTGGGCACAGTTCGGTTCGGTTGATTTTCAACTTTTTTTAGACCGAACCGAATAATTAGTTTTATGGCACAAAAAAACCGAAACGAACTGAATGTCAGATAAAACCAAATTTTCAGTTTGCCTTGCGGTTCGGTTACTTCAATCGGTTTGGGCCCTAATCTTAGGCCTTAAAATTTGGGTCAATTTTAGTACATGTCCAACATTTTTATTTCATTTTAGGACCTATTGGGTGATTGTCAAACTTACAAAGTTGCAAAATTACCTTATATACCTAGAGTTAGAAGTATTAAAAAAATATAAATTTTGTTGTTTCTACTTGATCGGTTTGGTTCGGGTTGGTTTGATAAAAAATTTTGCCTACACCGCACCCGAACCGATATAGTTGGTTTTTCAATATCCAAAACTGAACCAACCATCCATCACTCTCTACACCAACTGGTTTTGGGGGTCGGTTCGGTTTTTTAGGATTTTTTGCCCACTCTTAGCATCACTTGTGGCTCATATACTTGCAACCTTTTTGTTTTAGTGCAATAAATCCCTAAATTTATTATATAAAAATTGAAATTTATTTTATTTACATTTTAGCACTCTCTAGGTCCTTGAATAAATTGCATTAAAAGAATAACCCACTTTGAAAAATATATAATTAAATAAATTAGTTTTTGACTTTGTTATTTTAGTTATTGTATTCTTAAAAAAGTATTACTTATTTGTATATTGTTATTTAAGTGTCACAAATTTTATTATTTTTTATTTTATTTATATTTATTTAAACTAACATAATATTAAATTTACTTAAAATTTTAAGAAAATATAATAAAATTATTTGAAAATTAAATAATACCATAATAGTTGATATGATATAATACATTTACCCTTATATTAATTCTCACAAAAGGAAATTTTTTATTACTTCAAATTTAATAAAATATAATTTATAATTAAATAATATCGTAAATAGTTGATATGATATCCTAAAGTTACCATTATGTTAATTCCCATAAAAGAAAACTTTTTATTACTTCAAATTTAATCAAATATAATAAAAATTATTTGATAACTAAACAATATCGTAAATAGATGATATGATATACTATATTTACCATTATTTTAATTCCCGTAAAAGAAAATTTTTAATTAAAAAATCACTATTGTTAATTAAATTAAAAATCTATTGAAAATATTTGATTTCATAATTTAGACCTTTTATCTAGTTGCTTGGCAAAATAATATTCAATCATTTCCACACTTGCACAATAGGATAATATTTTGGCCTGGTAAACTTAGAATAATTAATAACTTAAAATATAATTTACTATATTTTCTCCTCAGTATGTTAATTTCTTGTATTTTTAGAAATTAATGTTTCTCTATCATAAAAAATTTGCTTTTTGTTTTTTCATTTTTAATATCGGATATTAAATTTTGCTCTTCATTTTGTCCCTCTGTCACAGATATATTACCATTGATATATCTTTATGATATATTGTCAAGCAATTCGTGTTCTGCATGCTTCTTCCAGTTTCATATAAGTGTTTTTATTCTTTTTCCAGTCCAATTGAGTTATACTGGGCTTATATTATGTTGCCTATAAAGCATTTGTTTGGAAGTGAAAAAAGAAAGAAAAAGAAAACAAATAGAACAGTTAAGAGAATCCCAAAAAGGAGAAATTAATAAATTTAATAAAAGAGTAAACTCCTCTAGTGAGAATCCTAAAGAATTAGGTGAATGTAGTTTTGAACAACATAAACAAAATTTATGTGATGAAATTCATATCAATGAGGATATTAGTAATTTGAGTGAGTATAATTATATACCAAATGCATCCACTTTAAAAAATTTAAAGGCAGATCAACAACTAATCCCTATATTGGATATTTATGATCCTAGAAATTGGGATAATCTTGATGATAAAGTAAGAGACATTTTAGTTGAAAAAAGGCCTATAAGAGAATTGAATCTTGTGTTTCCTTTAGACAATACCTCTCGAATTTTTTCATATTCTTATTATTATAAAAATTTGAGTAATTGAGAGATTAGCAATAAAAAATGGTTGGTTTACTCTAAACAGATAGATAAAGTATATTGTTTTTTTTAATAAGTTGTTCAAATATAATAGCAAACAAAGTGCATTAGCAAGTGATAGATTTAGATATTGGAAGCATTTTAGTGAGAGACTTAAGGAGCATAAGAATTGCATTGAGCATATGACTAATATGAATACTTGGAATAAACTAAGAGTACGATTGAGCAAAAATCAAACAGTTGATAAAAATTTGCAACAAAAAATTGTAAAGGAGAAAGAACAATGGAGACAAGTTTTGATAAGAATAATTTCTGTTGTGAAATATCTTATTAAATATAATTTGGCTTTTCAAGGATCCAATGAGAAACTTTATCAAGATAGTAATGGTCATTTTTTAGGATTGATTAAGATGATTACTGAATTTGATGTAATAATACAAGATCATGTTAGACATATTCATAATTATGAAATTCATCTTCATTATCTTGGTCACAAAATTCAAAATGAGTTGATTTCTATATTGACCATGGTGTTAAAAGTTCTATCATAAGGATCATTAAAGAGGAGAAATACTTTTCTATTATTCTTGATTATACCCTAGATTTGAGTCATCAAGAACAAATGGGTTTATTAGTACGACGTGTGAATATGCCAGATAAAAAATGGAAGAGTGCTTTTTAGAGTTCTTGAAGGTAGATGACACATCTAGATTTGGACTTTTCAATAAATTATTAAATGCATTTAAGTCTCTTAATTTTAATGTCCATAATGTGAGGGGTCAATGTTATGACAATGATTTTAATATGAAAGGAAAACACCAGGGGTTTAAAAACGATTACTTGAAATAAATTCGAGAGCATGATATACGTCATGTGCTTGTCATAATCTTAATCTTACTCTTGGTAATATGACACATTCTTATGCTAAAGTTGTTTTATTTTTTGGAGTTAAGCAATGCATATATGCGTTATTTTCAAGTTCTAATAAAAGGTGGAAGGTCATACTTGATAATATTTTAGGCTTATCCATGAAATCATTGTCTAACACTCGTTAGGAGAGTCAAATAAAAAATGTTAAAGCTATTAGATTTCAAGCTCCTCAAATAAGATTGTCTTTGATGAAATTATCTAGATTTTGTGATAATGGCAAGTCAAAGAGTGAAGCAGAAAGTTTGGTTAATGTACTTGAGAGTTTTGAGTTTTTACTAGGTATGGTTATTTGGTATGGTATTTTATTCATTATTAACCTAGTGAGTAAAAAAGTTTTAGTCTAAATCTATGTGCATTGATGCTACCATAAAGCAATTAGAAGCTGTGATGGTATTTTTTGAGAAATATAAAGATAAAGGGTTTGGCTTTAGTTTGAATATTGTCAAAAGTCCTACACATGAGATGAATGTAGAGTCTATATTTCTAACTAAATGTATTATTAAGACAAGACAATTTGATGAAAATGATCAGGATGGAGAAATCCAATCAACTGAGGATTTTTTCAGAGTCAATTACTTTCTAGTTGTTGAGGATATGACAATTGTTTCATTGAAGAATATATTTGAACAATTAACGACATTTGAAAATATTTTTGGATTCTTATTTGATTCAAAGAAGTTAAGGTTATTAGATGATAACAAATTAAGAGAATGTTGCACTAATTTTACAACTTTTTCACATCATAACGTGTAAGATGTAAATTTAGATAATCTTTTTTAAAATTAAAAGTGTTGCAAATAATTTTTCCAAATAAGTTAATGTCATCAGTTAAAATTTTAGAATTTGTTAAAGTTGCATATTGTTATCTAAATGTTTCAATTACTTATTGAATTCTATTGAATATACTTGTGACTGTAGCATCAACTGAGAAAAGTTTTTCAAAGTTAAAATTATTAAAAACCTATCCGAGGTCATCAATGACATAAGAAAAGTTGAATGTTTTAGTTATTTTATGTATCGAGAAGGATATGTTGGATAATATTGATCTTGTTAATATTATTAATGATTTTTCATCTAGAAATTCACAGAGAAATTGTTTTTCATAAATCACGATCATTTGTATGTTTGTTAGTGCAATTCTCTTAGTGTTTTGCAGTATAATATTGTTGTTCGATTGCTGTTATTGCTATTTTGTTGTTATTGCTAATATTTTTAGTGATTTTATTATTATTGACATTTGCAAGATATTATTAGCTGATGTTATGATCATTTAATATTTTGTTGAGTATGTGGATTTATAAATTGAGTCTCTTATATATGGATATTAAATTTTAATAATAAAATATATTTTTAAAGCTTACATATTTATATATTACCGATTTATTAAAGCCTTTTTTTTCTTTGCTCAGGGCATATAAGATTTTAGGAACTGCCCCAACTGTGCGTTGATTATATACAACTTATGAACCTAAGCATAATCGGTTCTTAATGTAGTGGTATATGGAAGGGAGTATGCAACTATTGTAACATCCCGTTACCTATGGGAGGTTAGAATAGTAAATATGAGTGATAAATGAGAGTTTAGAAATGCATTTTTCATTCTCATGCATAATATGGCATACAAATACACGTGATTAATGAAGGTCTTGCACATGAAAATAATTGTACATGCATTCATGAATAATTCCAGGTATAATTGGATTGAATTGTGAAATTTTGAGAAATTCGAATCTTTCTACATTGAAAATATTACTGGTTAGTAGAATTATGAGATTTATGAATTTTGGTGAACTTAGGATTTATTTTTGTAATTTATAAAATATTATGGAAAATAGGAAAAAGAAGAGAAGAAATCAAATGAAGATTTAGAAATAGTTGGAATGTAAAGATGAGAGTTAGATGGAGTTGGTCTGAAAGAAACTAAGTCAGAAATTAGACCTTAAGAAAGTGACAAGTGTAAAGTTGCTTTTATTATGTGTCAGAAGTAAGTTTGAGTAATTCGACGAAATTCTTTCCATACACAGAGTTTTCCATCAAACTCCTTCTGAGAGTTAACTCTGATTCTTCATATCCCTTACTATTTCCTTTACTCCTAAAGTGTTTCTTCTGCCTTAAGAAAAACCAGAAGTAGATTAGTGTTCATAGAGGAGTACGTGATTTTGCATGAAATTAAGGCATTGTGGATAGTTGAAAATCTTAGAGTTTTTCAACAAGAAGTTAGTGAATAAATTCTTTAGTATTGGAGATTTGGAAATAAATCTGATGAGTTACTGTAATCTGCATGAGAATGTCATTTACATACCATTATATTTTTGAACACTGTGATAAAGGGATGAAAAATTGGGATATGATGTTATTTGGGTTTTGATGGATTATTACTGACTAGGTATTATGGAAATGGTTCTTGGGAGTTGAAATAGCAATGAAATGATGTATAGGATTAGTGTAGAGAGTTAGATATGGAAAGGTGTTATGCTCTGTTTCTTCACTCAGCATGTATGAATATATAGGTTTTGTACGAGAGTTGATGAAGACGAAGAGATGTTCAAGGAAAAGATTTTTGAGTTGAGGAGTATAGATAGTATCTTCTGTTTAGACTATCTTCTGAGTCTATCTTACTATCTTCTGAGTCTATCTTCTGTTTAGACTATCTTCTGAGTCTATCTTCTGTTTAGACTATCTTCTGGGTCTATCTTCTGTTTAGACTATCTTCTGTATCTATCTTCTGTATCTATCTTCTGTTTAGACTATCTTCTGAGTCTATCTTCTGTTTAGACTATCTTCTGCATTTATCTTCTGTTTAGACTTTTTTCTGAGTCTATCTTCTGTTTAGACTATCTTCTGCGTCTCTCTTCTGTTTAGACTATCTTCAGGGTCTATCTTCTGTTTAGACTATCTTCTGGGTCCATCTTCTGTTTAGACTATCTTCTAGGTCTATCTTTTGTTTAGACTATCTTCTAGGTCTATCTTCTATTTAGACTATCTTCTGGGTCTATCTTCTGTTTAGACTATCTTCTGGATCTATCTTCTGCGTCTATCTTCTGTGTATATCTTCTGCATCTATGTTTTGTGTCTATCTTCTGCGTCTATCATCTGCGTCTATGTTTTGCATCTATCTTCTGCGTCTATCTTCTGCTTAGTCTACTTTCTGCTTCGCCTATTTTTCACTTATAAGACCATAACTTCTTCTCTAGATCTTCAAATGATATGATTTTTGAACCCATAGATTCCTGACACAGTGTTCTATCCCTCCATAAACTTTTGTAGCATTCTGAATTGAATTGAGAAATATTGACTAAATCAAAGTGTGGAATCTATTGGAATAATGAAATAGGATTTTCTTCCTGAATACCCTTTGGTATTTTGATTATATCTAGATCTATAAGATTCCAAATGAGACGCTTTTGAATTTGGAGTAAACTAGAGATATAGGCTTATAAATTGTCTCAAGAAGTCTAATTTTGATTCGTTCTCTAAGATATTGAATTTCTGTATGGAAGTTGTACGTAATACACTATTTTTTTATTGTGAACAACCCTATAATATTGGAGGTATATCTTCCAAATTTCTGAACCAAATTGAGTGATTTTAGTGTCAATGCAAAGATAAGACATAGAGGAACACTTTTGTAGAAGATAGTATAACCAAATTACATCTGTTTCTCTTCGAAATTGAATGTGAATAATAGACCCAAAAGTGTGACTCGAAAAAATCTGAAGTGAGTCAATAAGAAATGAATTAAGATTCTAATAGTCTTAGTGAGGTATAAACCTAAGTATAAATTTTACTTAGATGAGAGTTGATATGAAAGTGATTTTGTGAATGAAATTGATGAGAAGATACTCGGGGTTGTATGAACATGCATTATACATAATTCATTTCATACATGTACATTATTAAACAATCATAATTTTGCAAATTGTGATATATATGTATGGTGTTTGATATAGAGGAGCAATTGGAACGTCAACCTCCAGACATTGCCAGAACTTCCAGGCATTAGCTTCGGGAGCAACTTGTGAGTAATCTAGACGGTCTCACTTAATTACTTGTTTTTTTAAATTCTGGTTTGAAATGATTGAATGAATGTGGCTTGATTGTTGATTTCGGACAATAAAGGTCCGATGACTATGATATTGGATTGATGTATTAATGTGCTGCTTATATGTGAATGTACAGAATTATGTGCTTCATAATATGATTGATTATGATAGATGCATTCCATACATGAATGTCTAATCAGATAATGGCAGTTGTGACCAGAGTAGTCACCAATCAAAGCTTAAAGCTCAAAGTGTAAAAAGGAGCATCGAGCTCAGAAAGTGATTAAAAGCCTAAGGCTCACTATGTAAAATGAGCCTTGTATCCTCATCGGATAAGGGACAGTTAGCAACGAGCCCGGTATCCAAAAAGGATACGGGATAGTTCCGGCACTTGGTCACAACAATGAAATAATTGGAAAAGAGTCTTATGAGCATTTTATATGCATCTGTTTAAGTATGTTTGATTGATTGAAATGCAAAATTGCTTATGCTTAAGTGAAAATATGTTACTGATGTAAAGTATAATTTGGTGAAATATGTGTTATGTGAAATGTTGTGTTGCATAAATTGAGTGAACCATCGATGATGGTTACCTCATTGAGTTTGCAAAACTCACCAAAATTACAACGTTGTCTTTTCAAGACCGAGAGATGATTCTAGCTACTGAGAATCTCTACCAACTATGTAGATTGCGATTTAGCAAGAGAAGTCATGGCTCAAAGGTCGGTCAATTGGGATTTTTGGACATATTAGATAGACTTTGTATGTTTTCCTCTTTCATGTAGTACTTTTATACTAGGTTTTGATGATGTACATGTAGTAAGTGTTGAAAGATAAAATATAGACTCTCGGTTTTGTGAAATGAAACGAGGAAAAAGTTGGTTTAAAATTATTGTGATTTTCTTAGGATGCTTTATAAGTGAGTAATGATATAATGCCTTGTGAAGTGACTGTAGCGATCAAACGTGGCTCACCCTTATCGTAGGATATATACCGGAATGATCTCCGGGCGTCCCGGTGTGTACCCTACAGTAAGGGGACACTACAAATTGTCTTCCTTATCAATGATCCTCCAGAAGCTGTGTCAATTGTGCCTCTCGTCGGTGGTTTTACTCCTTTGTAAAGTGTTTGCAACAGGAATTCATTGGGTAGGTTATGATGTGGGCACTTCCTTTGCAAATCCTTGTATCTCTCCTATGCTTCGTAGATTGATTCCCCTATCACCTTGCTAAAAATTGGTGATTTCCTTGATGATATTTGTGGTCTTGGTCAACGGGAAATACTTATCCAAGAAGGTAAAATCTAGCTGATCCCATTTTGTGATGTTGGTTGGGTTAAGGGAATGGTACCAAGCCTTTGCTCTGTCTCTAAGGGTAAAGGGAAATAGCCAAAATTTGACTGCATCTTCAGACATTTGATGATACCAGAAAGTATTACATATTTTGAGGAAGTTCAGAATGTGTGCATTGGGATCCTCATTTGCCAATCCCTAAAATTGCATATTATGCTGAAGCATATTGAGGAGGGCTGGTTTTATTTCAAAGGAAGCTGCTTGAATAGGCAACCTAGCTACTCCTTGATTTGTCGTAATGAACCTCGACCTTATGACTGTTGTTGACGTCTTTAGTTCGCTCCGTGGTCTATATTCTGCCGAAATTCCTCGACGATTGTTGATTTCATCATCTCTTCTTCTTCTTCTCGCCAAGCTTTCCTAAGGGTTCGTTATAGTCCATTGATATCTAAGATTACCGTTTCAGCTGCATGATTTGAACCTCTCATGAATCTTATCTTCATGCAAGAGCACGATTTCTAAAATATAAACAAAAGATCAAAAAAATTAAAAATTAAATTAAATACCTTAAACTATAGAACTAAATTAATTACCTCCCCACCAACAGCACCAAAAAATTGATCGTAGGTTTTGATATGAAAAAAGTTTTAATATTTTTAAACCTCGATATTCTACAAGTGTATAGGTCATTCACGTAGTACCTAAGGTTTCGATCCTATGAGGATGTTAATCTAATCCTAAAGTCTAAGATTGAACTTAATTCTAAATAATTCAATGAACAAAACGAAACAAGAAAATAATTCAATCACGCAGTTAATTCCAACAATCAAATTTAGAAATATAAACAAGATACCCAATCACAAAACAAACTAAAAACTACCAATTGAGGGAAAGGAGATTTTTATCCAACTTCAATGAAAATGTAATTGATTATGAGTTTATCGAATTACCAGTTCTAGACGGTCCTAGGATTGATTACTCTCTCTCAAGTTATAATCATTAACCTTAATCAGATTATGATAAATTGCAACCTCGCAATTCACAATTTATCCCAAACCTAAATTAGATCTTAAGTTGTCTAACAAACTACCGAAAACCTATGCAAGATCTCTTGTTACACAAATTTATCGATTTGATTCAATTCTTGATATATTAAATTACCTAACTCTCATTAGCCCAATTTAATGATTTTCACTCAGTTTACCCTTTTAGTTTGTTACCGAATTATGAAGTTCAGAAATTGAATCACAAATAATTCAATAAAAAAGCAATAAATCAAATTTTAATAATATTAAAGATAAAATCTTGAAGGTGAGTTTAGACAAGTACTCAACACTCATCAAATCTATCATATGTGAATATCTCAAATTATATACAATCATATAGAATGAAATAAAACCAGAAATAGACTCAGAATGGAATGAAGGAGGCAATAATGGCAGGAAACCTCCTGTTTCGGGAAGTACTTCACATAGGTTTCATCTCCATGTCTCTTTCCCTTCATTTCCTTCCTCAATCTCTTGATAAAGCTCTCTATGGTTTCGAGATTTGGCTAATGCAAAAGCTTCCATCTTCTATTCTTTATGTTCTTTAAATACCTTGGCAGCCCTAGGGTTTTTTCAAGGTGGAAACGGTCTAAAAAATCCCTCGAAACTTGACTTTTCCTCTTGTTTGTGCATCTGCCCAGCATCGAACCTTTCTATCACAATCGTGGCCCAAATGCCATGATTGTAGGCTGTGACAAAGTCTTTTGTCACAGTTGTGGGCCATATTCCATGATTGTGGGCTGGCTCCAATGTTTCTACAAGATCGTGGCTTCGGCTCGAAAGTCTTCGAAACTTCTTGATTCTTTGATCTTCACCTTGAAACACTAATAAACACATCAAGGTATCGTAAAAAAATAATAATTATGCTCAAAGACTTGTACTAACCCATAAAAAAACTTAAACACACAAACTAACATAATGATAACCTAAACAGATACTAATCACTCAAAATAACACTTAATACATAACAAATTAAACCCTAAAATATGATGCAATTCACACCTACCGGCGATTTTGAATTCACCTTTAGTTAACTCCATATATTTACTCACTTCAAGTGGCCTAACTTTTTGGGAGAAAATAGACAACCTACCATCTTCATAAAAATCAAAGTTACGTTCTAGTCTATTAAATCTTATCTGCACATGTAGCACCCCTGCCCATCTGACACGTACACTTATGCCCTTCAGATGTACGTGCATATGCCTAACATAAATGACATGCTAATTTATATCACTTTCACTATATCGCATGACATCATAATTAAAATCATAAATAACACAATCCAAAATTTCCTCATTCCATTTATAAACCATATTTTTACAATGTAGCATTATATCCATCATCCAAGTTAATATAATATCAGCCTATCGGAGTCATAGGTCTGCCTACAAAATATGCTACATATATGAGGAATTAACAAAATTAAAACTAATCCTTCAGTCTAAGCTGACCGACCTTTGAGCCATATCCTCTATCTAAAAGTAGTACAAAATCTCTTCTAAGCAGTCTTAGAGCTAAGTCGTCGCTCTCTCGAACTTGAAAATGTCAACGTTGCAATTTGGTTGAGTTTTGCAAACTCAGTTAAGTAACTATCCTCGATGGTTCACCCTTGTCATGAAACACAATAATTCATATAGTTCACATTGTCTCAATTGTCTTCATGTGATATCATGAAACATTTTACTCATAAATGTCGCATTCTAAAAACCATACAATTCATCATTTCATCCCGATCGTGCCAAACATGTTCATCGATGAAAATCCTCAAAACATTGTAATCATTCAATTTATTCATATCACATTTGTATGTAATGTTTATAAATTCATTTATTTCATTGTTACTACCGAGTGCCTTTTTTACTGTCCCGTGTTCGTTATAGATATTGATCTATATCATACCGTCCCTTATCCATTGGGCATATAGGGCTCTTTATATATTGAGCCTTAGGCTCTTGCTATAAATTTATGAGCTTTAAGCTCTTTTTCACCAAGGACTCTAGTCACAACTGGCTTTATATTTCATGCATTCATGAATAAGATGCATTATATATATTCAATCATCTTATTCAGTCCATTGCATTTGCATTCACATTGGTCATCCGACTTAGTCTGACGTTCAACATGTAAATTGAGAACACATTTATTTTATCATATTCACATTCAAGGAATACTTCCAATATTTTATTCATGCATCAAATGCCTCAGACATTTTATTTCCGAAAATCAATACACATACACAATATATCAAGTTAATTTAGAATTAAGTAAACAATCAAGGTGAGACCATCTTAGGTTACTTACAATTACTCCTTTTAGCTTATTGCCTTGAAATCTGGGCAAGCAGTCGCTTATTGTGCTCCTCTATATGCAATCACATACATTTATATGTCACTCATGTGTATTTTCATATGAATAATTAGTCATAAGTACATTTATGTATGTGCTATGTGTTATGCATTGACAAATCTTCGGGTATTTTTCTTGAATACACTTTCTAAATAATTTAACAGACCTTTCAATCATTCTTTAATCCATAAAACCCTTTTCTCACCTTAATCCTTTCATTCAACACCAACTAGATTCATTTAAGCTCATATTTAATTCTTAATACCTCAAATAGGAATACCTTAGCATTGGTGGGTTCAAGCTTTATTCAAAAGACAACTCTTTTTCTTCATAGGTCTGGCCATGATTTTGGTGTTCCTACCACAATCATGATAGAAACATTTTCTGGCCAAGCCACAATTATGTTGTAAAGGTCACGATCATGACAAAAACATTTTTTGTTAGGTCACGATCATAGGGTGAGGGCCACAATCGTAACCTACAATTTTCCTACTTTGTTCATCTGAATTCAACAAATATCATAACACCAATTTCATACCAATTTTCCCATAATTCACTACCTCTAATATAACATCATTACACACTAATTCAAATACCAATTTGATTGAATCCCCTTATCAAGCTCTATTCACTTGATTAGGCATCTTCAATTACACATTCTCATTGATGAAATCCATAACATCACAGTCACAGCATCAAGCAAGTTATCCACTAAGTTATGTCCTTATTTAAAGCCCAAATTAAGTCCAAAAATATCATAATTATATACTTCATCCTTAATTGGTTCAACTATCGCATAATCAAAAAATTTCCATGAAAATTCACTGCCCACAATCATGACATCCCTTGCCACGGTCGTGACAGAAACGTTTCTCCCACTTACCCTATAATTTTCCAGTTTTTCTCAGGGTATATTTTTAAGTCAGTTTTGTTTGACCATTATGAACTAGAAAATGAGATTTTTAGATAGCACTTTCTTCTAATTAAATGTTATCTATGTCCTGAGTTTCTAATGACATCAAATTAATACATTTTGGTTTAGTATCAAGCACGTTATAATCAAAATACTACAGATTGTTCTCATACCTCGATAGAACATAATTCTCAATTTCAAGCCAAATTTCAAGACTCTTAAGGACATATTTCAAATTCGATTCCTTCATAAACAATGTATCCATATGTTTCTAGTTTACTCTAAATCAAAATCCATTCGATTTGAATATTCTCAGGTCAAGTTATAGCCAAAATACAGATGTATGTTTAGTAAAACACTGCATATAATATACTCCAACACACTTCATTGCCCAAATTCTATCATTTCTTTATCATTTCAAGTTGATGATTGAATTAAACCTAGGTTTCTTGTTCAGAATCCTCTAGTCACAATTCACAAATTCATGAATTATCATGATCCAAATCCAGACCCTAACTCCATATTTTTCTACATTTTTGTCTACTTCACTCATCTTCATTTTAAGACATCACTCCATTTCTCACAATCCTTCATCTCTTTATTTGTATCACTCAATTTTCTTCTTCCAGCTTCACTCATGTATGCATTAATATCACTCACACAGCATCAATCCACAGGCATGAAACATACACCACTCACTCATGCATCCATTTACAAACATGAAAACCTCATCAAATGTCATTTACACTACCATAAAACTTAAACCATAACTTACTTGTTTTAACCTTCAAATCCTTCAGCAAAATTCTAGAAATAGGGAGAGCAAATAAGATATTTCGATAGATGGAAAAACACAAGGATTTAACAACAATAAAAAAATTCAAAGGGCTGAAGACTTTGCAAGGAGTAAAGTGGATAAGCCAATAACGCAAAAATACCCAGCTAGGTGTTTTGGTGATGAAGAGAAGGAGAAAGATGATGTTTTCGATGGTGAACAGCAAGGGAGCTGCAAAAACTTCCTTTCCCAAAACTGTGACTTAGGTGTCTCATTTGTGTCTTAACACATGTCTCCAATGCATGTCTACCATTTGTCACCTATGTAAAGCTACCATTTGTCTTATAGCTATTGGTCTATTTGTCACTCCATCATTAGTCCATTTGTCCTTCTTCTAAGGTAGCAAATGTCACACTTCCACTTGTATCTTATTTCTACATTTTTCCTAGTCTAAAATACCCCAAATATTTAAAAATTTTCGAAATGTAGCCAAAAATACTAAATCATTTCTAATACACACCAATTCAATTTTCAAGACAAATAATTCACAATTCACATTTTAATTGCATTAAAATCACTTATAGTCAAAAAATGTCAATGAAATGCATGTACAATTATTTTAATGATTGTCAAAATTATTCACATGTATGAGTATGCCGTATGATGCATGACAAGTATTTCTAAATTCTTAATAAGCTCTCGTGTATGGTATCTTAGGGTTGTAACCCTGATCATGAAATAATAGGATATTACAATTCTCCCCTTCTTAAGAAATTTCATCCTCAAAATTCTTCCCTCATTGATGAAACAGGTGGGGATATTGCTTCCTCATATGCTCCTCTATTTCCCAAGTTGCTTCCTCAGTCGAGTGATTTTTCCACAGAACTTTCACCAATGGAATTACCCAATTCTTCAATTGTTTTGTCTGATATCTCACTATCTTGACTGGCTCCGCAACATAACTCAGATTACTAGCAACTTCAATTTCTTGAGCCGATAACACATGCATTGGATCTGAACTATATCTTCTAAGCACACTCACGTGGAATACATTATATTCCTGAGACATTTCACTTGGTAAGACTAATTTGTACACCAATGGTCTTACCATCTCATTGATCTTATATGGACTAATGTACCTAGGGCTCAATTTGCCCTTCTTGCTAAATCTCAACACTCCTCACCAATGTGAGACTTTCAAGAATACTTTTTCTCGTACATTGTACTCTGTATCCTTTCTGTGTCGATTGATATAACTCTTCTGTCTATCTTGTGCTGCTTTTATTCGGCTTCGGATCAGTTTCACCTTATCCACGGTATCTTGTATCAATTCTAGGCCTTCTATAATTCTCAAACCTTCCTCATTCGAATATAGATGCGTTCGACATTTTCTGTCATACAATGCCTCATAAGGTGCCATTCAAATACTACTGTGATAGTGGTTGTTGTAAGCAATTCAATCAAAGCTATGTACTAATCCCAAGCTCCTTAAAACTTCAATACATATGCTCTAAGCATATCCTCTATAGTTTTGATTGTCCTTTCACTCTGTATATCTGTTTGAGGATGAAATGCAGTGCTAAAGTTCAACTTCGTACCCATAGTCGACTGTAGGACCTTCGAAAACCTTAAAGTAAAACTGGGATCCCTGTCTGATATTATAGACACCGTAACCCCATGTAGTCTCACTATTTCATTCACATACCTTCGTGCCAACTAATCTAGTGAACCATTCTCTCACTGGTAAGAAATGGGTCGACTTAGTTAATCGGTCCACTACAACCCATATAAAATCATTTTACGTCAAAGTCTTAGGCAATCCCATAATGAAATCCAATGTGATTTGTTCCCATTCCGGAATGGTTCGACTTAGTTAATCGGTCCACTATAACCCATATAAAATCATTTTGCGTCAAAGTCTTAGGCAATCCCATAATGAAATCCAATGTGATTTGTTCCCATTCCACTTCGGAATAGGTAACGAATGAAGCTTCCCAACTGGAGCCTGATGTTCAGCCTTAATCTGCTGACAAGTTAAACACTTGGCTACATAATCTGCTGCTACTTGTTTCTTCATTGCTGGATACAAAAAATGTTACTTAAGTGTATTATACATCTTAGTATCACCAGATGCATAGCATAATCTGCTATATGCGCTTCCTCTAGAATTTCCTTTCTCGGTTCATCTACATTAGGCATATACAATCTCTATTTTAACCATATTGTTTTATGTCTATTTAAATTCAGAATCTGGATTCATCTTAATCTTCTCAATCAACTTCACCATTTCAGGATCTTTACTCTGAGCTCTTTTAATTTTATCATGCAACATTGGTCTCAACTTTAGCGCATCAATCAAGGCTTCATTCTGCTTTAAATTTAGCTCCATATTTAAAGCTCTCAATTGAATCAAGCTTGGTAACCTCGATAACTGAATCTGAGCTATACTGCTATTTAATTTCCTACTCAATGCATCAGCCACTATATTAGCTTTTCCTGGATGATAATCAATCGTACAGTCATAATTGTTTAACAGCTCGTCCATCTTCTCTGTCTCATGTTCAACTCCTTCTCACTCAGCAGATACCTCAAGCTCTTATGATCATTGTATATCTGGAATGTCTCTCTACATAAATAATGTCCCTATATCTTTAGAGCAAAGACTATTGCTACAAGCTCTAAATTATTTACTGGATAATTCATCTCGTGAGACCTTAATTGTTTCGATGCATAGGCTATCACTTTGCCACACTGCATCAGTATACATCCCAATCCTTGATGCTTAGCATCACTGTATACTACATAACCATCAGTTCCTAATGGAATAGTCAACACTGGAGCTGTAGTCAACTGATGTTTTAGTTCCTCAAAACTTCTCTGACACTCATCATTCTATCTGAAGATCACATTTTTCCTTATAAGTTTAGTCAGAGGGGCTGTGATCAAAGAAAATCCCTTAATAAACCTCCGATAATATCCGACTAATCCTAAGAAACTTCAAATTTTAGACACTTTCTTTGGAGCCTCTTATTTCATTACTGCCTCTATCTTCTTTGAATCCACTTGAATACCTTGCCCACTTACTATATGACCCAAAAATATTGCTTGATCTAGCCAAAATTCACATTTGCTGAATTTAGCATATAGTTGTTTCTCCCTTATAATCTGTAGTATCACTCTTAAGTGCTCAGTATGCTCTTCTCTATTCTTCGAATACACCAAAATGTCATCGATAAACACTATGACGAAACGATACAGGCAGGGTTGAAACACATTATTCATTAATGGCATAAATGCAGCTGGGGCACCACTCAATCCAAATAGCATTACTAAAAACTCATAATGTCTATACCTGCTCCTGAAAGCACTCTTCGATACATCAGCCTCTGTTATCTTTGGCTGATAGTAATCAAATCTCAGATCTAACTTAGTGAACACCTGTGCTCCCTGCAACTGATCAAACAAATCATTGATTCTAGGCAACGAGTACTAGTTCTTCACTGTGACCCGATTTAGTTGCATATAGTCATTGCACAGTCTTAACGTTTCATCCTTCTTTTTCAAAAATAAGACTGGAGCTCCATAGGGTGAAACATTGGATCTAATAAATCCCTTATCTAGTAACTCCTGTAACTGAGTCTTCAACTCCTTCAGTTCGACAGGTTCCATCCTATATGGGGTAATAGATATAGGAGCAGCACCTGGAACTAAATCAATTATGAATTCTGTTTCCTGATCTAGAGGTAAGCCAGGTAACTCTGCGGGAAACACATCCAGGAATTCCCTAACTATAGGAATGTTCTGCATATCCTGCTTAGTTTGGGTATTACTGATGTGGGACAAATATACCTCATATCCCCCTTGCATCATCCTCAAGGCATTCATAAGTGGGACTATCATGGCTAGCACTGCTTAGCTAATACCTCTAAACATTGCTCTTGGCTGATTAGGAGATTCAAATATTATCTCCTTAGTATAACAATTCATGATGTCCCTATGAGCGGTGAGCTAATCCATGCCTAGGATAACATATATTTCCTTTAGTGGTAACACAATTAAGTCTGCCTCTAACTCTACTTGATTAATTCGAGCCAAACACCCCTATCATGGTGGTACTACCTATCGGTGTACTCACCTCTAATTCATATCTCAGTAACTCCCTATCACAATGCAACCTAGATACCATATTTAGTGCGATAAAAGAATACATAAATCTAGGACCTAGCAATACATAAGCTTCAAATGTGAATATAGGTAACATACCTGCAATGACATTTGGAGACTCTTGAACCTCTTGTCTCATTATGGCATAGACTCGGGTCTGAGACTGCGGTTTGTTGCTCTGTACCTCAGTCCTACCAGTAGCACTTCTAGAATTCATTCTGCCTCTGCCACGACCTTTCTGTCTATGTAACATCCCATTTCCATAGAATGGGTCGGACCAGAGAAATGGGTTCAAGAGTGGTAAATCAGAGAAATTAGAACAACACATCTCATGCTCATGCATTTGTGACCAGTGATATGTGCACAGAAAAAGTTATTGTACATGCATTCATGACAATTTTCCCAGTATAAGTGTGAGTAAAAAGTTATTTCTTGAAAAATAGGCTTTGTGAGTGATAAATTGAATCGGAGAGGTTCATTAGGATTTTCCTGATTTTTGAGAATTATAGGAATTTTTTGGGAATTTTCTGAAATTATTTCCGGACCCAAAAAATTGTCAAGTGACCAATAGGGGTCATCCAGTAGTAAAAACTGTGTCCAATGGCAATGGAAATTCAGACACATGAAATTGGGAATTTTTGGAAGTGAGCCATTGGAAATTGGAGAGAAATTGAAGTGGAATTGAGAAGAAAATTATGAGCCAATGAAAATGTGACATGTGTCACTTTTCTTATTAATTCTTTAATAAACCATGTCTTTATATGAGTGTTATACGACTCTTCCTTAAAGAAGCTTCTTGTGTCTTCTTTTTCTTAATGTTGAAAGAGTGGTTGAATGAGAATTTCTCTCATCCGATGGTAACTCCTTCTTTGTTTCCTTATGAATTTTGCTTATTTCTCCTTCACTCTCCCACACTTAGCCTTCTCTTCCTTGAGACCTTATAAGCATCAACCTTCATCTTATGCTTTCAAGTGATAGTGATGCCGTGAGTGAGAAGAAAAGAGAGAATCATAAAAATTTGGAAAGTTGGAGATTTGGAGAAATCAAAGTGTAATTGGTAAGTTATCATCTTCCATGTATTCAATTGATCATTTCATGCATAAATTGTGTCATGCCATGCATGAATTTCATGAACCTATGTCTTGAATGATTTGGGCATGT
>JANIIA010000192.1:64279185-64293223 GCA_027478495.1 Erythroxylum alaternifolium | reverse complement strand
GTGATTGTTAAAAGCTCTCTTTACATCATGTCAAATTTCGTTCAAGGTAAGTGATTGATTCGCTTCATCTATATGATTATTATAATATTCAAGATCTTAATAAACATGAATGATTTATGTATAGTTTACTTGTTGATGTTTGAATATTAAGTAAGAGAACTTACAATTTATTCTTTACTTCAAAAGTTTGTAGTGGCACAATTATAACCATTTTTTTTCTAAATAGTGGAATTACACCAGCCAAGCAAAACGATTTTGGCAGTCAGTGAGGCAATTCACTTATCCCCCACAGCTTACTGACAATTCAAAGTCTACTATTCATAATAGTAACACCATTTTTTTCTATGTTACTTCCCACTTAAAACTATGTTATGTTTAGTTGAGGGTTTATTAATAGAATGAAATGGAATATAATGTTATTCCATTATTTGAAAGGAGGGTTTATAATAAAATGAGATTGAAGATGATAATTTCATATTACATCTTATTCTATCTTAAACAGTAAAAATAAAAAACTTTTGATTTAAAAAGTTTAAAAAGAAATATAAAATAATAAACAATTTCACACTATATTATATTATAAGCTCTTAATGTAAACAATATTTCAATCTATCACATTATGAATTATCCCATTTCTTTTATATATCAATTGAGAATAGTATATAAACTGTTACATTCGATTGGAAACCTTAATTTCAACTAAACATATCGTAAAGTAACTGAAGCTTCTACTCCCTAATTTACCTAATGAGCGTGGTGAGAAGCTCATTGGAACAGACGGGTCAGAGTGGCGGAAAACGATCGAGGCAGCGGCCATTGTAGCAACTGTTTCACCTGCGAGATCCGATCCGGAATTGCTTGACTCTATCTTGTAAGCGTGCCTGTCGGTGCTGGGTGGTCATGTCTTAGGGTCTTTGCCAGCAGTAGTGATCGGTATTGCCATCTCCCACCAATCCGTGAAGAAATGGGGGTCAAAGATTTAAAAGGTATTTATTGGATCGGGCTTTAAGGGATAACCTGACCCAATTAGATCAAACCCGGATTATATTTTGGAGTCTTTTCTGCATTTTGTGCTATAATTTCTCATAAATCCCAGAACCCTGCTAAAGCCCTCCTTTCTTTTGTTTTGCTTCCTTCAAGTTCGCCTTTTCAATTACATAACCCCATTGAGCTAAGGACAGGTAAATTCCAATCCCTTTGTTAATGTGTGCTTATCTGCATTTACCTAATTTTGTAGGTTTTCTTGATTGAAATTTTCTTACCCGTTGTCTCTTTGAAACCTGATTTTGTGGGTTTTGTAGAGTTTCGAGTAGGGTTCTGTTTGTGGTTTCAACTTAGATTCTTTGCAATTCGTGGGGTTTGTGGGTTAATTTGGACCCGTACTTTTTTAGGCGCTTGGATGGAGAAGGGAGAGAGTTTATTGGAAGCCATTTATGAAGATGAGGGTTTTGAAGATGCTGAAGATGTGGAGATGCAAGATATTGAAGAAGGAGAGTTTGTGGAATCAAAACAGCACTCTGGTATCGGACATAGTGACGATGGTGGAGACAATATAGACAAAAATGACAAAAACCGGAGACAGAAGAATAAGAAGAAGAAGAATAAGAAAAGAAAAAGAAGCAGTGGCCCAGGCCAAAATTTTACAGATATAAACAGGTATATTTTGCATTTGTAGAAAGGTAGTTCATTTTGTCATGTTTTATTATTTAGTTGGAGTAGATTACTTGATTTGATTATTTACCTTTTAACATTTAAAAGAGTAAGTCTTTGTTGATAGTCGTATGCTTTGGCATCCATGGTTGATCATGGTGAACCTTTCCTGGCTTTTCCTGGACCTATATACTCTTTAATGCTCGCCCATTAACTGCATTAACTTCCACTTCTGTTCATGGAACCAATGATGTCTGCACAGTGATTAGCAAACTATTTGCCAGCGGCAATCTTCACTATGGTCTTCACGGGGGTATCTAATTCTATCTTATAGGTTTGTTTTAGATGCTTGCCGGAGACTTAAAGAAAGGAAATCCTACATGGTCTATACTGCTGTAGGTTGTTTGGGAGTTTCTGCACTAAGTGATCTTCTGAAAGAGGTGATTCCATTTACCTATACAAAAGCTAATTTGATTCATACACATGAGAACCAATGCTTATTTCTAGTGCTGCTTTCTGTCTTTATGCACATTGTCTTGTGTTAATGACCCGATGCGATGCTCAGTGCATCTTCCTGTGCTAAGAATTCTTGCATAAGACTCTGGTGCTTTTCATGTTAGGTTCTTGTGCTTCATTGTCATTTAGTTCTCCTTGGGATCTCAATTTTTATTATGCTTTGTTCAAATGTTGACAATCCTTTTCTTTATCTTACCCAGAGTACCTAATTCCATGTCAAGTCAGACCTCATGATCCTTGTTCGTAGGGGTTTTTGGAAATGATCAACCTTAACCTTTGAAATTCATCTTCTATTATCCTGGCAGAATGTTGCTAACCAAGAATAAACACTCTTTTAAATTTTGTGTGGACAAGTAAGGTTTGCTGCATTCCATGAGGAAGGTGAGAATTTAGGTTATCTGACGCTGGACTCGATCTAGGGACAACAATACCTGTCCACTTTGAGCCATTAATAACATCTAATTATGGTTTGTATTTGCCTATACTTGCAGATTTATAGCAGAAGAGTTAATGTGCTCTGAGAATTAGATAATCTTGGCTGAACCTCTACGTCATTTTCTCTTGTGTAGGTTGATATAAACCTTCATTTTGAACTTGTTGACTTGGCATGCAATTAGAGATTTTTTATTGATATAACTTACATTAACCAGCCAATAAGACAAACAGATTGTTTCATAATGGCTACAAAAAGTTGCCTATGTTTTAACAAGGTAATACATTGATATTGTTATTGGTTCCATTGAGATCATATTTTATGCAACTTCAGGCTTCTTTCTAGCTGGTCTATATCTACTCAAGTGATAAAAGGCCTACTGTTACATTTCAGGTTACAAATTGAATATCAAATTTTGAGGAACTTGAGTAATCTTGTGCTCACATTTGCTCAGACTCTTGTGGGTTGAATAATGTTGTCCTCCAGCAAAATTTTGTCTTGTTTGTTTGCCGCTTGGTTGAAAGCCTGAAAGAATAATGCGCTTAGATATTGTGGTCAATTTTTAAACTCGCTTAGATATTGTGGTCAATTTTTAAACTCACTCGTTAGTTCTATTTTGCCTGGTGTTTATGGTCTTTTCTATTCTTTGTTTCATTTCAGTACACTGAGATTTGTTTGGTGTAAACAACTTTGGGTTTACTTTTCTCTCTCTCTCTCCCCCCCGTCCTCTCACTCTCTCGTCTGTTTTTGCTAGGGCTCCATGTTTAAAGAAGTGTGCATGCATTATATCTCTTTAATTATTTTAAGATCTGTATACTAAAACGTGGAGGTTTTTAGGTGGATGTAATTCAGTCATGTGGTGGGCAGATGACTGTTGATGGGAGACGTTTTCGAAATGGTGGAGGTATATTGTGGAACATCATCAAAGCAAGAGAACCAATGGCTTACAAAGAGATAATGAGAAAGACCAAGGAATTTGAGGTATTTGATAACCTTGCTATGCATATCTGAGACACGAACCTAGTACTACTAGAGCATGCACATTCCTGCGATTCTTCCATTGTGACATTTTTTTGTTCCTAGGTTTGTGCGTTTATGGTTGTAATGTTTGTCTGCACATTAAGACGAACCTCAACTTTGGTTCTTTTCCAATGCAAAGAACATAAAGTTATTACTTGTTTCTGATTTGTATTATTAATCTATAACCTGTGGAAGATTACACTTTAGGTGTTTTGTATGAATTTTTGCGTTTCTTGAATGATAATTTATTTCAGGTTCCTGTTTTTCTTTTCCTAATATACAGTATTTGTACTTTTTAATGCAGAAGCAATTCAAACAAAAGAATACTGTTCAGGCTCCTGAAGCAAACAAAAAGAAATCCTCTCAACAAACTACCTGTGGAATAACTGATGGGAGCTCTGGAAGTGTTCCAGATTGTTCAGATTTTGTAACTCGAACTTGGCAGGAGCAGTCTCGAGCTGACGGGAAGCACAAATCTGTTCATGATAGGCTGAGGATTCCAGTTTCATATGAAGATCTGGTTGTTTGTGATCCAAAAGATGATCAAGTATGAGCTCTCGGAAAGTGGACAAGTATGGAATCAAATTCTGTTTTTGAACAGAATGATAAAACATATCTGTTTTTTCTTACTTTTCAAGATAACAGAAAAAACTCTCCCCTGGAGTTAGAATCTGAGTCTCCTTTCTGCCATTTATAAATGTAAATTTCTTGAACGAGAATATTTTTAAGATGCAATACTTGAATCTTTTTTTGGATCTTGGATATGTAATTGCAATTTATCAAGTATTATGCTTTTGATGAGTGCAGAAGAGGAAATTCAAAACTGACGGCCTCTGGTCAGTTTTAACGGTACAAGAAGCTGGAGAGGTTGTTCCGGAACTAAATGGGTTTGGGCTCAGAATCTTGAATCTCAAGAAATTCTGGTAGTAATGAGGAAGTTGTGGACTTGGTTCATTAAGCCAAATTTGAAGGTTTTGAGAATGTTACGAGCAAAGCATGAGTAAAGAAAACACGAAAAAAGTCATGAGAAGGACGGGAAACAACATTGAATATTATCACTAAAGTAAATTATCTAAAAGGCATTGTACCTTATAATGGATGGAATAATCTTATAATTACCATATTCACACGTATCTATGGGAAGGGATTGTACTGTTTATTAGCCATTGTAATGGTCATATCCATAATGAATGATTTTGGAGTCGTTTGGTTTTCTGTCTCTTGAATTCTTATTCGTCTTTTCCTTAATTTGCTATACATTCACCTATCATACACTCACCTTGCTTTCATCATCCCCATTTTTTATCATAACACCTAATATTAGACTAGGCAAGACTCACTTAGGAAATGGCAGAAGGCATGAGAGGGGCAGAGCTGAGGTAACTAGAGGAAGAGATGGAAAATCTATTGGAAGGTTAAATAAGAAATGAGAAGTTGTGGATGGAAAGCTAGAATAGGACACATAAACAGGAGAAAGAAATCAATGACTTAAAATTTATGTTTCACCAACTTATATAAAAGATGGAAAAGGAGAACTCTAGGGTACTAACTAAAACATTAGGGGAGAACAAAATTATACTGCACTAACATAATTTAGTAAAATAGACATTCTAGTGTTTGGAGTTGGAGTGAGGGATTGAGTTTATAGGTGTGAGCAATTTTTTGCACTGAATCACACTCCTGGCAGTTGAAGGTTGGAATTGCTTCAGTGCATTTGGAACTACAAGAACAAGAATGGTACTAGTTGACCTTGAGGAACGTGAATTCTCCTAAGATGGGAGGGGTTTATGACTATTTCTTATAGAAGATTTGATGAAGAGATTCTTGATGATCCAATTAGAGACTTGAAGGAACTGAAGCAAGAAGGTTCTGTACTATAATTTTGTGCTTAATTTGACAAATACTCGAAGAAGATATCATTGCCAGAACAATACTTGACAAGCTTCTTCCTAAAAGGCCTAAAAATAGAGTTAAGAGCTTACCGTCAAAATGATAGACCCTCAAATATATGTGTTAGCCAGAAAATAGAAGGCCATCGTAGCTGTAAGCACACTTGTGCATTTAAGGAAGAAGGAGCTAAACAACTAACTTAGATAGGTGGAGGGAGTGTGATGAAAAACATGACAATGAACCAGATAACAACCACAACTAATATTAACTTAGAGGTGGGACTCTTACCTACCTCAAACAACTGAGGAAATAATTATAGAGGTCCTTACAACAGAAACAATAAAGGGCAAAAGGTTGTTAATTATCGAAGATCAATGAAAACAGAGCAAAAGGACTATGTTTCTGGTGCGATAAGAGATACAAATTGAGCCATAACTGTAAGAAAAAACAATTGCAATTATACATGGAAGAGGAGGAAGAGATAAGGGATCATGAAGATGAGGGTAGGTAAGATGAAAGAGAGTAAGAAGAAGAACAACTGAACCCGAGCATATCCTTACAAGATATGACGAGGATGAGGAATTAAAGAAAGTATAAGAAAATAAGTATTATGGGAATTCATAAACAGAAGCCTCTATATATTCTGATTGATAGTGGGAGTACATATAATTTAATTGATGAGGTAGTGGTGAAAAGGGAGATGTTAATACTGCAAAAATAGAGCCCTTACAAATTACATTAGATGGGGGACTAAAGTTGAAAGTAACTTGGTATACTAATACATTAATTATTAAGCTGAGAGGATGTGATAAGGTTTTAGAAATGTAGTGGCTGGTGACCCTCAAAAACATAATGTGCAATTTCAAGGATTATAATGGAGTTTATATGGGAAGGAAAAAGTGGTGAAGCTGATCTTAAGGAATCTACCAAGGTGATTTTAGATAAGGGTTTTAATAAGCTCTTAGAAGTTCTAGGAAGGAAACACCATATATGTTGTACTTATCCTAGCCTACTAAATTCCATATGCAATAATTCAACTTAGATTATTAGCCTAATTCAAAGGAGGAGTTGGAGAGATTACTAGTTGAATTCAGTGAAGTCTTTAAAGAACCTAGTCAATTACTCCCAAAAAATAACACATGATCATATTATTCAACTTAAAGAAGGAATATAAACCATTAATATCAGACCTTATAGATATTTAGGCAAGCAAAAGGATGCCATTAAGAGAGTTGTGTAGGAGCTTATAGAGCAAGGGCTTATCAGTCATAGTGTGAGTACTCATGTTACTTGCGGTACTTATTAAGAAGAAGGATAATACTTGGAGGATGCATATGAAGTATAATGAGTTGAATAAACATACCATTAATAGTGAATTCCTTATTCCTTTGATTGTGAAATTACTTAATGAATTGAAGGGATCTAAACTTAACTGAAGTTCTTTCTATTAATTGGTGACTTGATTCTGGTGCTAGTATTTATTTTTTCTAATATTATATAGGTATTCCTTAAAATCTAAACCATAAACCTAACTAAGAATTTATTGTTTGTAGGAAATCAAACAAGTTCCCAATTGAAGGGGTAGGGACTTATCATCTAATATTAGATACTATATCACCTAGATATAATACAAACTTTTTATGCACCTTCAATTTCTAGAAACTTAATTTCTATTTCTAAACTTGATAGAAGTAGGTTTATTTTTAAGTTTGGAGTGATTATTTTAGTTTATTCAAACATAATTCCATTATTGGTTATGGAATTTTTATGGATGGTTTATATAAATTTAAACTTGATTTTAATTTTTCTAAATCCTTATTTTATGTTTTCATACCATTGGAACTAAATGTAGAATAATGAATAATAATTCAACTTACTTGTGATAGAAAAGTTTGAGTCATATGTCCAAAAAATGATTAGAAAGATTAACAAAGAATAAAATTCTTTCAAATTTAAATTTTACTGATCTCAATATATGTGTAGACTGTATTAAGAAAAAGCAAACCAAAGATAGTAAAAAAGGAGCTACAAGAAGTACTTAGCTCCTTGAAATTATACACATTGATATAAGTAGACCTTTTGACACTCCATCTTTTGTGAAGAAAAGTATTTTATCACCTTTAAATAATTTTTTACGTTATGGATTTCTCTATTTGATTAATGAACAATCTTAAGTTGTAGATGCCCTTGAGATATTTGCAAAGGAGGTTGAAAGGTAATTAGATTTAAACAAAGTCAAAATTGTAAGATTTGATGGAGGTGGTGAATATTATGAGAAATATGATGAATCATGACAATGTCCAGGTGTATTTGCAAAGTTTATTAAAACAACATGACATATGTACACAATATACTATACCAAGCACAGCTTAACAAAATGGTATAATAAAAAGGAGTAATAGGACATTAATAGATATGGTTAGTAGTATGATGAGTAATTCTTCATTACCTAAATCCTTATGGATGCATGCACTTAAAATTGTTGTGCATTTACTGAACATGATTCATTGTAAGGCAATACCTAAAACTCCTTTTGAGTTATGGATTCAAAGGAAGCCTAGGATGAGGCACTTACATGTTTATGGTTTTCTGGTCAAAACACAATTTTATAATCCATATGAAAGGAAATTAGATTCTTGAATATTTAATGGTTACTTAGAGAAATCTAAGGGGTATAGGTCTTATTCTTCAAACCAAGGTCCACAAATTGTTCAAAACAACTAATGTTAAGTTCATTGAAAATGGTAAAAATAGTGGGAGTGCTGAGAAATATGTTGTAGATATTAGTGAAATAAAGGTTGATGTTCCATTACCCATAATTTTTCAAGTATCTACATCTACACTAAATATAGGCCTAGTATTGAAAGAACAAAATGATCATGGACAACATTTAGATGAAACATTACCTTATGAAGAAACAAACTTATTGCCAATTGATATAAATGAACCACATAGAATAGTTTAAATAAACTTGTAAGAATAAGGAGATTAACTATTCCTATGATTATATGGTTTATTTGTAAGAGTTAGAATTTGATTGTGATATTAATAAGGATCGTGTTTCATTTTTTAAAGCCATAGAAAATGAAAAGTCTGATAAATTGATTGATGCTATGAAAGATGAGTTAAATTCAATGGCACAAGACAATATTTGAGACCTTGTTGACTTGCCAGTAGTTTCTAAATGAGTCAGATACAAATGAGTCTTTAAGACCAATTATGACTTAATTGGCAATATTGAACGGTATAAAGCTAGATGCTACTAAAGATTATACTCAAAAGGATGATATTGACTATAAAGAGACTTTTTCAACTTGTCTTAATGAAACATACATTGAGAAAAATTTTGGAATTAGTGGCTTAGTTTGATTTAGAGTTACAATAAATAGATGTGGAACCTACCTTTCTGAATTGTAATCTTAAGAAGAAAGTTTATATGGATCAAACTAAAGGATTTTCCATAGAAGGAAAAAGTCACTTTGTGTGTAAACTAAAGAAATCAATATATGAGCTTAAACAATCTTCTTGAAAATGGTATATTAAATTACTGATACCATAACATCTTTTAGTTTTTAAGAAAATATTGTTATTCATTGTTTCTACCAAAATATCAGTGAAAGTAATTTTATATTTCTAGTTTTATATGATGATGATATTTTACTTACTACTAGTGATTTGGGCATATTGTATAAGACTAAAGATTTTCTCTCTAAGAATTTTGAAATGAAAGATATGAGAGAGGCATATGAAATTTAATATTCTAAAATAAATCACAAGGATTGGTATGATTGTCTTATAAAGACTATATCAAAAGAATTATTGAGAGATTTAATAGTACAAATGTTTAGTGGGGATTGTCTTGATGTAAAAAGGGAATAAATTTAATCTCATGTAATGTTTAAAGAATGATATGGAATGTATGCTTCTATAGTTAGAAGTTTGATGTATTTGGAAATATACACGAGACTTGATATCAACTTCGTAATTGGAATGCTAGGCAAATATCAAAGTAATCTTAGTGTAAACCATTAGAAAGCTACTAAGGAAGTCTTAAAGTATCTTCAAGAAACAAAGGTCTTAAGATTCATATTTAGCTGGATGCATTGACATTAGAAAATCAAAATTTAGCTTTTCTTTTACTAACAAAAGGAGCAATTTTATGGAAAAGTGCTAATAAAAATTTTCATTGCTTCAACTATTATGAAAGCAAATTGTATAGCTAATTTTGAGGCTACAATTCATGCCTTATGGTTGCAAAACTTTATTTCAAGGCTTGGGGTTATTGACACCATTACTAAGCCACTGAAAATTTATTACAACAATTCTGTAACAGCTTACTTTTTCAAGAAAGATAATTACTCTAAAGATGCTAAACATATGGAATTGAAAATATTTTGCTATAAAGGAAGAAGTTTAGAAACAGAGAGTATGTATTAAATAGAGATGTCAACGGGGCGGCCTGTTATTGTTTTTTTAAAGAAAAATTCCAAAAAGACAATGTTTTTGACAAAATGACGTCATTAAAACAACGTCGTTTTGGAAGTAACGACTAGGCTGGCCTGTGGCCCTGTCAACCCAAGCTAAAATGCAAGCCAGGTCGATTTTGACATCCACAATATTGAACATATTAAAACATATTTTATGATTGTAGATTCCTTAACTAAAGGCCCACAACAAAAAATATTTAAGGAACATGTTCAAAGATGGGCCCTAGTTATATTGATGATTGTTTTTTCTGACGTTTTAAGAGTTTTAAGCTCAGTAAAAATTTCTGATTGGTAATTTTCTTTTTTATTATGATTGTGTACATGTAATTGTTATTAAATAAGAAATAAAATTATCCATGAGACATTAATGTGGACCTTTATGACATTCATATATCATTTATATTAATTGAATTGTTAAATTGCAAGTGTTATGGACATGGAAGGAACCATGCAATGTTAAAATGTATAACTACTATAACCCATAGTATATGGTTTATTATGTTGATATAAATTATGAAAATATTAAGAGTTTGTTTATATAGGCTTGTTTACACTATTAAAATAAAGTTTGAAATACTTGATTAAGTGAGAGAATGTAAGGACGTGGCTCGATTAATGGTCATATATATATTATTAATATTACTATAATTAAAAAGTCATATTTGGTCCTTATATCCTATTTAATAATAGAATAAATCTCAACCATTTATTTTAGTTATTTGATGGACGTACCATATTAAAAGGCAAAAATATATAAATTGTTCCTCTCCCTACTAATTAGGGTTACAAATAATTTTTCATCAAGTTTTCATATCCTCCATAGAGTTAAAAGAGAGAAAGTAATTTTGAACAAGCATAATAAAATTTCTTGATCTCTTTATGGTAATAGCATCTTCCAGATTAGGTATATCATATTATACTCTAATGATTATGACAATTGTTTATTTAAGACCCCAAAGTTATAAATGTCAAATTTGATTCTATGTCATAAAGATTATGTTTCCACACATGCTGCCATCAAATATGAATGAAAGATGAGGATGTGCAAAAAACTACTTTTAGGACACTTGAGGAAAATTATGAGTTTTTAGTGATACCATCGGAATTTAATGATAACCCTTAACTTTTCAAAGCCTCATGAATGAAGTTTTCTAGCTTTATTTTTGAAAATTTCTCTTAATTTTCATTAATGATATTTTGGTATACAATAGTACTTTCCAACAACATTTTTATAACTTACACAATGTTTTATAGACCGTCCATTAACAACTTTCATTAGAAACAACAAATGCACATTTGGGGTGAGACAAATTGACTATTTGAAGTAGTGAATTTCTACTATGGGAGTGTCAACTGTTGTTCACAAGATAGTCACCATTTAGCAATGTCAACTGTTGTTCACAAGATAGTCACCATTCAGCAATAACGAGAACACAATCTCTAAATGACCTGAGAGGTTTTTTGAATTGACAGGTTATTGTAAATGATTTGTCAAGCATTGTGGATCCTTGACTAAACCATTGAAAAAATTATTAAAGAAATAAGCATATAGAAATTGGGAATGGAAGAAGGAGCAACATGTAGCATTTGGATAACTTAAGAAGTTATTGGAATCAGCTCTAGTGTTACCTTTTCCTGACTTCTCATAACGATTTATTATTGAACCAGATGCATATGGAATGGGAATAAGTGTCGTACTCCAATAGAATGGTCACTCGATTGTCTTCTTTGGCAAGGCTTTAGCTCCAAAGTATCTAGGGCCTTAGTTATATGAAAAAGAATTCTTGATGATTATCAAGACTATAAAACAACGAGATCATTATTTGAGTGGACAGACTTTTCAAGGTGCAAATAGATCATTAAAATCTTAAATATTTATTAGAGAAACGAATAACCATACCCTTCTAACAAACCTAGTTGCCTAAATTGATAAGGTACGATTTTAAAGTCATCTATAAGAGTGAAAAAGAAAATAAGGTTGTTGATGCATTATCTTGGGTATTAACTAGAGAATTGTTAACAATGATAATGAGTTAAACCCATGCAAGGGAATTAAATATGAAGTACAAGAGTGGATTGATGACCTACTTAAATGGGAGGGAATGTTTTTGTAAAGAATGTTTATACTGATGAAGAAAACTTTATTTCATCATGTTGAATATTTACATACGTGAGAACTTTATACTGAAAGCAGTGAATAACTATTGGCTAACATACTATCTTCTAGAACTTCTATAACAGAAAGACAGCTAAGGGGGATTTGTTATAACCAACGAAACTTCTAGAATATTATATAGCAGAGAGGAAATAAAATGTAAAGGAAAGGGAATAAGCTAACGTCTTCATTTGTCTAAGATGTAAGTGTAATTGGGCTAGACTCTTTAACACCCCCTTCAAGTTGGATCCCCGAAGAAACACACGAATCCGAGTTTGAGAAGTAAGGTTGTAAATGTTCGTGCAGGAAGTGTCTTAGTAAACAAGTTCACTAATTGATCTTGGCTTCGCAGATGTCTGAGACTTAGGAACCCTAAGTTCACCGTATCCCGCACCAGATGGAGGTCAATCTCTAGATGTTTTGTCCGCTCGTGGAAGACAAGGTTCTTCGAGATGTGAATCACCTCTTGGTTGTCACAAAATAAAGGTATGGCCTTTTAATTTTCTACTTGAAAGTTCTCCAATAGTTGAACAATCCATTTTAGTTCACAAGTAGTCGACGCTAAACTTCTATATTCTACCTCCGCGGAAGATCTACTGACGATCATCTATTTCTTGGTCTTCTATGAGATGAGTGATTTGTCGAGGAACACGCAAAATCCAGTCAGGGATCTTCGGCTGAACACACAACTTGCCTAGTCTGAATCAGAGTAAGTGGTGAGTCGTAGGTTTGAATTTGATGCATAGAATAAGCCCTGATTTTGGGTACCTTTAAGCTATTTGAGAACATGTTTCATTGCTTCCCAGTGAGGTTGTCTTGGTGTTTTCATGAACTAACTTAGTTGTTGTATGATGTAGGTGAGATCTGGTATCGTGAAGCTCAAGTAGTGTAATCTTCCTACAACTCTTTTATAAAGTTCCGGGTCTTTAAGTGGCTCTCCTTCATAAATGGTAAGTTTTTTGCCTAGAGCTATGGGTGTTATGCACGGCTTGCAATTAAGTAATTTTGTTTCTTGCAAGATGTCTTGTATATATTTGCTTTGACTGAGAATCATTCCTTCTGTTGACCTCACTATTTTAACCATAGAAAAAATTTTGCATACCCTAGGTCTTTGATTGTGAATTCCTTATTTAAGGCTTTCTTGACAAAGTTTAAATGTTCTTCCTTAGCCCCAGTGATGAGAACGCCATCCACGTATTTAAGAATAGCAGTAAAGCTGTTTCCTTGAGATTTTTTTTAGAGGCAATAATCTGATTCTAATTTATAAAATCCCAATTCCTTAAGTTTTGTTGTCAATTCCTTGTGCCACTACCTTCCCACCTGTTTAAGTCTATAAATAGACTTTACTAATTTGCAAACTTCTCTTGCCTTTTCTTTATTGTAACCCTGAGGGGGTAACATATAGATCTCTTCCTCTAGGTACCCATGTAGATATGCATCGTTTATGTCACATTGTAGGATGGGTCATTGCTTGATTGTAGCTATAGCTACGAATGCTCTGATTGTTACTATTCTAGCTACAAGGGAGAAGAATTTAGAATAGTCTACACCCTCTCTTTGGTTTAAACCCTTTGCCACTAGCCCTGATTTTTGTTTGTCAATAATATCGTCTGGGTTGTATTTGATTTTGTATACCTACTTTGATGCTATAGCACATTTCCCTGTAGGTAGTTTTGTCAAAACCCAAGTTTGGTTTTCTTCTAGAGCTGCTAGTTGTGTATGTATGGAGTCCACCCATTCCTTTGATTCACTTGCTATCTCATAAGATAGAGGTTCAAAAACCTATGAACCCTCTGTAGCTTTTCTTATGCTGTAACATCCCGGTCCCACCTAACGGGTCGGATCAGGGAAACGGGTCTATGAGAAGACCAATGAGAGAAGTAATGA
>JANIIA010000192.1:64255980-64274313 GCA_027478495.1 Erythroxylum alaternifolium | reverse complement strand
CTTCACGGAGTCGATGGGCTACAACTTAGTTGTAGACTCCTAGTTCGGCAGATAGTATGTCTGTCGGTCGACCATACCTACGCACGACCTCGTGCTCCTGAAGCTCCATGAGGATATGACCTCTGCATAGGATAAGTAGAAATCGTTTAGGGTGGAATTAGAGTCTCCTATAAGAGATGATTAAGTTCTACCTCTACTATAATCGATCACAGATGTTAGATCAAGAATCGGCCATATAGGAAGTGTATGTGTATATAAGTATGTATGTACTTATATATATTACGTACTTAGTATACTTCTATTTTATTGGTTTTTATTTTATTTTTATTGGTATTTTTTCGTTAATTTCTTCATTTCAATTTTTATTTATCTCTGGTTATGCCTGCTCACGTATTTACATCTTAATGTATGTATATACTTTCAGTTTTTTGTGCATTCTATAGGTTATAGTCCCATGCATATATATATATTGTTATACTTATCCAGCGATGTACTTGCATTGGTCTGATCTATTTGTTTTTTGTTTGTTGGGTTTGTTCTTGTGTTTGTTTTGTGGCCTGGGTGTATTTGTTTGTGTTTGTTTGTGTTGGTGGGTTTGTTATTATTTGTTTTTGCTTTTATCTTAGCTGGGGTCTATCAGAAAATAGTCTCTATATCTTCATCGGAGATGCAGACATAACTGCGTACATCTTATTCTCCTCGTACCCTGCTTAAGCAAAAATTTGGGTATGTTTAGTTTCGTTTGATTTTACCGTACAACTTCCAAGGAAATCTCTCATTCACCGAACGTGCCGTATCTTACAACTTAAACAATGTGTGATAACACTCCCACCTCAACACAATTGTCGCAGTTACTTCCTAGTGCAGAGAAGACACCTGCAGCTATTATTGGAAGAAGAATGGTTAAACGCCAAAACCTGGAGAAACAAGTGAAGGCGTCACCTGAAAAACGTTGTTTGAATTACAGAAGAGATTTCTGGAAATTAAACTTGTGTACAAGCTTTTTCTTGAAGGGGAAGGCAGTTACGAACAAAGCATGAGTAAAGAAAACGCCAGCAGAGTCATGACGACGGTGAGGGAAACGACATAAAATAATATTACTACTTGAGTAATTAACCTGAAAGGCTAAAACGCATTGTATTATTAGCTTATACACGCGTCTTATTATGGGAGGAGAATGTATTGTTTATTAGTTATCGTGACGGCCTTATCCATCAATGGATAATTTTAAGTTGTCTGATATTCTCTCTCCCTTGTATTCTTCTTCGTCTTCTCCCTCACTCAATCTGCTACACATTCACTTTCACCCACTCACCTCTTTGTTTTCATCATTGCTATTTTTTTTATCATAACAGAGAAAAACCTTGGATTGGTTATTTATACTTTTCTGCACTAAAATCTTTTATCATAAATCATAAATGTCAAGGTATAATAACGATAAAAAATCAAAACAGTAGGCGCTACGCGCTCGCCTGACACTCCCTTCAGTTTCATACGGTTGGATCATTAATGAGAGTTGAAGCTGGACACAGGAAGAAGAGCACATCATATGTTCTGTTTGCCAGTCTTAAATGGAAACCAGCTCTGCTTGCAGGCCTTGAGAAGTCTCCAATTGTTGTCTTGAACAGTGTATGTATGTGTTTAGCATGAGTTGATTACAGTTTTATTGCCGAGATGAAGATAAAAGTAATGAAGTTAGTTTGACGCTTAATTTATAGAAGTTGGGAGCTTTGTCACCGATTTGCAAAATGGCATAGTATTGGAAGCAACAGTTTGTTTTGTCTTTCTAAGTCATCTTTTTCCTCAATGCATCTGACATACTTAAGAATATTTCCAAAAGCTACTCGAGACAAAAAATGATTAGCTTAGAAGATTGGAAATGGACACACTTTCGAGAGAGAAGTAATTTAGAGAACATGAACCAAATGTACTTCTAAATGTAGTTAATTAATGCACTAATTCTCAAATAAATTCGTGAGGCAAAGCTGATGATTCCTGCATACAACACTGCAAAGCCTAGCTAAAAATTAACTTTTCAAATCACAGATGACTTGCAGATTTCGAACCAAGAATCAGTCTCCAACAGGGTGGTTGGAACGGAAAAGAGGACCATCAGATTTGGTTGGTTATGCTGACTTGCCCCTGCCTCCGCCTCCGCCTCCGCCTCCCACTATTCAATAGTTTCCACTGTCTATTATTGTATTGCAGGAACTCGGTTGTCTTGAAAATCCGTTGACGCCCACTAGTAAAACTAAAGACTCAAAATAAGGGTCCATATAGAAGGAATTCACTATGCCTTTGATGCCTAAATGATGAACATTATCACTTTGAACATCGCAAGTAACCAGTTCCCCATTGCTTGCCACCAGTACAATTTCACCATTCTTTCTAAGGCCCAACGCTTTACCAATCCCTCCGTTTAGGTTAACCATGAATTGTTTAGTCCAAGACTCGACGTTGCTATACTCTTTCATCACCCAAATGCAACAACTATCATACCTGATCCATTGGCTGTGTGTATTACGATTGTATTGTATCAAGAAAAGCAATTGACGGGAAACTCCTATAGACAAATCTAACACAGATAATCCTACCACACTCTCTGGCAGCTTCTGTTCTCGAAAAATTTCATTGCTCATGTCAAACAAAACCAAACCCAGATCTCGGAAATCGTTATATGCTCCACTAGGATTGTATCCAATCCAATGAACAGCTCCATTCAGAAAAGCCTGCAGTGATAGTTCAGATGTAACATATCGAGGAGTTTTACTGACATTGACGTTCCTCCAAGCATTCTTGCCAAGCTCGTATAGTTCTACCTTAGGTGCAGCAACTACTTTACGCCCCTCGTCGCCCATGCCATAAACAATCCTTACCAATTTGTGATCGTTAATCTTTGCATCGAATCCGAACCCAAGAACAAACATGTAGGCATGATCAAGATTAACGTTAGGCATTGGAAGGGTCATCCATTTGCTTATAGTGGGGTTCCATAGAATAATAGTACGAGCGTTGATAGCGTAAGTGTCAGAGAGACACAACAGTCCGTTACATGAACCAACAATCTCAAAGTACTGAGAGTGGCTCTTAAATGGGAAAGCAAGTTCTTGACACTCACAAAATGAGTTTCCTTTCTTATCATCATCAGGATGTACCGTGTAATTTTCTTTCTTGCTAGTCCAATTATAGTGCCTGAGTAGAAATTTAGTGCTTGTGTTGCTCTCGAGGGTGTATTTGGTGTGTGTGGAAATGAAACTTGGACTACTTATCAAAAAATACCATGATTTTGAGACGCACCTGCACTGAACCAAAAGCTTCACAGGCAACCTTTTGAGGATCTCAACCAGGAGTTCTTGATCAATATTGCTCGGCATGGTTGTTTCTAAAGCACCCTTTTCCTGTTTTCTTCTTTCTTTTTGTTCTTCCTTTTGCGTGGTGGCTTGAGCAATAATATTCCAGCATATGCTCCTCAGGATTCTTGCTTTTTGTTGTGCGTTCTGTGCTTCTTCTTTTGTTTATTTCTTCTTGGACACTGGAATGGATTTTACTTTAAAAATTACGAACAGTTTGGATCTGTGGTAAGGTCGGATTGCTGGATTCTCCGTCCTCTCTGAATTATGAGTTAAAAGTGTCAACTAAATCATTGAAAAAGTCTTTACGAAAGAGTACTCTTGTCAAAATGTTCACATTGAAGGGGTTAGCAATAAATTGACGCAAACATGCCAGGATACCTACTCCGTGCTTGAACAATATTATAGATTTTGTTTTATATTTCGTTTTTATTGAAAGCCCACAAAAGAGCCGTCAAGGAAAGTAGGCTACTATACCTAAAACTCAAACTGAATTCTAAATTTCTAGGAACTGTCTATGATGGTCATCGGCCCAATTTAAGGGCCTGCTGGCGAATTGAAGCGTCGTTTTAGACAAAAGTTAATTTAGCGTGATTTTTGCCTCCACTACAATTAATTTTCTTTAAATTTAGTATGTTTGATTATTTTGTCCAACTCTACCCCTAATTCCGGCAAGATTTAAAAATTTGATGGATACGATACTGGAATTTAAGAGTTAAATCATGAAGTTTGGTAGAAGATTTGAGCATGACTTTTTTCAGGACCATCATTTTACATCATTTGCAACAATCTTGTTGACATTGGAGTAATTAGGTGGGTAAAATAAAATCATAGTTCAATTAAACTTGAAACAGAATAGGACACATGAATTATTGTTATGATTACAAATATAAGTTATAGTATAAATATTCACTAACTAACTATGAATTATAAATATTAAATTGTAACTTATTAGCTTCACAAGTTTTACTCTTGAATACTTGAAATAAGAAAATAGGTTAATATTTATATGCAAATCAAATGAATTATAGTTATACATTTTCATTTGTTCTTATTAACATTTATTCTAATATTTGCTTTTACAATATATATTATCTATCTTCATCCGGATATTTAAAGATTAATATATAGATATTTGCGACTAATATCTAAATGATTCTTTTAACAATATATTATTTAGATAATTCTTCCAACAATCTCCCGATTAAAATTTTGATTGAGAATCAATCAATCTTCACAACGCCTTGCCATTATCATGTTGCTTACATTTTTTTTCAAGCTATATGAGGTTTGACACTAAATAAACTTATTAATGTTGACTATTTTTGTCATAAAATATAATATACTATCTTTATTATAGATTTTTTTTTGCATATGCACAATTTGCTCCTCCACTTTTTCATGAATGAAGTGAAACTAAACTCTTATGTGCCTGATTTTGGAATAAACAATATTGTTGGCTAAATACAAGGTATTGTGGGTGTTACAAGTTAGTGAAACCTTTTGTTGTTTGTGCTTAAACTATTCTAACACTAGCCTTAACTACACTGCTTCGTTACTAACTTATATAACTATTGTATATTCCCCTTCTATTATTAACTTGGTCACAAATGATTATAGCTTTAAAACCTAACTTACAATCTCACCAATAAGTATGGACACATAATTTATAGGGAATTTGATTTTATCAAGATCTCCAGTATAATTAGAGTCAATATATCCTTTGATAATAAACTCTAGTCCTCCATATTGTAATGTAATATCAAATATCCCGTTAATGTATCTTAGGATCTGCTTGATATCATTCTACTAGCACTTTTCATGCAGTAATCAATCGCTTCCACTGATCCTATACAAACAATAACTAATGCTAAACTCCCTACTACAGATGTGGAATTCATATTAGAAGATAACTTAAAATTAACGAGAAATGAGTATATATGGACTTATAATTTTGCATATTGAAGTATAACAAAACCTTTTTTAAATATTTTTTTAGTATACTTATCTTTGAGTTATTTATGTTTTAGTGAATTTGCATCCTTAAAATCTTATCTGTTGACCTCAAATTCTTCATTTAAAAATTCTTAGCCAACCATACCTTCAATTTTTTAATAAATTTTTTTGTCAAATCATGTAACCAATATATTGTCTACATATAATAAAACAGGATAATAAAAAATTATAACCAAAACTCTGAAAATATGCATAACGGTCTGTTTTAATTTTACTAGATCTAAGACTCATGATGAAGGAATTAAATCTCTTGTACCAACATTTTCAATCTGCTTAAGATCATATAAAAATTTGTTTATCCTGTAAACTAAGTTCCCTTTTTGTTTTTCTTTAAAACCTTTTAGTTGGAATATATAAATTTTTTATAAAAATATCCATATAGAAAAGTAATTTTCACATCTAACTATTATATATGTAAGCTAAACATAATATACATCTTTAAGACTAATATGACTATAATAGGTCAAGTCATAAGAAAAAAATATTTCATTAAAGTTAATTTCTTGTTTTTAAGCATATGCTTTCATAACTAATCTAACAAATTATCCTTCTACTTGATCATTAGCATTTTATTTTATCTTCAAGACTTATTCATTTTCAATTGGCTTGCTTTTAGTAGTGGTACAAGTTTCCAAGTTCTATTTTTAACAAAAGCTTCAATTTCTTCTTATATGACTAACATACACTAAAATAAATCTAACTTATTGAGTGCTTCTCGGAGAGTTAATGACTTTCTATTATCTATTAAAAGTAATATGCTATATTACCCCTTAGTATATTGTAATATCCCCCTCATATATATAGTAGTAGGACCCATATTGCAACAAAAAATGAGTTATCTGTTATTCAGAAACTTTGTGCAATTTCTCCACAAGATCCTCTTCATTTTTTTAGGGAAAAACTAGCTCTTTCTAGCTATACTAGGGTTGTCAGCAACCATTCCACCTTATTTTAGTGTATGTTAGTCATATAAGAAGAAATTGAAGCTTTTGTTAAAAATAGAAATTGTACTATTAAAACATTTCCCCCAATTTAGCTTTTAATTGTACTATTAAAATTGATTTTCACAAGGTTTATGATAGTGTTAGTTGGAACTTCCTATAGACGTTGCTGGAAGCTCATAAATTCCAAAGTATTTTCATCAATTGGTTGAAAGAATGTATATCAACTATTAGTTTTTCTGTGTTAATCAATAAGAGTCCCTTAAACTATTTCCCCTACTTATTCATACTTTGTATGGAAACTTTGTACTCCATCATCGAGCTCAAAGTAGATGCTAATCCCAGATTCAGGTTTAATTCTAGATGTAAGAAAATTAGTCTAACTAATTTGTCCTTTGCAAATGATCTTTTACCTTTTACTAGTGCCAATCCAGATTCCCTTCAAACTTTCATAAAGGCTCTGGATAGATTCAAAAAGTTATATGGTTTGTAGGTTAACTTCAACAAAATCCAACTCCTCATCTACAAAGCCACTTTCTCCATGGAGGCCCAAATTGCTTCCATCACTGGAATGTTTATGAAGCTTCCACATTTACTTTATCTGGGACTCCATGTCTCTACCAGGAGGTTAAGCTACTTTGAATGCACTCCACTCATTGAAACAATCCAAAAAATGATTAATTTGTGGGTGAAGAAATGCTAATCTTATGTGGGGAAGATCCAATTTATTAAGTTAGTACTCAACTCATTATACATTCACTAGAGCTTGCATATCTTTTTATCTAAAAATGTGATCAAGTCAGTGGAAAGATTATTCAAGAATTTCTTATGGAATCACTCCAATGGAAATCAAGGGGCTGTTAAGGTAAAATGGACAGATAAATGCTTCCCCAAAGAGGATAGGGGATTAATAATTTTTTTAGTTAAATTGACTAATCAAGCTCTTATCCTTAAAAGGCTATGATGGATACTTGAGGATAAGAAATTCCTATGGATTAGGTGGCTTCATTCCTACTTTCTTAAAGGCAGATGTATATGGGAGATGAAGAAGAATCCTTCACATTCATACTTCTTGAACCAGCTACTTAACTCGAGGAACTTAGTCTAAGGTGACGTTTTATGTAAAATTGGCAATAGGGAACTAATCACTTTATGGTTTGACAATTAGTCTAGTCAAAGCCTACTTATTCACCTCCTAAACTCATCGAGGAACTCTCTCACTGATCCCCTTCATACTAATCTCAATTCCTTCATTAATGATAACTCCTGGATGTTCTCTGATAGCCTCAGTTATCTGTAACCTCACTATTCACCAAATCCATCCGTTATAATACTTTTTATTAGAAGGATAAAACAACTTCTAGACTGACGAACAAGGTCACTATGGATCTGGTCAAACAGAGGAATCCAAAGGTTGATTGGCATATAATCATTTAGCATAAAATTCTACCCCCCACCCTCTATGATTTCCTTTCTTCTCATACTCATCATAAGGAATAGGCTCAATATTGATGACAAACTCTCTTATCTTAACATAAACATATTTTTTTACATAATGAATCCAGAGATCATATGTTCTTTATGTGTTCAACAACTAAGCTCATTTGGGAACAATTGAAGTAGAAGTGCCTCTAGACTGGTTTAGACAATTCTATCTCTAGCATCATTCACTAGCTAGCAACACAGTATTCTCTTCCTAAGACTAAAAAACAGATATACTTAATAGTTATGTGGTTTTGTGAGCAAACAATTTGGAAAGAAAGAAAGACTAAAAAATAGATATACTTAATAGTTATGTGGTTTTGTGAGCTAATAATTTGAAAAGAAAGAAATGCTAGAAGCTTAGAGTCCAAATGCAAATCAACTGAATTAGTTATCATAGAAGTTATCAATGGGACTGAAGTACTTATTATTCTAGAAAACCTTGCACTAAATTGCAAAACCAATTTACTTTTGTCTTTTAACATTTGATTAATGTATTATTTATAGTCTTAGATACTTGATAGGTAAATTTGATGTGTTTTATTTTGTGTTGAAGGGTACTTCTCATGAACCTCATTTTAGGATTGTATGTTTCATTATTTATTAATTTATTACCTTTTCTTTTTTTTAAAAAGTAAATTAATCAGATAAATTCATATCTATCTACCGATATCGAATCCATACCTTCTGTTAACTATAGTTCCATATTTATATGATGATGACATATTAAGCCAGGATAAATGCCCTTATCCTTATACACATGGATATGATATGATATGATACCACATATACATATATATAAGCACCTAAAAGTATATACATGTACATATATGATTTGAATAGTTGTTATTATGATTCCTATATGAATAATACTGTGATATATAAGTGTGTAGATACAGGGTTGGGTACCTATGACATATTGCATGCATTTATGATGGTTTTTACATGACTAAGTGCTCATTTTATGAAATTTAATGGTTGATATTTAAATTGTTTGTGGATGTGTCTAATTGTGATTGTGGAGGAGGAAGAAATTCGTAGGACGTTTTACCTAATGAGTATGCATCAGGACTAGGTATTCAATGGTCTGATTACAAAAGATAATTTATGATATGATTTTAAGATACGATATAGACTAATCCTAGTTGATGCTTGGCTCCCAGTAATGTCCTAGTTTGATATATATATTATTGATATGGTTGTCACTTTCGAGTATTGAGTGAGGGCAAGTCTATTGGTAATGCTTAGCTCCTTATAGTTCCATTGGATTAAGGGAGCCTTACAGCTATATGATTTGTAATGCATCATATATGTGTGTTTATAATAATATAAATTGTATATTATATAAGCATGTCAATAGGTATCGTAGGACGATATAGACTTACTCAGTAAGGTCTAACTATCATCAACTTTAATTTTCAAGTCAGCTTCCATCAACTCTACAATAGTGATTCCAAGGAGGGGTCGATTGTAACATGTATGCTTTCCTGTTAATAGGGTATATCTAATACATTTTAGAATAATTATCAATGAAAGAAACAAATCACTTTGCTCTTCCTATGTAAAGGATTGGTGTTTGCCATGCATCAGAGCGAATTAATTCTAAAACAATCTTATTTATCCAACTTGCTCATAAAACGATAGTAATACCTTTATGGGCTCAAAGAGTATCGTTTGCTTAGTAAGAATTTTTATTCCATTGTTATCTTAGTAAGAATCTTTATTCCATTGTTAGATATATTTCCAAATTTGTGATCTCATAACATGAAAAATCTTTCACTTGGGCTGCTTGAAATGATTGATTCTCTAGTTTTAGTGATGTTTCTTCCTTTAACTTGAACAAGTTAGCATATATCTTTTCTCCCTTTATAATTACAAACACTTCTTAAGCTATCTTTAAAATCTTATTGACAATTTCTATTTTGTATGCCAAATTATCTAATTATCCAAGAGACAAAAATCTTCTTCAAACCCTCCACAAGTCTTATCTTCTAAAGAGTACACGACTATGCCTTCATTCACCTTTAACTTGATGATTCCAATATCAATAATTTTTAAATTATAATTGTCACACTTTATATAAATCCTGATGAGATAGGTTCATAATGATATAATCATTCTTTTCTAGAGGTCGTATGAAAATTATCTTCTGATTCAAAGAATTATAAATTACGTAGTAACTTCCTTCTTTTTCCCACTTCAAATTAGAAAGCATTGCCATCATTTGAAGTACTTGTAATTCTTTTAACAACTGAATTTTGTTTGTTTAAATTCCAAAAATCCTTTTTCAAGTTACCTTTCTTATCATAATTGAAACATTTTAGTTTCTTTATAATTTTTTATTTTGGTCGACCATAATTTAGGCTCTCATTTAGCCACATTTCATTGATTTCCCTTTTGTCACTATTAAGGCTTCAACTTGTTATGAACTAAACTACTTGTTTTCCTTATTTTTGTGCCAACTTTCTTCCTCTAGATCACAACTATAACATCATCAAACATTGGGTAGTCTGTAAGAAGATTATTAGTTAAGTTTATAATAAGTTGATCATATAAATAAGGTAAACTCTGAAGTGGAAGCTCATCGCGTTTATATAACTTTATTTTGTAGCCTAAAAATGTAAGCTGAGAGAACATAGTAGTAAATTATTAATGTGTTTAGCCATTAAAGTAGATTCTGACATCTAAATATTATGAAGTTTTTTGTTAAGAAAAAATTTATTATTGAGTGACTTGAAATTATACAACTTTGTGAGAAAATCTTAGATCTCTTAAACTAGTTTCTTCTCATTTACATTTGGGAACTTCATCAACTAAAATTAGATGAAGATTTATAACAACATTTAAGTCCATTTCATTCCGTTTAACATCATGTCTTCCACTAATAGTTGTATGTCAGTTAACTTTTGTGAGAATAACTGTCATCTTTAGCTTTCTCAATAAGAAATAATTCTCATTGATCTTTTTAATATTAAATTTGGCTATTATAACTCTCATTATTTCACGTAAACAATAATTATACTTAATTGGTACTTAGTACTTTTACAAAGTAAATAATTATCTAATTTATTTTTTATCATAAAGGATCCACCTATAATGGAAACAACAAAAGATATAAAACTAGATGCACACACTCTTATTATGCTCTAATACTACTTGTTATAATAATTAGGCAGATAGAGTAAGATTATAGATCAATTAATATTGATCAAACACATGACACACATAATATTATAAAGAATAAAAATATAAGTTATCATCTAATTACTCAGTCACCAATTATAAGTTATAAATGTCAATTGTAATTTTAGAACTTATAAGATTGGATAAGTTACAAATATTAAATTGTAATTTAGAACTTATAAGATTGGATCCTTGATGTTTGAATTTTTTTAATTTTTAAAATAAGAAGATGAATGGATATTTATAATTAAATTAGACTATATATAACTATACATTTTTATTTTTTCTAATTACTGCATATTTTAATATTTATTTTTACACTGCAGATGAGTTTTTTTCATTAATAATTTTTAACATTTTATAAATAATATTTATATGATTCTTCAAACAACTATCTAAATGATTCTTGTATTTGAGCCTAAACCTAAATACCTAAGGACAATCTAACTTCATAATTAAAGGTATGTTTAGTTGGACGTAAAGTTTTTAACAGAATGGAATGATTTATAATTGAATGAAGTGTAAATGGATGTAATATTAGAAAACTGTTTTTGGAAGGGATGAAAGGTAAGGATGTCAATTTTGGCCCGGTCCGATTTTAGCCCAGGTTGACTAGACTACGAGCAGGCCACGAGCCAAAAGTGGTCAGCCTGACCTGGCCCGTGGCCTGATCATTACTTCAAAAATGACGTCGTTTTTAACTTTTTTTAAAAAATATAAAATGGGCTAGGTTGGCCTGGCCTACCCGTGGCTTGTTAGGCCGTGGCTGGGCCATGAGCTGACCTATCTCAGCTCATCAGATCATGGGCCACCTAGCCTGTTGTCAGGCCGGGCCAGACTTAGGTTGCTTATCGACATTCCTAAGGGAATGATTCATAATATAATATAGTGAAATATTATTTACAAGAAGGGTTATAGTGTAATATAGTGAAAAGTTATTTATTATTTTATATTCCATCATAAACTCTCTAAATCGAAGGTTTCTTATTTTTACTGTTTAGGATGAAATGAGATATAATTTGAAACCCTCCTCTTCCATATCATTCAATTTCATTCCATTATAAACTCTTCTCTCAAATGATAGAATAATATTTCATTCCATATTAATAAACTCCCAATCAAACATGGCCTAAAGCGTGAAACACCACACGGTACCAAGCAATGAAGAGCCCAGGAGAGGTACTAGAAAATGCCCAAAAGGATGTGAGAACCAAGTGATAGTGAGATGTACAGATAAACATTATAAACAATGAACTCCTAGTGTTTATTTAATTAGTCTCTGTTTCAACTAACAGTTACAGCTTAGGCAATCAATGGACAAGAGACTTAGCAGTCAATGGTCGTTGTCCTTCAACTCTTTAGGATCCCAATTGTGTATAATGATTTTAAGGTGCATTGCAATAGTGAAATACACAGTAAAAGAAAATTAATTTGGAATTGTTTTTGCTTGTCATCGAGACTTCACACATACACAATCAAATATATTGTTTGTGTAGTGATATAATGGTCAATAGGATTTCAATGTCACTTTTGTTTTTGACAGCATCAAGTGAACCTCTGCATTTTATTATTGCTACATTCTTGACTCTTATTGTCTAGAACCATTATCAAAGCTTTGAAGGGATTCAATCGATGTAGTTGACTTTTACTATGATAATACAGTGCTCTAATAATTATGTGTAATAGTGTCCTTTTTTGGTCCCAGACCTTCTTAAATGGTGATGTTTGATGAAGAACCCATAAGTTCTTGGTAAGAAGAATAATGGCAATTTTACCTATCAAGTTTAAGACGATAACATTTTCATTAAGATTAGTAAATGACTGGGGGGGAAGGACGTCAGCGTGCTTTCGATTGTAATTAATTGCGTGTATTTGTTGTTCTTTTACTAACATCTTTCAGTCAATCGTTATTTTAAGCGGAAGGTAGCTCCAAATCATATCTTCTATTAACGGGTACAATCTGTGGATTAAAATTCACAAAGTTGTCTTGTAAGCTATGTCGTAGGCTGAGGGATGGAGGCAAATTGATGCTAACGACCACACTGGAAATGTATGAAACCTTTACATCATTAATAGCCCGCCGAGTTCGACCCACGTTGAAGGAGATTCAAACAATTGACACTCCATCCACAACATGATATATACGATTGGCAAGACCGGACTTGTTCAACCATATTTGCAGATATTATAATGTCATAAATGTAGAAGTAACACGTTTTCTTGAATCCTGTAGTAAAACCTACGTTACTTGAGTTGACTGTCTATCGTAAATCGAGTGGAATTGTAATCGCTTACGTCGTGTTTCTGTTCATTTAGTTCAACCTCCTGACCAAATAACTGGTCTCAAATACTATTTGAACATGCCAGTTCTAGTAATATTGCTTGGTTTTCTTCCTTTAGCTAGAATATTATGGCCGATCCTCTTGACTTTTAACAGCGAGTGGTAAACACTGGATATAGTGCATTTTCGTAGTTCGTACATCCAAGCCATGGTTAGTGAGTACTGTAAGTTAGTCGTCTCATGAAAGGCACTTTTTTTTTTGGGGAAAAAAAAGAGATGATAGCACGGGGTGCTCCTATTCGATCCAGGAAATTCCATGTGAAAGGAAGTACGGAAACTGATTTGAACAAAAGGGAACACGCTATTGCACTCCTTTTACAACCAGTATTGTAATTAAAGAGATCATATACATGCAATCGAAATGTAAAATCTTTGTATTCTATTCCTAGTGAAGCCAATTAGGTCTAGTGATAAATATAACATCATTTTTTCCTGCCACGGGTTGACCAATCGCTACAAAAAATACAGAATAAATGTAGAAAATATTTGTGTCTATAGTCAAACCATGGCGTACTGTGCTTTTGATCAAACTCCATATTCAACAAGGAAGAAAATCCAACGTTTCTCTTCCCATGCCAGCCCGCAATTTATTCTTCCCTGTCAACTACGCAATTTCGTAGCAATATCTTCTCTTACCGATCCCCAGGTAGCCTGTGTATATATATACATATATGTAAATCGTCCCAACATTCTCTGTCATCACTTCCATACCATACCATCTCAAAACCCACCAACTAGTTCCTCAAAATATAGCTCTAGTTACAGTTACGAGTCAAGAACTGTAACTATCGCCAGCTCTCTTGGAAATACTGTTTACGCATTTGGTAAGCAGAGCATAAAAGAGAAGGAAGAATACGATCATGAGGTCACACAGCTCTATTCAATTGGTTTTTAATGCTGTCTCCATTGTTACTTTTTTCCTTTTGATCTCCTACAACTCCATGCACGTTGAGGGTACGAGGACTCTTAGAGACCTCCACCATTCTTCTCAAATTTTGAGCGCTATGAGTATCATAAATAAGGCCTACTCCGGACCAAGCCATCGGGGACGCGGTCATTAGTTAGGAGAATCGAGTCCTTTATACAGATTTATTCATCTCTTCAGATTAAGTTCTACTTTTCAATTGTCATAAATTATACCTTACAGGTCCTTTTTTTTTTTTTCATTATCCTTTTTGTTTTCCGTTTGAAGATTATACGATGGCTTATACGTTCTTCTAAGTGAAGCATACTGCCATTGAGTAGGCTTCGACTAGCTTGGACGTGTATTTAAGTATTCGAAATTAGAATGACCCATCAAAGTGTAACGGACTCTCTACTTATCATCAAACATACGTGTATTTAAGTAATCGAAATTAGAATGACCGTCAAAGTGTAATGGACTCTACTTATCAGGAAACATTACGTATGAGTTATCTGCATTCTTTCCCTTTTTATTTGGCTAACAAGGTTTCAAATGTACTTTTCCCATTCAAAACCTTCTGAATTCTTATGAATGAAATTGCAAATTGAATGGATCGATTCTCTTTTCAATGCATTTGTTGTTACTTCCTCATGTATGGTATTTTAATTTTTCTTTTCTAGTCTTTGTAATTTAAATCTATAACCCAACAAGAGTTAATTTATACACTTCGATCAAAAAGAAAAATAGAAAAGGAGTATAATGTAAAAAGAAAAGAACTAAATACAACCAAAAGGTATACGTAAAAAAGACGGGATATAACCTACGTATGCAATTAAATAACAAATTATTTGGAGCATAGATGTTAATATATTATGATACACCAAACAATAACCGAAGTTCATAGGTAAATTAATAATTTATAACTCTTTAGTTAGCATTTCAAAGTTATAATTCTCAAGATATTTTCTCCCGAATCAAAATAATATTAATTTTGTTATTTTCTAAATAATATTAAAGTTCAATTAGGTAAGTGCATATATAGTTCTTATACTATAGTTTAGTGAATACAAGTATCATCCTTATAAGCATTATAAGTATTAGTACTAACTGTCTTTCTATTATCTAATTTAACAAAATTAAATTAAAATTACTAATCTAAAATAACAAAATAGAGTAACAAACAAACTGATAAACATGACCCACATATAGAATTCTCCTGGAACTTTTCTATGCTTAAATTTATCTTAATTTAATTAATAACCCTAGTTTCTTAGGCTAATAAAAATTTGAAAGTTATATTCTTTTTCAAGAAATACAACTCTTATCCTTAAGTTGATTAATTGAAATCTCTGTCTAATCAATTGATCCTAATTGAGTTCATATTAAGATAAAGAAAACTAATAATAAGCAAGAAAGAATACAAAATAGAAGAACTCATTCTTATGAATAATGAAATATGGAAGTCTCCACTTGAATCTCAATAGAAATATTTTTTTTCCTCTTTAAGGATTCTTCGTTCTTGCTTCAAGATGCTTTATATTGTCTACCTATTGATGTGTTTTTGTCTACCTAATGTTGTGTTGCAGTCTAATTTTTTTCTCAGTTTGCATCTCTCTCTTTTTTATATCTAAACCCCTAAAATCTCAAAATAAGTCAATAAACGCAAATCCAAAACAAGTCTATGTTATGTTTGGTTGAACCCATATTCATCCCTCGAGTAGAAAACTAGAATTTACAAAAAAATCACCTATAGCACGAGTCTAGAACACAAACTTATGTTCCTCGGCATTTATAGTTTTAACAAGTTGTTGTGTTGGTGGCATATGTTAGATCCACGTTTCTCTCAAATCATGCTAAAAATTCTTCAACTTGGCTTAACTTGCTTGAATTTCTTCCTTCTTCATTGAGGAGATAAAATAAGGCATGAACATAACATATAAACTAAATTGGGTATCGAATCTTATAGAAATAATCCAAACACAAATAAAATAATTTTAAAATCATGCTAAAATCATAAACTAGTTAACACTTATAAAAATTTCTCACACTTAAACATTTTCTTATTTTTAAGCAAATTATTTTAATCACTCTTTACTTGAAACCAAACCAAACCAAACAAAACATATCCAAATTTTCGCCTAAGCAGAGTATGGGGAGGGTAAAATGCCAGCATCTCCGATGGAGATACAGAGACTGTTTCCTTATAAACTCCCAGCTAAGGTAAGAGCAAAAACAAATAACAACAAACAAACCAACACAAACAAACATAAACAAACAAACACAAACAACAAAAACAAACAACAAAAACAAACACAAAAATAAACCCAAACAAACAAAAAAAAAACAGATCAGGCCAATGCAAGTACATCATTGTATAAGGATAACAATATATGTATATGCATGGGGACTAGAACCTATAGAATGCACATGAAACTGAAAATATATAAATACATGAAGATGTAAATATGTGAGCAGGCATAAGCAGAGATATATAAAAATTGAAATCAAGAAATTCACGAAATAAAAATACCAATAAAATAAAATATATACCAATAAAATAAAAGTACACTAAGTGCATAATATATATAATTACATACAGATTTATATACATATACACTTCCTATATGACCTATTCCTGATCTAACGTCTGCTATCTATTATAGCAAAGGTAGAACCTAATCATCTTTTATAGGAGACTCTAATTTTACCCTAAACGTTTTCTACTTATCCTAGGTAGAGGTCGTATCCTCATGGGGCTTCAGTAGGAGGGCAAGCGGTCGTTCGGAGGTACGGTCGTTCGACAGACAGACTATCCACCGAACTAGGAGCCTACAACTAAGTTGTAGCCCTTCGACTCCGTGAAGGACTACATATAGGAATGACAGGTTGAAACAATACACAAAATACACACGTATGACATTTACTACTTTAGATCACTTTAAATGTCGACCTGTATATCGTTGTCTCCCACACTTCAGATCACAGGTTGTGTTCTCAGAGCAGTCTAAAGCTCGCTTTACCCCCACGCCCCTACGCGCCCTATACGTCTAATATCAAAATTCTGCGGCTCCAACTGTTTCTATCGGATCTCATATCCTCAGATAGATTTAACGCCTATAGGTCCAGTCTGATCTGCTCCTCCCATGTCCTTCTTGGCCTCCCTCGACTTCGCTTTCCTTCTACTTGAATCCTTTTAACTCTCCTGACTGGTTTTGTCACACTTCTTCTACACACGTGTCCGAACCATCGCAATCTCCACTCCCTCAGCTTGTCTCCAATAGCCGCGATGCCTAACTTCTCTCTGTACACCCTATTTGGTATTCTAGCTAACATCGAACAACCACACATCCATCTTAACATTCTCATCTCCGCTACTTCAAACTTTCACACTTGCGCCACGCTCATAGGCCAACAATCAGAGCCATAAAGCATAGCTGGCCGTATGGCCGTCCTATAGAATTTTCCTTTCAGCCTTAGTGGAAATTTCCTATCACATAGGACTCCAGTTGCCGCTTTCCATTTCACTCATCCAGCTTGGATGTGATGAATTACGTCGCTCTCAACATCTCCATCCTCTTGTATGATAGAGCCTAGATATTTAAAACTATCCGTTTGGGTTTTTGCGTGAGTTCCAATCTGAACTTCTTGTCCGTCATCCTCTGAACTCTTTGCAAAATTGCATGCCATGTATTCGGTATTCGATCTACTTAACCGCAGACCGTTTGACTCCAAAGTCTGTCTCCACATCTCTAGCTTACTATTAACTTCTTCTTTCGTCTCTTCGACCAATACAATGTTATCTGCGAACAACATACACCACGGCACCGCATCTTGTATGTCCTGTGTGATGACATTTATTATAAGTGCAAAAAGAAACGGGCTTAATGCTGAACCTTGATGCAACCCTATATCCACCGAAAAATACTTTGCATCTTCCACTGGCGTTCGCACACAAGTTCTAGCGGCCTTGTACATATCCTTTATAGTCCTGACATAGGTACTAGTAACGTTCTTCACTTCTAAACATTTCCAAATGACGTCTCTTGGCACACTATCATATGCCTTCTCTAAGTCAATAAAGACCATATGTAAGCTCCGCCTATGCTCTCTATATTT
>JANIIA010000192.1:64219082-64238949 GCA_027478495.1 Erythroxylum alaternifolium | reverse complement strand
GAAGTCACTTATAGACCCCATGCGAACATATGGTGGGAAGCAATGAAGGATAAGATACAATCTATTAGATATAATAAGGTATGGGAGTTTGTTGATTTACCTCAACATTGTAGACATGTCAGCTGCAAGTGGCTATTTTAGACCAAGAAGATCATACAGGGTCAAGTTGAGCGATTTAAGGTGTGTTTAGTTGCCAGGGGATTCACTCAGAGAGATGGAGTTGACCTCAATGTTACCTTCTCTTTTGTATTCTTGAAGGATGCATTTAAAGTGATTATGGCAAAAGTAGCTCATTATGACATAGAGCTACATCAGATGGACGTTAAAACCTCTTTCTTAAATGGTTAACTGTCTATAAGGAGCAACCTGAAGTATTTCAGGATCATGATGCAAGCTTGTTTCAAATCGTATATTAAATGGTGAACTTTATGAGGAGGTTTATATGGAGCAACCTAAAGGATTTCAGGATCATGATGCAACTGACAACATTATGAGGAGGTCTACATGGAGCAATCAAAGAAAACAAAGTTCAAAGATGCTTATACTATAAGGTCAAGGGGAGCAAAGTTAACTTCCTATTAATGTACATGGATGATATCTTGCTCGCATCAAATGATTTGACCATGTTGCATGAGGTAAAGCAACTTTTAACCAAACACTTTGACATGAAGGAATTAGGTGAAATGTCTTTTGTCCTCGGTATACAGATTCACCGGGACAAATCTCAACATTCATTGAGCCTCTAATAAAGAGCATACATTAAGCAAGTGCTACAAAGGTTTAATATAGCTGAATGTAAACCTATTGTAGCACCTATCTTTCACGGCGAGAGATTATCTTTGGCACAGTGTCTAAAGAATGAAGTTGAGAGAGAGGTTATGAGGAATATCCCGTACTCTAGTGCTGTTGGTAGATTAATGTATGCCCAGGTGTGCACTAGATCAAACATTGCATTTGTTATTGGACTGCTAGGTCAACATCTGGCTAACCCAGGTGTGGACCATTGGAATGTAGTTAAATGAGTGTTAAGATACTTATAGGGTACCAAGGATTATACGTTGACATATAGAAAAGTCAACAATTTAAATCTCACAGGGTATACAGACTCTAATTTTGCTATGTGCCCAGATGATCGCAAATTCACTTCAGGATATATTTTTATGTTGGCAAATGATGCAGTATCGTGGAAGAGTGTCAAATAGACCCTAGTAACTTCCTTGACCACGCATGCAGAGTTTGTTGCATATTATGGAGCTGCTACATAGGCGATTTGGCTCAGAAACTTGATTTCTGAGTTATCTGTGGTAGATTCGATAGCTATACCCATTCGGTTATATTGTGATAATCTTACTATAGTGTTGTTCAGTAACAACAAAAATATCACAGGGTCTGAGCATTTAAAGGTCAAATACTTGACCATAAAGGAGTTGATTTAGAAAGGTGATGTCGAAGTGGAGCATATCAGGATTGAGGAAATGTTAGCTGATCCATTGACTAAATGACTTCTCCCATTAGTGTTTGTTAGACATGTATTCAGTATGGGCATATTAAGGTCCTTAGACAGCAGTAGTTACGAATCATTGTATTTGTTACTTAAATGTTTGTACATTTTAATGTATTATAACATTATAGTTATTTATTAATATAGACGATCATCTTTTTATCCTTAGTAATAACTATTCTTGTGTACGGTTATAATACATATGAAAGTCTTAAGATTTATGTCAATCTTAAGCATTTAAAGGTCATTAGGCATATATATAGATTGACCTTGAGCCTGTGTCATTTAAACACATACAATTTTATACGAATATACTTAAAGTTTCACATGATATAGGGGGATGTAAGTTTTTAATTCCATAAAGGTTCTCTAATACAGTTTAGCATTCAGTTAGAGAACGTAAAGGTTTTCTCTAATGTTGTTTAGCACTTGGTGAGAGGAAACAAGTTTTCTCTAATGTTGTTTAGCATTCAGTGAGAGAAAACAGGATTTCACTAATGTAGTTTAGCATATGCAGTTTAGCATAAAGTTGGAGAAATCGAGATCTAAAAACGAAGATGATATAATTTAGATCATACAAGTATTATCCTAGTTTGTCACACTCCATTTTCCTATTTATGTTAGTAAGTTATTAGATATTTGTTATTATATTAGACCTCTGTCGCACATGACGCGTGTTTGATATTTTTTGGTATCGAAAATCTTGCAAGATGGAATGTTGGACTTTCATTACCTTTGGATCAAATGTTTTTAATTTTTAAAATTTGATAACAATACAACAGTATAACTTAACCGAAATTTCAAACTATTTTTAAACTTAAGTAAAAACCACAATTAATGATTATCCAAAGGGAAGAATGTTGGACAATTTTGTCCTTTCCCATTATAGAAAACAATTAATTGTAATTTTTGGCTTTTCAATAAATTATCAATTAAGTTACATAATTTGATCCAGATAAGGGTAATAAAGGGGCCCAATAAATGATTTAAATTAATGGGTCGAAGTTCAGGAGACTAATGGATCCCGATTAATGTAGACCGAACCTATATCGGGCTTATGATAGGGAAGCCTAATATGGAAGTTATATATAAAGGTTAAGGTCTCCTGCAGTTGCTCATATCATTCATAAGCATACAGATCCCCTAACACATTAAGAGTGTTTACGCTTTGAGAACGTTGTGGAAAAGCGTTAACCATCTGTCAATGATCACTTTCCATAAAGGTCCCAGGAGATTGGAGCTCGTTTGGAGCCCAAAAATGGCTTCGAAAGAAGAGATCAAACCGAAATCAGTTATTCCGCATTTCCTTCATTTTTAACCCTTTCATGAACGATTTGGGATACATAATAAGGTCTATGCTACATGTTACACAACACCCTAAACACTAAAACGTTGTTGTCAAACCATCATCTCCGAGACTTCCAATTATAAGCCATCAAAGGCTACAGAGAGAGTGACATATCCAACACTAAGATTTTCAAAAATTTGTCTTCCGGTTGAGATTCCAACTCGAATACAATATGCCCATATTATCAAATGTCATTTAATTATAGTCTTACTCGAAGCTTTTGTTGGTCCTATATGATTAGATACTTTATGCAAATAACTTTGCATTCTTACTCATGATCACATAGAAACTAAAGCTATTAATTTGTTTTCTTAATATGTTATCAATTATTTGTTTGATAAACTAAAGCTTCCACTAAAAGGGTTTATTATGCTACAAACTTAATATATTAGATATTTGTTTTTTGGTTGTCAAGTTCCTGATTATTTTGGACCTTAATTTTACACAAGGAAAAAGTGGCTAACTTAACTCTATGCCTTTTCTTTTTGTCAATATTGATCTATGTTAGGTAAAAGTTGAAAGGTCAAATTAACTTTTAGGAAAAGATTACTTTAATCTTTCACATCTTATGTATTAGAGAGCTCTTGAATGATTTTATGCAAAGCTTTAACTAATATTAAGGTATTGTTTACTTAATCTATTAGGAATAAGATTAAAAGCTTATACTTTCATCTTGTATTTCTGTCCTTATGACATAGAAACATTATTTTTTCCTTTTTCATGTTTTTAGAATTTGATTACAAATAGAGAAACTTTTACCAATTTATATTAATTTAGTATGTTTTCTTATAACAATTTACGATGCAACAAGGAAATGTACCTGTATCAAATTATTAAAGTATAGGCTAAAGAAGTATACAACATAAATCATTAGCTTGTTATGCTTAATTATCTCACATGCGATTATATTTGAACATAATTAATAGAAATATACGGGTGAAAACAAAGTATACGTAAATTTTATTGCTTATATACTTGGTATATATTTGATATAGTGAGAGTGTAAAGCTACGATTAATAGATCCAAGAATGCTAATTATTGACGTTTTGATAATTTAGTAGAAATTGAAATGATATATTCTCAATTTTATCGAGAGAAGGTATTATGTTTAATGGCTAAAAAAAATCACTATTTACTATTGTTATTATATAAAGTATATCGATTGTATTTCATTTATATGGTTATCGTGATCCTTTTTTATTTTTTAGATTCCCTACATTGATTATCCATATTGTAATGACAAGATGAAGCCACGGATATCAAATGCTAAGCATAATAATTTGTCAATATTTTTTTCAATGCGTTAATACAAATATGAATATTTCAATTATAGCTTTAACACAATCTCATTATTCTACAAGTCATTAATAAACATTTAAATTATATGTTTCCTATAGCTATATAGTCTCGATAAAAAGGTTGAGGGATTATTACAATAAAAATTTTTTCCAGAAATCTTTTGTATATTAGATTAAGAGTCTTATCCATAAGATTCATTATTGCTCACAAGAGGTGAGTTTATACAAAAATTCATTAAAATATCAAAATTTGTTATAAGTGTAATATTTTATTTTTGTCTTTATTTTCTAGGTTGTATGTGATTATATATCGTATGCATCTGATGTATTTAGCTCCAGTTTTAACATAATTTCAAATGTTGTATAAGGGTTTGACAAACATTGTTATTAAATCAATAAGACACTCTCTATTGAACACTTTATCATAAATAATACTTTTATTGGTTTGAATTCATCGCTAATTGTAACTAAATTTACAATTTGATTTTTTAATGATTAGTTATTAAAGAAATGGGACATTCTCTAACACTAAAATTATTCACTAATAGTTATATAACAAAAGTTATTGGCCACCAAATTAACTCAAACACTTAATACTTTTGTGATTTTCATAATTATTTATTTGATCTAAGAGTAATGCATTTTGTGAAGTTATAATTGTTTGTAAATATCTACATACTAAGTAGTTTTATTTCTTAATATCCAAAGTGCTTATCATATTTGTGTGGTTATTGAACCCTTTATAATAAACCATGAAAACATACATTTTTATTATTTCAAAGGCTCCATTTATGTATGAGGTGTAGAAAAATTTCCCACCTGCCTAACAATTTCCTCTTGGATGTAAACTTTTAACTCCTTACCTACCTAACAATTTCCTATCTCATTCACCAGTTGCTTCTTTTGTCAATAACCTATAAGAAATATAAATAAAAATAATAAAATATTTTATAGGAAAATGAATTATCTAGCTGACTACATATTGAGCTCATATTACAAAAAGGAAGAGAACAACACAACAATCCTTATTTAGCAAAATATTCTTGAATTCCCATATAAAAGCTCGTATATGATTTAATAAAGATTAAACATGTAGTGGATTCACTATGTTCAAATTACTACAATCACAGTGTTCAAATCCTTAACTAAATTACAATAAACATCATGTTCAAATTCTTAAATCTTTTTATAAGCTTCATAAACGACTCCATTAAATTTTTTCATAAAGGTTTTAGGATTCTTCACTTTAAAGTCATTTTATACCTTTCTATCATGCTCAAATGTAGTTAACAAATCACCTCCAAGGAATGTTTTCAAAAATCATCCATCTAGGTTAATTATTTTTTACAAATACTAAGATGACCATACTTTAATGCACTAAAATCCCATATAAAACCTTTTAAATGTTAGTTGTTTGGACTTTTCTTTAAGTTTAATTTAGATAATAAATTTCCCTTCATTGTAGGCACATCGTAGCTCTTATCCATAAGACCATAACTTTGTATAATGACCTTTCATAGATTCTTGTAGTATCACAATAGCTTCTCATTTAGCCTTATAACATTAGGATTTAGTCACTTGTAATGTATACATTCTATAAAGATCATTCATTATTTCTTTAATTAACCAAATTAGATTCCTCCTAAACTTATGTAAAATTTATTTATTATCCATTTATTATCAGCTTGCTTATTTCTTTGCACTTCCTTATAACCATGCTTATTTTTTAATATTTTCACAATAAATGTTTTCATTTCCAATCTAGATAGTATATACCCTAAATGGACATTATGGCTCACAAATAGCCTCCATTCTTATACTAGACTTGGAAATATCTTCCATTATTACACTATATCTCACCATTGAAACATTATATCTATTTGTAGTTGCATAATTTTTTTATTACTTCCCTGAATTACATCTTGTCCTTAAACTTTACATCAATTTAAACTGAAAATCCTTTACATCCATTTTTGGATTAAACATAATGTACTTCTTCCTTATAATAAATGCCTCTCACCATCTATCATCATTACAAATTGGTAGTTAAACTTCAACAATATCCTCATTAACTACATTAACCATGTGAACTCCCTTATTCTCTTTGTGAATTTTTTGAATAAGTTAACTCTTCATTACAATCTTTTGCACTACTTCCAACCTCATCCACAACATTATTACATTCAAACCTACAGCATACCTTCTTTCCACATTTCTTATCATTTGCTCCTGTAAGTATTTTTGTTGGTTGATAAATCATCCTCCCTATTTCCTCCGTCAATCTTTATTTCGCCGCTATAACTTGGTAACATCGATTATACTATATGTCAAAGATCTCTTTAAACTCCTCAACTATTTCTTAATCTATCAACTTTTTTCCTGTTGATGTGCATATCATGTTTTTTTCTCATTCATTGTTAGCACATTGCATTAATAACATCTATAGGTATTGATATTATCTTCCATTTTAATAGCTTCACTCGTTATTCCTTTCTAAAGTCTCAATGATCTTTTTTTTTTACTAGAATGATCTTATAATTTTTTCTGATAACCATATTCATATGCATTTTACATCTCTCTATTGGTGTGTCTGTCTTTCCTTTTAAATTTGTTAGGGTATATTTGCTAAAGCCTTTTCAATATTTGGGTTTTTCGTTACTTTTTTACAATTTACTAACTTCCAAGTGGCTTTTCTCAAAGTTTCCCCACTGGGTCACTACATTTTCATGTTTAATTCACAGTCCTATAAGTTTTTTGTACACTTTCAGCCTCTAATCTCAATTGAGTCTTCACATTTCTTTTCTTCCTCTCTAGTGTTAGTCCAATTTTAAGCAGTTGTTCAATTTTCTTTATTTGGGTAGTCTCGAATCTCAATCTTGGATTATAGGTATTGGATATTTTCTCTGAACTTACTATCTTTACATATCTGAATCCCCATTCTACAGCTTCTTAATTTCTAGGGCTTTTTTTAATTTTCTTTGATCTCTCAATCACACACCCTTTCTTCTTTCCAGCTTTCGCCGTCTTCTATATCCATTTGGCTTATTTGTGGAAACTTGACTTATTTGCAAATTAAAGATTAAACTTTGGGTCTAGGGTAAAGTTGTGTTACACGCAATCACTATTGGTAAGGAATTTCTTATAAATGTATAGATTGTGCATTTGTATCTCATTTTCCACTCATTTCATTTAGAAGGTGGAGTCTTTTGCTCATTTTGTGATTGGGTTCAAAGTTGTGTCTTGCTACTTTTTGTGGTTCCCTCCAGTAAGGTCTTTTATTAGTTATGTTATTTCAGTCTAAGGAGGTTATTATTGGTACAAATTTAGACCATTTAATTTTTAATTTGCTTTTGGTCATTGCTGCATGTGTCAATTCATCAAATATTTTGTTAATAAAAAGTAAAAAAGAATTCAAAATTTGGGTGGTATGACTATTTTTGTGGGTTAGGGTTAGGGTTAGAGTCTTTGTGGGATTAATGGAGATTTATATATTGGTCAGGATTTTTGCTTCTTCCCAATTGGTATGGTTACCTCTTTGATTGCTTTGTTTTGAGTCTTGTTATCAATATTCTCTATTTTCTATTTCCCTTGATTACTTTCTTCATTCTTGTTATTATTGCAATTTATTTCCTAATGTTGTTAATAGTATAGCTTATTTGATTTCTATTTTAGTTGTTATAGTAGTTCCTTTTTATTGCTTATTGCTAATTTATCCTTTCGTCTAGCTTTATTCTTTAAGCTCCAATCTTTTTTACTTTTCTTAAGTAGTTTTAATACCATTTAAGGACTTGTTGTGCTTGTCTTGTATAGTTTGTGATGGATTTTATGGTAAGAGTGGTTGTTTTGACTTTTTATGGTAACACTAAGACTAATCCTTTGGTGAGTTTTAAGACTAGGAGGAGAGAAGATGTTGACAAATTGTGGATAATTTCTTGGAACATTGGGATTCTTACAAGAAATTCATTGGAACTAAGGGAGATTTCAAATAAATATAAGATCATATAAGTGAATTTAGGAGATAAAGTGGATGGAGGCTAAAGCAAGGGAGATCAATGGATTCAAACTTTAGTATTTAGGGTGTTCAAGGCTATAAAATGGTGTAGATATCTTGGTTATCAAGGAACTTATATATCATATTATGGGGGCTAAAGAGGACCAATAATAGGATTATAAAGTAATACCTAACATAATCTTATCAACTCAATATAGTCATAGATCTTATACTTAAGGGTTGGAGAAAGAAGAGTTCTTGTAGGTGCACAAAAGTTAGATGGTGGAATCTAAGAGGAGGACATTGTGGAACAACTTAGGCATAGGTTAATGTTTGGATAAGCATGTAAACTAGAAGGAGATGCTAATCAAAATTGGGAGGTAGTAGCGACTCTTTTAAGGAATGTAACTAAGGAGATTTTGAGAGTTTCTAAAGGGCCTAAGAGTAGTAAAAAGGAGTCTTAGTAGTAGAATGAAGAAGTCCAAAATAAGTTAAAGATTAAAAAGGTTGCCTATAAAGCTTTATTGGATAGCAACACAGATGAAGAGAGGTTAGTCTATAGAGAGTGTTACAAATTACCAAAAAAAGAGGGAAAGAAGATAGTCTCATAAGCCAAAAGTATAACCTACAAGAAATTATATCAACTATTAGAAATTAAGTATTGAGACAAGGATATTTTTAGGTTGGCGAAAGCTAGGGAACAAAAAGTTAAAGACTTGGATCAAATTCTTTATATAAAAGATGAAGAAGAATGAGTGCTCATGGATGAAAATGGGCATCAAGAGAAGATGATAGAGCTACTTCTATAGGCCTATTAATGAAGGCGGAGATAACAACATTTCCTTATGTGATCTTAGCACTTCTGACCAATACCGTAGCTTCACTTGTTATCGATATATCACGAGAGGAGAAATTAAAGGAGCTTTGAGGAAGATGAAGAGGGGAAGGGTAGTAAAACCTGATGAGTTACCTGTAGAAGTATGGAAAAGCCCAAGAGAAAAAGGATCTTGCTTGGTTAACCGAAATTTTTAACATGATCCTTAAGTCTACAAAATTGCAAAATAAATGGAGACCTAGCATATTGATCCCTCTTTATAAGAAAAAAAGGGGACATCTAAAACTGTAAAATTTATAAAGGTATTAAACTATTCAATCACACCATGAAGTTATAAGAGAGGGTGATTGAGAAAAAAGTGAGAAAGGGAGCACCCATCTCAAAGAACCAATTTGCTTTCATATCAGGGAGGTCTACAACAAAAGCCATATATCTATTTAGATGATTAATAAAATATTAAAGGGACAGACAAAAGGACCTGCACTTGGTTTGCATTAATTTATAGAAGAATTTTGATAGGGTACTTAGGGAAGTCATATGGAGGCATTTAGAAACTAAAAGAGTTCTTGTTACTTATATACGAGTTCTTAGGGAAATATATGAAGGTGTTAAGACTAGAGTAAGGATGATAAGAAGAGATACAAAACATTTATCAATATCAAGTTACACCAAGGATCCTAGTTAAGCTCCTTCTTATTTGCAATAGTTGTGAATGAGCTTATTTAAGAAATCGATCCATTAAAGCTCAAAGTCACAAACCCATTTAACACATTTTAACTCAATATAAAAGGAAAGCAAAGATAGTACGAAAATATGAGCAATATAGATTTAGCGACAATTCAAAAGCAATTAAGGATTAAACTAAAATCTTAAAACAGGCAACAAAGATGTGTAAAATTGTTCATACACATAGAGTAGGGGAAACAAAAACTTAAAGCATACAAAAGAGCCTAGAAAATCTAAAAAGTGCAGAAACTAAAACCAGAAAAAGAAAGAAATTTTGGTAGTTTGACAAGTCATAGCACCAACATATTATAGCACCAACAAAAAATCAAGGGTTAAATAAACAACAAAAATAAAGAAAGGAAAAGTGGAAGTAAGATTTAACGAAATACAAACTCTCTTCACTTAGTAATACTTTGGTCAAAGACAATGGTGTGACAGTGGGAATGAAACCTAGAGTGAGTGATGGTGTGAAGTATACTATCAGTGGTGCACTGGTAGAGTGGCAATAACATAGAAGTGGTGTGGCAATTGATATATATAATGTGGTTGTGAGAGGAGTAACATTTTTAAGGATTTATCCTAACTTATTAGTATTTTTGAGTATTTTTGTTAATTTTTAAAATTATATCATCATCATCATCATCGTCACACCCAGTTGAATCCCGCACAATGCGGGGTCTGAAGAGGTTTGATAGTACGCAGCCTTACCCCTACAAAATAGAGAGACTGTTTACAATAGATCCACAGATAAATGTGACATGAAGAGTTAAAAAATTTTAAATATGTGATGCAAGTTTAGAAAACAAAATAATAAGAATAAGAATAATAATAATAAGACAAATAGGAATACAAATATTAAGATAATAATAATAATAATAATAATAATAATAATAATAATAATAATAAGAAAAAAAGAAAAGCCCGATCAGCTGATTAGACCAGCTGATCAAGCAGATGCCCAGTTGGTCAACCAGATGCACACGGCAGGGAAATCACATATAAATTAAATCTAACAAACTGGTAGAAGAAAGAGACATGCAAGAATTAACAAATTAAAAGCAATAATCAAAACGCATGTAGCAAAAAAGCTGAGACAGTTAGATAGTGATAGAGAAACCGTGACGAAAACCCTTCTACACACATAACCTGGATATGGGTAACAGGGCTAGATCTTGGAAACTCCACTGCTTCGCCAATAATAGTAGTAATAATGATATTAAAAAATAAAATAAATAAATATTTAGTAAATACTATATGAAATAAGTAATAGTCCATATGCAAAAAGAATAAATAAATAGTAATTATGATAGAAATACAAATAATGGTAACAAATAAATATTTATGATTATTATTATAATACTAATACTAATAATTAGAAGGAATTCTAATTAAAATTATATCTAATGTGAAAATTTTGGTCAAGTTTGTTAAACATATGTGGTAAGTAGTTTTATTAACATGACTAGCAATATTAGTGTTATTAACTAGTAACATGACCGTGTTCTATTTTTATAAAAATTTCCTTCCGTAGAAGTATTAAAATTTAATTATTTGGATCTGAGTTATCAATATCATTCCGTACTAGAATGGATCCATATTACTCTTTATGGTACTAGCCTTAAGTATTAGTCGATGCTGGAAGTTTCTCCTAATGTTGGCCAGTCGGTGCAGTGAAGTTTAAAAATTACGTGGACTAAATAGCAAAAAAGAAATTTAACAAAACCCCTCCCGACCTCTCACTCTCACCTCTCTCAACGACAACCTGGACAAGAACGCTGAGCCCTTTACGAGGAAGCCCAAATTATGGAAACTTTTGATAAATTTGAGGTTGGATGTGTTCTGATCTCCTTCCCCACCACCACTACCACCTTCTTGTTGATTCTTCGCTCGTCTATACTCCATCGTCCCTAGCAAGTCCCAGAAGCCCAACGATCATCGTAAAGAATCGCATTCCCAACAAAATCAATCTATACTCAACTATAAAATGAATCACAAAACCAGATAGAGCAATAGATAGGGAGATCAGATTTTTGTAAAGGTAAAGTATGGTGTTTTCTTTATTATAAAATGTATGGGCTTGGAGAAAAAATTTTTTAAATGGAAAATCGATGCATAGAAAGAGGAGAAAATAAGAATTGGGCGTTGGTTTATTATTAAAGCATCTTTGTTAAAGATGGCTTTTGGAGAATCGATGTATAAAGAGGAGAAAACGAGAAGTGAGCGTTGGTGTATGAAAGCATCTTTAACAAATATGGCTTGAGACAATGAGGAGTGGCTTAATGGCTTCAGCTCTTCACTTAAGGCTCTCCTTTAAAAGAAGGTCTTGAGTTCGAGTCATGCCAAAGGAGGAGAAATAGGAATTTGTCCTATTGATGATCCTCTAACCCCTTGAGCACCGCTCCTTAATGATCAATTACGGACGTCTCGCTTTCAGCGGCAGTGTGGGAGTTGAAGCTACTAGGGACTCCTTGTGAAGACTCCTTGTGCGCAGAAGTGTAGGCTACATAGGAACCTGAGGGGTCTTGGGGTTCCATATTTACCTCCTCTAGGGTTCTTAGGGTGGGGTCTTAGAGGTTTAAGATTAGTCCGACTAAACTGAGATATCTAATGTAATTAAAAAAAAGGCTTGAGAACCGATGTATAAAAAGAGGACAGACTGAGACGTGGGCGTTGGTGTATAAAAAGTTAAAACATCCTTGTGAAAGGTGGCTTTTGGTATGCTTTTTTATTTCAGTCCAAATTGCAAAGCTCATTAATTGGATCTTCAAATTTAGATTGTTTATTACTAATAATAATTATACAGTAAATAAAATTTTAAATTAAATTATTTTTAATAAAATTATTTTAATCTTTTATATAATATTGGTTAATAAAGTATTAATAAAATTAGTTTATTTTAATATAAATAATTTAAAATTTATTATTTATAAACTACGATTTATTTTTAAATATATTTTAATTATTAAATCAAAATTTATTTGAAATGTATATATTTTAAAAATTAATTATATTTATTAATAATTATTAAACTAAATTTATAAATTAAATAAAATTTTAGATTAAACTAAGTTATTTATAATTTTAGTAATAATTAGTTTTAACTAATTAAATATATAAATTTAAATTAAATTATTTAAATTTCTATTAATAATTAATATATTAAATAATATATATTTAATTGATAGTAAATTAAATAATATATGTTTTTATTTCATGTTTTAATTTTAATTAGTTGTTTTCTCATCACAATTTTTATTGTAAATTGTAATGGTTAGAGAGTTAATAATTTTTATTGTTCTTTTTTATTTAATATTTTGATATGATTATTATTTATTCTATAATGAAATCATAATATTTCAAATACTTATATAATGATATTACGATCTTTTTATATTAATTGTAGTTATTATTTATATGTAAAATATGTGAAAATTATTTTTAATAAAAATAAATAAAATATTGTTATTTTAAAATTTTAATTATGATATACGAAGATATAATTAATGTAAAATTATAATGTATACATTATAATTCATTAACGAATTATTTTATAAATTTAAAAAAATTTTAAAATTATTTCATAAATTTAAAAATATTATCAGTACCAAAATTCAATCATTACCTATACCAGAGGCGCATTGGTTTGGATTGCTACTTGAATTCGTTGAAACAATTTTCTACATTTGTGAAACATGTTCCAGATTCTACCAAACCTGATGAAACGCGCTGGACGCAGCGCGTGCTATATCCGTAAAACTTGTAAGGCCGTACACTCCAAGCCTATCCGATTCAGATTTCCAGTAACGGATATGCTGCTAATCGTCTTTGCAACGGTTCTCAGTCTCTTCGTTATCGGAGATTCCAAGGCCGTCGATGTAATTACAAAGCGCCGATTACCGGAAGACACTTTGTGCAATAAGCTCATCGAACCTGCCGGCTATCCTTGCACTGAACACACTGTACTCTTTCTATCTCATTCTTGTGTGTTGTACAGAGCAAATGATTAATATCGATGGGTCTCCTATAAATTTTTGTCAATTGCATGTTAGATTCAAACAAAAGACGGTTACTTGCTGGCTCTTCAACGCGTTTCGTCCCCTAATGCGAACCTACGAGCAAGGCCTGGACCTCCCGTGTTACTTCAACATGGACTCTTTATGGTGAGCTTCTTTTCTATTTTTCTAACTATTTCAATGATGAATATTTGTCATTCTACTAATTTGTTCACAGGAAGTTTTTTATTTCTCTTTTTTGGTTACTCGTTTTAAGTTGCGATTTTTTTTTTCAATTCTTGGAACTGATATTGGGATGCCAGTTCCTAGTCGGTCATTGGAAAGCAGTACATTTTACAGATAATATCATAACCTAAAAAGTAAGGATTGGAATTGCTCTTATGTCTATATAAATATAGAAACAAAATGAAATGTGCAATAGGAATTTAATGGTCAATGGTGAATTAAAACTAGGTTTTGTGACATTATCAGATCTTCATATTGCCCCATACTTTTATGTATATAGGCAGGTGACGCTTGGTTTCTGGATTCGCCGGAGCAGTCACTAGGGTTTATCCTAGCGGATGAGGGCTTTGATGTATGGGTTGGAAATGTGCGTGGGACATTTTGGAGTCATGGACATGTTTCCTTGTCAGTGAGAGACAAGGTAGGTAAAGAATATAGAAATTATGCATTCTCCTTTTTACTCCGTAACTTGTGATTTTTGTTATTCAATATTTGGCGGAGGACCTGGAAAATGTATGCAAAACCTCCTTCAATATTTGCCAATTTATCCATATCAGGGTAGAGTGGGAACACTGATAAGCATCTTTTTTTTTTCCTGAAGGAATTTTGGGACTGGAGTTGGCAGGAATTAGCAATGTATGACCTTGCACAAATGTTACATCATATAAATTCAACAACAAACTCCAAAGTTTTCCTTGTTGGACACTCACAGGTCTTGCATCTCGCTGCTTATGTCTGTTTACAAGTGTACACAATCATCTAAGTGTGCATTTTATTATTTCACTCAATCTGTAGGGGACAATTATGTCTTTAGCTGCTCTCACACAACCAGGTATAGTAGAAATGGTAGAAGCTGCAGCTCTGCTTTGTCCGATATCATACTTAGAACATATAAGTGCTCCACTTGTTCTTAGAATGGTTGGTTTTCATCTGGATCTGGTGAGCATATTTGACATTCTCCAGAATAAGTTACACAAGCAGTTCCTGCTGACCTGATCATGTTATAATTTCTTTTCTCACAGATGGTACTTGGAATGGGCATACATCAATTGAACTTCAGGAGGTTTAATCATTATCTTTCTCTCTCTCTATCTCTCTGGTTTTGACTTAGTCTTACTCATTCTGTGGTATCTTTTACACCCAGTGAATTCTTAATTAACCTTCTGGATTCCATGTGCGATGGTCACTTAGAATGCAATGACTTGCTAACCACCATAACAGGTCCTATCTCTCTCTCTCTCTCTTTCCCATGCACACACACAAAAGTTCTTTATGTCTGTTGTCCAATTTCTTCTCTGCATGTTTTTTATACTACAAGCAGAGATTTTCTTGGATATTAATGCCATTGACTTGTGGTTCCTTTATCTTTTAATATAATTTTTAAACTGTTCTTAAATTTTGGAAACTTTTATAGGTATATTGATCCCTTGTCCATTATTTTTCGGGCAATATAACCCCAAAATATTGACTTGGTAGAAAGCCCTAAATAAAACTTCATCTGTCCAGAACGAGGTCCATAGAAGTCTTCTTTTGGTTCCACCAAGAAATCTGGAATAGTTGTACATTGGTTCCACCAAGAAAATCTAGTTTGGTGGGTCATAAAGTTGTATCCTATAGATTAGAGGTGATAAAATTTCTGCTTAATGGATTAAACAGAAGATATATGATTCTCGATTGCTTCAATTTTTTTGCCTTTTCTCTTCTTTAATAATTTTTGGGGTTCTTATTGTGTATGTTTTAATGTTTCAGGGAAGAATTGTTGCTTCAATAATTCACGTGTGGATTCCTATCTTGAGAATGAACCTCACCCATCGTCTGCAAAAAATTTGCACCATCTTTTCCAGAGTATTCTCCAAACACATCCTTTCTGCTCTTATTCATGCAATTAAAGTAAAGGGCATAAGTTCTGTATTCAGAGTAATTGTTTTTGTTTCATTTTGTTCTAATGAGGCTATTTATCTGCGAAGCAATGATAATTGTTTTTTGATTCTGTTGAGTTATCATAAGCCAACTTTTTTGTTTCTCTTTTTAATTTGTGGTGATTGGTTAAAAAGGAACTATGGAGTTCGTAAGGTAATCAAGTTAGATGACATTTTCCTTATTTCTTTTTTGTTTTCTTTCTCATCTTTCCTTAATGGTTTTTTATTAAACAGGATATGATTCTGTGCTGGTAGATCATAACTAATTTTGTTATCCTTTTCCAATGTTTGACAGTGATCCGTAAGGGTAAATTTTGCCAGTATGATTATGGAATAATCAAGAACCTTAGACTTTATGGTCAGGTTGAACCCCCAACGTTTGATCTTAGCCGCATACCCAAGAAGTTGCCAATATGGATGGGCTACGGGGGTCATGATGCTTTAGCAGATGTGTCAGACGTGGAGCACACTCTTGAGGAGCTGCAATCCAAACCTAAGTTGCTTTATTTGGAGAACTATGGTCACTTAGATTTCATTATGAGTGTACAAGGAAAGGAGGATGTGTTCAACCATATGATCGACTTTTTCAGGTCATTGGGAAAGTCTAGCTATCTCTAATGGTTAAAGCTGTGGATGTAATCTTCCGATTAATTGTGTGTATATGTTGTAAATGCCATTTATGTTGTAATTCATTTTCATGCTTGTAAAGGTGATTACCTTGAAGTATCATTAATTAAATAAGTTGTCTTAAATTTTCATGGTCATAGTCTAGTCTGCACAAAATACGGAAGTCGATGTCTTGTTCTCTGGGCAGATTTTCTGACAGAAGTTACATGTTTATTTGTTTATATTCTGACCACCATTCTAGGATGAAAGATGTTCCATTGGGTGGAGTTACAGGCCAGGTTGGCATCAAACAATTAATTCTGGACCTGTGGAGGTGGAAAAGACATTAACTAGATCTGCATTCGAAAGACGCGAAAGGCCTATAAGAGATAGCTAATTCAGTGAGTTGTGCTTGTCGTGATATGGCCATAACTTGCATTCCACTGTATTGTGGTGTGTATGTCTTTTCTTACCTGGAAATGATTGTGAAAATAATTCATTTCTCTGTTTTTCTTGGGTTTCCATGAATGGTTTCGCCCATGAAGTATTGCTTTGACAAATGGTTCGGAACTATTGAATGAAAAGTCCTCTTTAAGCTCTCGTTTGTAGCATATTCAAACTATTTCTGATAGGCATGTGTGGGAGGAATGGGGTTGGAAGGGCTTGAGAATTGATTATTTCTTCAAATTCCCCACTGAAGTTTTTGTTTTCACTTCTCACCGTGAGTTATGGAACACCTTTGATGTTATTCTTACTTTGTTTTGTCTTTTATCGTCGACCTATTAAAACATCATTTCTATACATTTAATAAAGATGAGTGATAGAATAAAATCAATTGATGTGAAGTAATGCTATGGATTCATTTAGAGACCATAATAATAAACAATACCCTGAGACAACATCTGACTAAAAATTTTACTAAAATATAAGGTTTGAGACCGTTCAGAACTATGCAAATTTAGCCTTAATTAATAGAGAGGTTATTTTGATAGGACTATAAAAAAAAGAAAAAAGTAACAAGCAAAAAAGAAAAAAAGTTTTAAGAATTATTTGAAGATGACATCATTATCATCATAATAATAATAACAATAACAATATCTGAATCAAATATATTAGTAAACTAAGATAAGGATAAAGAAATTCAATAATAATAATAATAGAATAAAAATAAAGACATTCAATAATAATAATAATAGAATAGAAATAAAGGATAATACTAATAATAAGATAAATATAAAATACATAATAAAATAAATAATAAAATAAAGATGAAAGAGGTAAAATCGTAAAGAAGAAAGAACAAAATAAAAGATAAAATAAGTAAATAAATAAACAAGCAAAATGATTTAAGGGAGAAATGCTACATGTAAAAATGTTCAAGATAAATACAAAATATAGGAATAGAGTGAAAAGATTCAAAAGACCTATAAAAAAAAAGCAAGATCCTTTTAAGCAAGATTCTTTACCCATATTACAGCTCGCTAAAGTTTCGTATTGAGGGCCAAGTCTTTAGTAAATTCTAATAAAGATATAATATTACTAATCACCTCCTTTCAGCTCTTTTTAAGACTTCCTCTTTTTTCTTACAATCTTTAAGTATAATCTTCTCACATCTCTTCATTGGAGCATCAAGATGTCTTTTCTTAACATATCTGAATCACTTAAGTCTTGTCTTCCTTAATTTACGAACAATGTTGGTCGCTTTTAATTTGTCTCTTATCAATACATTTTTTACTTTATCTCTTCTTGTAAAGATACACACCTAACGGACCATTATCATCTTTGTTACTATTAACTTATAATTATGCACCTATTTAATGGCTACTACATTAAGATTTATAGGACTAGTTAGTCTGTCACTATAGTCTCCTTCCAACTCCTCTCCAACTTTGTGCTCACACGCATATTCATCGTAATCTTCCTCTTCTTCTTCTCCCATCACGTGAAAACCTTTATTACAACATTCATAAGCAAAGTGGCCCCTTTTATTGCATCACAAGCACTTCTTGTTACTGACGCATTTTTTGTACCAATCTTAGTTACGATTTTGCCTTTACGTTCAACTCCTTAAGAAGTTTAGTAGTTGTTCTATAGTGCAAATCTTAATGCAATAAGTGTCGGTCTAAAATTTTGCACCATCGTAGTTCTCTTTATACTAAACTTCATGATTTGACTTTGAAACCTTTTAGTTACTTATTGTCCTAAGTATTGTTCCGCTCTTAAAGTTAAGTGATATACATCTTCAAGGTTGTAATTCTCTAAATTATTAGCTCCTTACGAATTTCTTCTCTTAAGCCAATTTTGTAGTGAGATATAATTTGTCATTCTGACTCCATTCCTTCCCATCAGATAAAAAGTTTATCAAATACTTCCATATACTCTTGGTTTACGAGTTGTAATTCGATATTGGAGATCTTCTTGATAATGAAATGGCAAGTATTTTTTTTGATCACTTCTGTTTCATCTCTACCCAATCAATAATTGATAGTTGGCCTCTACCAATTTCCACTAGATTTTAGTGTGTCTAATAAGCTTTATCTTTGCGAATAGAACTTTTCTATCTTCCGACATATAGAACCAATAAAAAAAATCTTCACTTTTGCTGTCTAGTCTAAAAACAAGTGTGGATTCATCTTTTCTGCAAAATTATAGGCTTCAACATGAACTTTTTAATTAATGTCATCAAGTTCGTTGTGTATTTCAACTATATCGTGGCTTCTAAACGCTCACATACACTCTCCATGTGGTTTTGATTTGGTTCTTTGTCTTGAATCTTACAGAAGACAATTATTTTCTAACCTCATTCATTGTTAATTAGTTAGCCTCTTTATCTTGGATTTCACTTTCTCCACCCTCAACATCAAGTGTAGCTTATTATCTGATATCAATTTCTAGACTAGTTCTTAGGGCACCTTGTGATTGAGGGTCATTAAGGTTCAATCTTTTTATAACTCCTAAAAGTATTTCATCTTGTTCTTGGTCACTAAATATTCATCTATATTCCCTTTTGCTACATGTCACTATTATGAACCAAAAGCTCTAATATCAAATTGATGATAGGAAAAATAGAAAAATTATTAACTAATAGCTAAAACTCACAAAACTAGAAATATGACTAATATTAGGCTAGTATTTTACGGTTTAATATGGATGAAAGTTAAGATTTTGGTTGTTAGAATTTTGTAGTGAACACAGAGTAGAAGGTAGAAAAATGAGAATCACCCCTAAGGTCTAAAAATCACTCTTAGAAGAAAACATTACACAATTTAGTTGAAAACTCAAGTTTGCATAAAAATTTCATATTGCTTGTTATTGACAGTTTAAATACACACATATTTATAGAGAAGTTTTTAGAACTCTTATTTTAGTAGGCAAGAGTTCCTAACAGATTTAAATTACATTCT
>JANIIA010000192.1:64201891-64217320 GCA_027478495.1 Erythroxylum alaternifolium | reverse complement strand
ATATAAGGAATCCTAATGCAATCTAAAATTTAACCCTTATCTTTGATGTCAGCTTAATTATCAATCAACTTTCCATCAAATTAAAGCTTGTAGTAACCCTTATCTTTTGCATCACCGTCTAGCTCAGAAATTGCTTCCGTTTCATGGCATCATTAATTAACTCCACTATTCTTCAAGCATCTTGTGCCAATTTTTAAGTCGTTGGTACTGATTCCTAGTTTGTTACACAATAGTCCTTCAAAATGATGCGTAATTGAAGGAAGAAGGTTCTTGCTTGTTTGACCATTAAATGCAATTTCACATCTCAATTCCTGTGTCTTGGTAATCTTCATCACCGAGAGGGAATAGAGGACCTATTGAGTGAATGGGACAGGGCTCGAACATGGAATATATGGCATCTTTCTCGAACTCAAAGAATTAATCGAGTCCGTAGAACCTACATGTACTTCTTTATGCTTCGTGCATGTAAGAGAATTTGGGGAAATGGATCTGAAAGGAAGAACATAACATAAGAAGCAAGTCCTCAGTCCTCGTAATTGAACACCCATTTTAGGATTTGTTAAGTTGGGAATGGATTGAGCTTGTTGTAGAACCGATTGTAAACGGCACAAAGTGAACATACTGAATCCAAAATATCTACTACTTATAAGAGTGGATATTTTATTTAGAAGTATACATCACTCTAATTTTTGAAAGATGATTCTTCAAAAGAAACAACAACCAGATAGTGAAAGCCAAAAAAAAAAAGATGTTTCAATTATAAGTATATAATTCTCAGTTTCCTAATCTTTATACTTCGTGGAATGACCCTCACAAACTGAAAAAGCTATGCCATTACGAATTATTGATGATGAAGTTGTCCATCACACATTTCAATCGTACTAGGTGTTAAGGAGTTTTAGATGTTACTTACACTTTCCAGTACACGTTAGAAACGACATGAATAATTCATGGCCAAGCCCATACAAATGGGAAACAAAGGAAGAGCCAATAGCGTCTATAGCTAACGATGCCAATCCAAGTAATCCAATCACATCTTTCGTCAAAAAGAATGAAAGCTAATGGATTAAAAAGACTTCGACAACTATATATGCTGCCACAAATTTTCTGATCATACTTAATTCTCATTCTATAATGACAATACAGAATATCAAGTACCTAATTATACTAACATGGATAGATCATAGTACAATGGCAATGTTGTTATCTATATAGACTAAGCGGTGAAACAGAAGGGACAATTACTGATTTCGTTCCATTTTACATACACAGTATCATTGTGTTACTGGTTCTTTCCACTAACATTCTTGTGGCCATCCCCTGGACTAGGACCGGAGTTCTTGACGTCTTCTATAGCTTGGAGATCTTTGTACTTGTGTCCAACACCAGGACTTGGCCCTGAATCCTTCACTTGGCCATTAATAGACAAACTCCGAACTACACCTTCAGGCTTATCTCTACCAACATCGCCGGCCAGCATTGAACCACTAAACCTTCGTGCTTCAACTCCTTCAAGCAACATTGTTGTTAACGAGATCACGGAACACAGAAGGAGAAAACAGAAGACTTTGCTTTTGTTATTTTCCCTACTCATGTTAGAAACGTTCCGTATTTTCACCAAATTTTTTTTTTTGGTGAAGTAGCTTCGTGCACAACAAATGGCACTTTAGGATTCTATTTATAATGGCTGCAACGTCGAGGTGAGGTTTGGCGAATTGTTTGACTAAAATGGTATTCTATCATTCAAAGGCCTATGAGACTTCAGAAGTTAGAAGTCATTTGACCTGCCGCCACCTTTGGTTCGTGGTACGGGGAACCATCAAGTCAATTTCTTCAGAAAGTGAACCTCTCGGTAAAATAAAGGATGGGCAAGTGATCTAAGTTCTAACATTACAAGCAAAAGTCAAGATCATGGTTTTTAGTATCGTTACGTTGTTAATTCGTTTAAAGAAATAAAAGCCAATTTGTTACATTTTGCAACGTATCCAGCCTCCCATTTGGACAGCAACCTTCAGTCTAATTGCTACCAATTCATGTGTCTGTGTGTGCATAATTTTGAGATAGCAGAAAAATAAAGGATCCAATTTAGATTAAAGAAAAAGAGAGAGAATTCTAGTGGGAATTACCTGTCTCTCAGTTAGATATGAACTTGGCCTAAAAGATTGGATGTAAGTAACTTTTCTGATCTCATCGGGAGTTTCCAACAGTAGAAAACAGAATTTCCTAGACCATTGAGACGAAATGCATGAAAGATAGCGACAACCATATTAAAAAGTTAGATAGATATGGGAATGCTGTAGTATCTATAGGTAGTTCATGTAAGTAATGTGGTGGACTAATTGACATGGTGAATCTTTAGTCATCATAAGTTGAAACTATTCTTGCAAGAAAATAAACCGCTATTAATGGTTTAATAGTAAACCATGTAAAGAGAGGAAATTATGACTTTTCTTTTCGTTAACACTTCAAATTTTGATCAATATTATGAATACAGAATTGATATTAGTATTAGATTTAACTTTAATATAGTATAGTGTCGATATTGATCAATATCAAATACCGTTTCTTGAAATTTTAAAAATTACAAAATAATGTAGCTCTAATTTGGTATCTGTGAATATTGGTTCTTGAAATTTTGAAAATTACAAAATAGTTATGAAATTTAAAAAATTGTAAAATAGCCCCTTAATATTTCTTAATCAATTACTTAAAAACTCATTTTCAAGTTGTTGATGCGTTTATTAAAAGAGACAAAAAAAACTTTCTATTCCTTTTTCTCTTTTTATTTCTCTAATTATTATTAGAAAAGAATATAATTCATAGATATTGATTTTGTAGTAGAACCTAACATCACAAGTTAAAACTTTTTATTACTTAATTAAACTTTTGATTTCAATTATTACTTAAAGCATATTCATATAATTCCTAAATGTCCAATTGTGAAATATAATTACATTTGAAAATATTAATGGTTAAATTTAATGACTCTCAACTTTAACTACTTTAACTTGGAATTGAATGTTTAACAAAAGACAAGATATAAGTTGTAATATTGTCCGGAGGTGGTGAACTGGTGGCTAGTCTGGTGATTTTAAGAGCTTGAAATGAGAGAAAGGCAGAAGAATCATAGTGGCCGAGGACAAAAGGCTTAAGAAATTATGGTTAGAAAATTTTATCTTGTTTTGGTTAAATTCTCCAATTTTTTAAATTTACAAATTTCAACAGTATCTAATTAGTATTTTTGTTTTCAACTAACATCGACCTTATTGTGTTCTATGTTGTAGTACAATTTTTTGGTCGATATATTACAAAACACAAAACTTTGATTTTGACATCTTTTATGGTCTAATTAGATTTAATATTTAGGTAAATTATATTTTAAATTTTTAACTTTTATTAATGTGGTAATTCTAATCATAATTACTAAAACTATCAACCAAATATTTAAACCTTTAATTTATTTCAATAATAATATATCTTTTACTTTGGATATGGGCTCGTGTAAGTAGGAAACAGAAATTATCTATTTTAATTCTATCATCAGTTATCCTAACCTCTTTATATGTTAGTACATAGTTGACATTTAAAACAATTTAAACTAATTTAAAATAAAATAATTCTTTTTAAATTTTAAGGTGAATTTCAGCTATGAATTATTTTTGAAGTGGAAAGACTTCTATAAAATTATGTATTTTGATTAACCATCAGCTTATACCATGCAAGCAATATATAAAGCAAAAGAAGAATTAAAAAGATTTAGAACGAAGTTAAAAATAAAATAAGTAAAACTTATTCCCAAGTTGTGTTAATACCAAAAATATTAGAAAAATGAGGCCTGTTCTTTAAGGCTTCAATTGTAGTTAGCACTAAATCTTTCAGTAAAGAGCTTCTCTCTTACTCAATTGGTAGTTCCTGCATGGTGTTCTTCATCCTCTATCCTAAGCTATCCTTATTCAACATACCTTTATAATCCTTTCTTTATTACTGCTCCATCATACTTAATCCCTTCACCGCAGCCTTCCATACTAGGTTCACTTCCCTTATCGTATTTAGTAAAGGTAAGAAAACCTTACAACCATCAAAGTTTTTTTTACTTCCATTACGAGCAAAATGATCTAAAACCCCTCTATAGCTCGAACCAAAGCCCTAGATTTCTTTCCTCCACTTCCCTCACGCCCTAACTTATCTCTTGAACTTTCTCTATAAGATCCACAAAAATCTCCATGTCTTACCAAGGCACCCTACCCCTAATACTCAAAACATATATCTACACCCCCATATTGGTTAGGCAGTGACTATAGCTCAAAATACTAAAATAGCAAAAAAGACATGGTTTCGAGTGTTAAACGACTCTCAAGGATCCAACATCCTTTTGTTTTTCCCACCTGAAAGCAAAGGTGTCCAGAAGATTGTTACTCCCCCGATTAGGTCCTTTAGGGTGGAATGACCAAATAGAAATCTCTCTTTGATGAATTTTTCCTAGATAAGAGGCGAACCTTCCCTCCAATTCATGCCCAAGTCTACATAACATAGAAAATGTTGGGATTAGTCAATATTCTTGTTACAGATGAAGACAACTTCATTTTCATGTTTGCCTCTAAAGTTGATACACAAAGAGTTTTAGACTCTAGTATGTGGCATTTTAATAGCATATCAATTTTTCTTCAAAAATGGCAACTATAAGTGTTATCTCATGATATTAAAAATAAAAGGATACCATTATGGATAAATCTACATAGCATTCCTCTTAAATAGTACTGGATCACTGATGGTCTAAGCTATATTTCCAGCTTCATTGGAAAATCGATAAGAATGGATGAGCCAGCTGCCACACTCAGGAGAATCAGCTATGTAAGGGTTTATTTTAACAGAAGCTATATAATCCCTTCTGGATTGTATCCTAATAATGAGACTAAATGACTAGGGACATCTGTATGAAGACTGCATGCAACTCACTAATCAATAGACACCTAATACATCACTCAAAAGCCAAAAAATGGAGACCTACTGATAAAGTGTTCAAAATAGACAGCTATAGGGAACTAATAAATCTGAATAATTCAAATGACTATAAAAATAAAAAAAACAAGAAGAGGACAACATTGAGAAGGAGCATAATATTATGATGGGAAAAGGGGAGGGGGAGAGAGATAGAAGGAGGGAGAATAGAAATTGCTCAGATTTTGGTACTACCTCTACCCCCATAAATGCAATGCTACATTAAGCCCCCAGTAGGCCTTACTAGATCAGCAAAATAAAGATAAGATAAGAGCATAACAAGTAATAAATTAATGCCCCACTTCTAATATAATTGAGGAGAAAGTTCCAATGAGTGACCTTATACTCATTGAACGGAGAAAGTCTAACAATAAAAATAGGAGTCATAACTCCAAAATGAACAATAAATGAATTTCCTATGTTGAATTGTCAGCAGAATTAACAACTTATAAACAACTATTGCTAAGGATTCATATTCATGAAATAAAATCCTCCTTAATGGGTTTTTTTGAAACTAAGCTGAAAGTGAAAAATATCAAAGTCTTGGAATTTTGAAATGCAAGTGGACCATCACCAATCACTTGACCTATCACTAGGGCAGAATCATTGTGCCATATGAGCAACAGTCACTAAAGATTGTAAGCTCTATGATGTTGACTAAATCATCCACTTAGATCTCCTTGTGATTAATAATATAACTATTAATGTCTCCATTGTTTATACTTGTAACCATGCTTTCCAGAGAAATGGCTTATGGAATATGTTGAGGGAGATCCAAAACAACATTAATCTTCTTTAGATAGTAATGGAAGACTTTAATACCACACCTTTCCCCATGGAAGCACAAGGTGATGCATACAAGTACACAATTTCATAAATGATTTGGAAAAATGTATTAATGATATTAAGCTAGTGGACCTAAATTTTCAAGTAAATCTCTTTATCTAGAGTAATAAACGACAGGGAAATTGATTTTTAGGGAAAAAAACTGGATAGGGATATGGTTAACTCCCAATGCTTATCCTCATTCATATGATCTAAAGCTATATTTGGAGATCTGTACTTCTCTGATCACTCCCTATATCTATCCCAAAGTTGGATGAAGATAAAAATCTACACTATCCCTTTCAATAATTATCTTTTATTAGAGGGGGTTTTAAGGAAGCAGTGAGGAGAGGATTGAATGCATATGTTAAAGGTTTTCCTTTCTTTGTCTACAATGAGAAGTTAAAGTGTATAAAGAAGGAACTCAAATTCCGTAATCTAGTTAGATATAGAAATCTCAATGGAACCATCCAAGAAATAAAAAGTAAGCTGCATACAGAATAAAACTTGTTATACTTAGATCCTATAAATAACTCATTAAAGCCTGATGAGAAATATGTTGGAGAATCATATAAGGGCTCTTGAAGCCTAATCTTCCTTGACTAAGCAAAGATCTAGGATTCAATGGTTTGCCCATAAAGATAGGAACATAACCTTCTTTCATAAATCGCCACTAACCAAAATAAACTAGAGCAGAATTTCCTTTATCCAAACAAATGATGGAAATACAGTCACGTCCTAGAAAGCACTTCCAAAAGCTTCATGTAGCCACTTCTCAGAGTTTATGGGCACTCAAGATTGGTCTTTATCATCAACCAATTTGCTTAGATCCTTTATATCAGATGCAATCTCCTATGAGACTTCAAACAATCTAGTTGTCCCTTTCATATCAGCAGTCACAGAGAAAATAGTTTTCCAGTCTTAAATCCGATAGGGCTCCTAGCCTTAATGGGTTCAACAGGCTATTCTATAAAAACTCTTGGTATCTAGTGAAGGATACATTCACCAGGTCATCCTAAGTTTTTTTAATAGGGGGTAGATCCTAAGGGAGTTTAACAAAACATTTGTGACTCTTATTCCCAAGAAACCGAATCCTACTTTCTTTAAAGATTTCAGACCCATCTTGTATTGTAATTTCATATATAAATTTATTTCTAAAATGTTAGCTAATAGACACAAAAAGGTCATAAAACCACTAATTAAGGCATCGTAATCAGCTTTTATTGAAGTAATGAACATTAAGGACAACATCCTTTTAGTCCAAGATTTGATCAAGAATTATGGAAGGAAAAGGTCTCCTAAGAGTTGTGTAATCAAATTTGACTTTCCAAAGGCATTTGAAAACATTAATTGGAGATTTATCGTTTATATTTTAGAGGCATTAGGTTTTTGTACTATTTTTATCACTGTATTGTTATCTCGATGTTGTTCTCATCAATGAAATCCTAACTTAAACATTCAAAAGGGGAAATGAGTGAGACAAGGAGACTCTCTATCCCCGTATACATTTACATTTGCTATAAAAAGTAATTTTTAAGCTCATTAGACACATAATTAATCTAGAAAGGCAATTCAAATATCACAAGAAATGTAGGAAGCTTAAGATATGTAACTTGTCTCTTATTAACAACCTCCTACTACTTTTACCATTAATTAAAGCTCTAATGAATGTAACAAAGTTGTTAGAAGCATGTATGGGCTAACTATGAATAAATATAAGGGTTATTTCTTCTTATTTACATCAACTTCCCACTTATCTCCTTAGATCTACTCCATCATAGGACTTAAGCAACACCTTACCCCATTTTTATATCTAGGAATTCCCATTTCTTACAAGAGACCCTCTTTCAGGGAACTTATGCCCCTAATAAAAAGGATCAAATTAAGGATTGACAATTGTTGTAATCAATATTATCTTTTATTAGTCGATTACAAATCATAAATTTTATATTAAATTCTCTACACCAATATTGCTTAACCTTCATTGCACTTCCTTGTACCATTATCAAAACTATAAAAGAGACATTTAAGGATATTTCTTTAGTTTGGATCCTCATAGGGAGTTGGAATAGCTAAAGTGTTTTGGAAGACTATTTGCCTCCCAAGGGAGGAAGGGGGCTAGCAATTATCCTATTGAAACTAAGTAATAACAATCAACTTATTAAAAGAATATGGAAATTGTTAACAGATAGGGAATCTTCATAGGTAAGGTAGGTACACTCCTATCACATATGGCAATCAGGATTCTGGACTCATGAACCTAAATCATAAACTTTATGGACTCTGATGTACATCTTCAATCTTAGGGATAGACTTTGAGGCTAGTTTAAGATCAATGGAGGAGATGGTGTAAGGAACTTTTTTCAGACATATTCATAGTCTCTTAATAGCCCCCTCTTGAACAATGCCAACTACTCTCATCTCAAATAGCTTATCCCCATAAATGTTATAATCATGGTTGTTATATACGAAAACTCATACTGTCTTAATCCTCAAGATCTAAACACAATAACCAACTTAGGTGCTTCTGTATAGATATATGGTAATTCCAAGACACCATAAGATAGTCCCATCAGTTCTCTAGTTTATTCTCTAACAAACCTTGTATAACAAGCAACCCAAAGGTTTTATGACTAAAACCTGTCTGGCACCCTTAAGTTATACCCAAACTTTCATTCATATTATAACTTCTTGTTCAAGGTAAGCTTGCTACCAAAGATAAGTGGAAGGGATTTACTAGAAACCTAAGTTGTCTCCTATGCAACAACTCTGCTAAGACTATTGAGCACTTATACTTCTTATGCTTTTACTCGGATTACTTAAGAAGTGTTCTCCTACCATACACATCCGCCATCCAAAATCCCATTTCCTAGCCAAACGTTTTGGATTTGGTCACTAATAAAAGATGGGAAGTACTCAAAACTACCTACAATTTCAACTAATCTTAAGGATTACATTATATGAGATTTGAGCTGAAAGGAACAAAAGACTCCATCAAGGAATTAAAATGACCTAAGATCAATTGATGAGGAGAATGATAAACCTAATTGGGAGTATTGGCTATCTCTCCAAGAACACCACACCTAAAAAATTCTCTGAGGTGAGGGGAAACTATCGGACCAAACATTCAGGATGCAGTTCTTTAGTCAGATGGTTTTTACTTAATAGGTGAGTGTTTGATCACAGATAAAGCACCAATCATCGACTTAGGGATTATAATTCAATGTATTGGTAAAGAAAGCAGTGAAGCATGGTTTATAATTGACCGGGTTCCATACATAGATAGAAACGCAACTTTTAGAGCCAAAACTAACCTATGATTCCTTGCTTCCCTAAGTTGCAGTTGTCCTATAAACAATAAAAGTTGTTTAAAAATCTGGTTGATTAACATGCATCATAGGTAGTTATCCTAGATGAATCATCTTCATGTCTTTAGAAGAAAGGAGCTCGCCAGCTTTCTATTTAAGGTTAAGCAGATAGGAAAAAAGAGCCACTCTTGAGTGTTAATTGTTTTCCATGTTAGGGTTAGGCCAAAGATAGGACAAGTGGAATTAATCTAGTAACATTTTCTTTTGATCCAATCATCTAAGTACTAAATTAAACTTTTGTATTTTAGTCACTACAATCAATATAAATTCTCATTTTGAACTATCAAAAATATGTTATAGTTAGCTCTGTTCTAGTTTTGGAGAGGAAAAGAACATATCCTAACTATCACCTAGTTACTAGTAGCAATTGCAACATAATAGGAAGGTAAATAACCTTCCTTAATATATAATTATGATATCTCAACCAGTATCCCTTGAAAAAAATTAAAAAGAAATTGCCCTTTCTTAAAGTTGGATTCCGAATTTTTTTATTTGTTACCTTAACTAGGATGCTTACTAGAAAGAAGTTTTCAATGTATGAAACTCTTTGGAGAATATTATTAGTTTTAGAGGGAGATTGATAATTGTTTTTCTGGATAGAAGAAAGAAGGGATATGATTTTTCCTATTTCATTCTAATGGTTTTTGGAATGCATCTATTTCTCTTTAATGTATATAGATTATAGAGAGTTAAGGATAAGCTCTGAACAAGGTGTGAGACAGATTTTAAAATTGGGTCTCCGAGCTCCAAAGAAGCAACAGGCATCAAGATAATGTATGGGTCATTCATTTATACTAGATAACCAATCAATTTAATCCTCTTAATTGGCCCCTTAATCAAAGCAACTTTATAATGTTTACTTATGAAAAGGGAATGGTAGGAGGAGGCAAAACCATATATGGGATGCCATGTTGATTTTTCTCCTCTTTGTTCATATTTTATGTTGATGTTTAAAATAACTAGCATACACGATTTTTCACATTAGCACACCAAAAAAAGAGTTAATAGTGGATTATTTTTACAAAAATTAAAAGCTTGAGTATTTGATTGATATTTTTAATAATTTTTCTCGTATAACAAAATCAAGCAAAGTTTAGGATTTAAAATGTAAGTTATCCTTAATATTTTAATGAGAATATTTAATATTTATAAATTAAGTTAGAAATTGACATTGGATACCTAAAAGTGTATGATTGATTAATTATGGTAATAAAACTTGAGAAAAATTTTGGGAACAAATAAGCTAGTGCAGTTTGTTATTATAATTGAACATTATTCAATATTTTAAGTATAATTTTTAATAGGAATATCGGATTAAGGTGATTTAAGAGGCACTAAAATTCTCTTTTTTTCTATATTTTATAAGAAGAAAGAATTGATTGAAAAATCTATATCTTTCATGTTGTAAAGGATTTAATTAGTTTTAATTTAGCATCTTTAAAATATATTCTATGTGAATTATATCAGGTTTTCTTATATTTAGTTCATTATTTATATTTGTCAAATTGATGAAATATTAAAGTAAATATGAAACTAACAAGATGGATAGCAACTTTGAAGAAGGCATCAGATATTAATTCAAGCTTGAAGATATTAAAAAACTTGAGAAAAAAGTGTAGAAATGACCAACATGTGTCTGTATTAGAAGTGTGTCGGTCTTATTGTCTTTTTAGAATATAATTGGCGCCAAATATCAAGCAAAATTGGTGTCGGACTCATCATATTTATACCCATAAATTTCTAGAACAAAATTGATACTAGTGTAGAAGTGCAACATGCATCAAACTCGTGATTTAGAATATGAGATTATGTTAACAACCTCATTTGTCACTAAGCTATTAGTTTTAGGGCTTCCTAATATCAAGGAGAGATTTGGAGCAATATTTAGATGAGATTGTGACAACTCTTTTAGTTCTTTCTACCTTTCTTTCTTTTATATTAAAGTTTTTTCTGTTAGTTTTATTTTCATTTTATTTAGTAGTTAAAACATTAGTTATAAGGGTTAGAAATGTAGCTTGTAATGGATTCTTCGATTATTAATGCATAACGGGTCATTATTTAGTTAAATTTATTCTCTTTATTCTTAATTATTGAGTTTGTGACCGGTAATCATATATTCAATCTTATAGATTGTATAAAAGATCAAAGGTGAAATATAGTTTGTGCACTAGGAGAATAAACACCTTAGACCTAGGAAAAGGGATTTCCTAAGCTATTATGATAGCTAACTAAAGTGAATGTGTTTAATGATTTTAATTATATCAAATTACATATTAGGATATGGTGATTGCCTAGTTAAATATACATGTATGCTTTGGGAGAGGACATAAATATATTTAGTTAATTGTTATTTGAACCATAATAATAAATCTTGCATAATAATTCAAATTTCACATAAATGAACTCCAAAATGCTAACATTTTATCATCTTGATTTCTCTTTGTTATTGAATTATCTTGTAATTAGATTCATAATTTAAAGTAGGATTAATAAAAATAATAATATTGTCCTTGTGAGATCAATACTCTAGAATACTCCAAATTATTAACTTGCTACAATTGATTACGTGCACTTGCAAAAGGATTCAACCATTAATCTTTGATTAAATGAACCTCCGATTTGACCTATACAATGGATAGTTGAACCTCTAATTAGACTCTATCTATTAACCAAACCCCTAATTGATAAAGGCCATAACCTGTCTGATAAAAATAATCATTTAACCAAACCATTAAATGCTCCAAATTCAATCGATAGTTTCATGAGAAACAGAAAGATAAAATCAAGAGAATTGTGAGAGATGTGACTGGAACGCGAGAAAAACCAAAGGAATGGTGATTTTGGTGAGAATCAACAATAACTATGGTGATTTGACCGTCACTGGACCAACTTCCAATTTAAGAAAGGAGATTTAATATACATTTAGACACTAAGCAATTACATAATAATATTGAACGAATGTTATGATACTTATACATGTTATATGTAATGAGGTTGATAGTAACTGTGAAATTGCGTGAGCATGTACATATTGCATTCTTATTAACTGGTTTTAGAGATTTTGCAGCGGTCATGTCACAAGAGAATTGTTCATATAATGGGGAGATCGTTATTCATATATATGGTTAGTAGAGGAGTAAATTTATTATTCGTTTTCTGAGTTGATATATGCTGCTGTGATTTTTGGTGCAAAATTTCAAGATTAAATATATAGACTACACGAAATGTAAAAATGTAATAGATCAAATGGATCTCAAGAGGTCCTTTCTAAATTGTTCATTGAATTTAATAAATTTTATTTAATTCTTATTAAATGATGCTTAATTAACGATGAGATTAAATAGTTGACTAATGAAATAACAAAGATAAATTGTTTTTTTTTACTTTTCAGAATATTATGTATTGTTAACATGTTAAATAAACTTTAGATTAATGATGTAATAAGGAGGCGTATAACTTTAGACTTTATAATCGAGTGACAGTCTGTTACGGAATCAGTATAATATTGACTTGAAGCCCGAGTTGTGACATTTTTTATTTTGCCATTGAAGACTTGCAAACGTTTGATGACAAATTTTACTATACATAGGTAGTCCTTTCTTCTGTTTTACGAAAACTTGGCCACTGCTTAAGGTGACTAGTTAACGAGCATTATTTGCTGGCCGAAAATGAGGTCTACCAAACCAATACATGCATATCTGCCACGTATTGGATTAAGAGGGTTGCCCCTTCGGATAGTACATACTACATACAGAGCCCCCAGTTTGATGTTTTTTCTTTGCTTCCCAGTGCGAGGGTCTTTAACTAATAGTCCACTTAGGAACCCCATCATTTAACTGTCTGATATTGGCTCACGTGTAAGTAATCACCCTTCAGAAGATATTTTGGACTTTTGCTCCCAGCAGATGCAGACATTATAAGCAAATGATCCTGGCCTGGGACTTGGTCTCGAGCAATTGGGAAGTTTATCTTTTAGTGCTCACAGTGGGCAAGAATATATATATATATATAGAGACATGTATGTAACACATTGCATATCGAAAATATTGTTTGCAGTTGATAAAGAACATTAGAAAAACTGAAAGGATTCCTTTTGTTGTCTGGTTCAATATTACTCGCTAAATCCTTAATAAACAATGAAAATAAGCCTTCAAAATGAGCACAAACAAAGTGGGGATACCATGTATCAGGTTGAACATGGAATCCACATGGAATCTAGAATGTACATAAAATATCTTAATATTTTGTTCCACGAGTCGAATTGTCCGATTCCTATTCTTGACAAGCAAGGACTGCAAAAAGATTTAGATATATAAGCAATAGCTACCACTTTCCTTTTTCAACTCATATTATTGGTCAGAAGTTGTGTTTCCTACAAGAATAAAACACCAGTACGTTTACGGATAATAAGCCACACTAGTATTTTGTAGTTGTTTATGATGATTTGTAAGAAATATGACCTCATGTTGTGGCCCATATTTTTTATAGGCCTGTATTAAACTTGATTTAGGTTTTTTATTATTTAATAGTACGTTAAATCTTGACCGTTAATTTAGTACTTGATGGAAATATAAGATTTAATGTCAATAAAAAAATGCATAGAAACTAGTCATCTTTCTACCCTAAAGGAGAAAATTGATACACTCTTATCACATATATATAGTTATCTAAAGATACTATATGTGTTTGATGAAGTTTATTTAATTTTCTTATAAAGTTTAAATAGCATTCTAATGATGGTGATGACATGTATTGTTGTGTTTATCCAAGGAGACCTGCAATGTATTTAATGTATGTGTTTTCTGTCTGAATCTGTTAATTAGTGAGCATTTATATGTTTGCAGTTATTAGCCTTCACTCTCAAGCTTCATCTGTTACTTTGTTCAATAATGTGAATTTCTCTTAATGAAGCGAATAAGTCACTTTCCATTTAGGTGCTTTGGATCTTAACTTGGTACTACTAGAGGATAAGCATGTCGATCTTAATGATACTAGTACAGAGGTTGAAAAGGCACACCTTAAAGCGTGGGCAAGGTCTAATAGGATATACTTGAATTTTATGCGAATGACAATTGCCAACAATATTAAGTTTACTATTCCTAGCATTGAAAATCATAATGCTAAAGATTTTCATAAGCTTGTGGAAGATAAATTTCATTCTGTCGATAAGGCATTTATAGGGACACCTATGGCTAAACTCACGACCATGAAGTTTGATGGGTCGAAGAGTATACAACATGTCCTTGATATGAATAATACCCCAGTAAGATTTAAGACACTGGGTATAAGTGCGGAAGACTCCTTCTTAGTGCGGTTTATCATTAACTCACTTCCTACTGAATATATACCATTCCACATCAATTATAACACATTAAATGATAAATGAAATATTGATGAATTGTCCAGTAAGCTTATTCAGGAGGAAGCAAGATTAAAGAAATAAGGAGTTCATTCTATTAACCTAGTGGGTCAAGGAGCTGGAAAGAAACTCAAACCAAAGCCCAAGAATTTTAAGAAAAAAGAACTTGCTAAAGTTCCACAGGTTGCTGATGGTAAAAGAATGGGAAAAAGTTAGATAAATATCACCTTTGTGGGAAAGAAGGACATTATTAGAAAGACTGCCTAAAACGTAAAGCTTAGTTTAAAAAAAGGTATACATTATGTTTCTGTATGCTTTGATTCAAACTTATCTGAAGTTCCTTATAGTACTGGGTGGTTTGATTATGGTGCCATTACTCATGTTTCTAATATTATCACTACAAGAAAAGAACCTTTTCTGCGACGTTTTAAAAAAGTCACAGAAGGTGGAAAAACGTCACAAAAAACGTCGCGAAATGTGGTGTAGGTAAAAGGTTTCTGCGACGTTTTCGAAAAAACGTCACAGAAAACACCAACATTTTGCGACATTTTTAAAAACGTCACTAAAAGATTGGACTTTTCGTGACGTTTTTGGAAACGTCATGGAATGCTTTCTACGACGTTTTTAAAAACGTCGTAGAAAGCATTGTGCGACGTTTTTCTTTTAATTATTTTTTAAAATAATTTTAATTTAATAATTATTTTTTAAATAATTTTTTTGAAAAATCTTATTTGTTTAATATCCATTTAATATTATTTATATATTTTATTTATTTAATTCTTCAATTTTTTTAGTATATCATTTCTAATGAAGATTTTGTAATTATTTACTAAGAATATTGATGAACTAGGTAAAATGTTTAATCCGATTAAGCTATTT
>JANIIA010000192.1:64089498-64103288 GCA_027478495.1 Erythroxylum alaternifolium | reverse complement strand
TAGTATCTAAAAAAGGACAAAGAATAATGACGAACAGTAAAAGGAACAAAACAGAATTGATGAGTTGGCCTGCTATAATTTTCTAGGTGGTGTCGTTTGCTGGTGTTGGTTTTTCCTGTGAGTCCAACATTTTTCCCAGGCAAAAGTGCCCACTTGTTTTTATTAGGTACAGTTTCTGCGAATATGAGTTCTGAATATAAGGGTGATTATTGTACCTTGTGGGGTTGCTGCACTGAGTGGAATATCATAAAGTGTGGTCATCTTTATTCTAAATTTCACCTTATCATAATGAATTCTTCACTCCTTGCCTTTTTGTCTGATTAACTTTTGGAGATTAACTTTGACTTAAGATGGGAATGAGTTGTCTAAAGCGATGCAAGGAGCAAGGAAATGAAGCTTTGCTTTCTCATGGTCTGGAGATGGGTGGCTTGAGCACTAGTTGGTATGATTACAGTTAATATATTTTTGTTTAGGACTGTATGTGCAGTATAGCAGAGTTTTGTATTTCCCATTGCGAGAAGTGAACATCTAAATGGGCTTACCTCAATCAACTAACTATACTCAAATCTGATATGTTTCCAAGTCCCGAGTCATGTGGGCAATCAGATCCAGGCCGACCACAAAGTCAAATGTATCCATTTCCAGTCGTTCTCGGCTCCCCCTCAACTTTTCCTGGCTAGGATTGCAAGTTGCGACTACTTTGAACATTTCATAGCTCGAGTGATGGTCCACAGCGAGAAGTTATGAGAAAAGGGGTGCGCATTCAGTTTTAAGTATTTTAATATCAGCTATGCCCAGTGGAGATTCCATGTCCATACCATACGTTCAAGTATGCTTATGCACTGAGTTGTTGAATGGCTTTTAAATTAAAATTTGGCAATGTCATAGGTTATTGTCCACAACTGAATAGTCATCTCTGCTCTCAGATATCTTGACTATTGTGGTCGAAGTGCAAGCACAATGATTATTATTCAATTTTTCATATCTAAGAAGACATGGCTTTAACGTCAACATCTTTTAAAATAGAAATAGAGAGACATTTTTTCAAATGCACGACACAAGCACAAGCACAAGCTTGGCCCTAAGGTAGTAGTATGACGGGAGGGAAGCATGAATTTACACATCAGAATCTTAACGACAAGAGAATTCTTACACCACAAAAGAAGTTCATTCGAGGAAAGTACGATTCCAATTTCATACCACTCCTGCTGTAGAAGTCAAGGCCAAAAAGGGAAGGGAAAGGAAGCCGAAATGCTTTTTATTCTGACAACATTTATTCTGAACGACGCCAGTAAAGATCAGTTCTGCCATCGTTAGTTTACTAAGACAGGAAATACTTTGCCACGTCTCTTCGCTTAAAACAAATGAAACCAAGAAAAACACTCCAATCCTTGAAGATATTGTCAACAATTTATGCTGGTAGGCGATCCAAGAAAGATTGGAATCATGTAAAGAGACCATTTATTTATGTCACACTTGTTACTGAACATAAGCATGTAGTCTTGGTCAATCAAATGTTGTATTATGTAGGAAGTGAGTCAAAACACTAATCAGTTGAATCTGGTGGAGGTGTGAATAGAAAAGCAAAAGATGATATTTTTTTATTCTTGCTGAAGAAATGGTAATGAATCAACTTTTTGCCCATTTTTCAACTCCGGGGAAGGTGAGACGTGAACATCAAAAGCTGTAATTGTCATATGCATTTTTCTTTCCTGCTCAGTTTACGATATTTAGAGAGTAATGGTGACATTGACAAACATAAAAGATTGACCCGGTTGAAGGAGGTTGGTGTAGAAATACCTTATTGGATGCTCTCCTAATTTTTTTAAGATCACAAAAAAGTTGGTGGGTAATGTAAGAATTGTTGTTTATTAGAACCAGTAAACATAAGGTAACACGTTTCCATCCCTAACAAAGTCTCGATTCTCAACAATTAAACTTTCAAAAGTCCTCGAGCAAGTTATCCTCAATTTCTCCATTAATTTGTTAATAGAATTATTCATTTTCTTGGTCGCTGGATGGCGCTTCTCATTTACAAAAGAAACTTTCCGGGAAAAAGTGAAAATTTTTCACTCATCACTGCTTTTTATCAGGATATATAGTGAAGATAGGATATAGACACTGACAGGACAGCGGCATCCAATCAAGCTTATTAAAATGGACGGTGACATATGCATGACGTACTAGCTTTGATCATGCCCTCAAAGGAACCCTTGTGGCCATGCCTTTTTCTGTAAGCTGTTTTTATCCTTATTTAATAAAATACAATCTACACAAAATGAAACACTTATAAGATAGAGTAAAAACAGACTCATAAAAATAAGTTTTTATTAGTCAGTTTTTTTAATTTTTCCTCTTTTCTTAACCCTCCCACGCACTCAGTTATTAACATTTTATACTTTTTCTATTTTCTTTTTGGTTATCTTCAACTTTGAATTTCTATTTTCTTTTCATTTTCTTCTTTGTTTCTTCAAATAGCATCAAATTATGATTTGTTTTCTCTCATTCCTTTCATTATTTGTTGCAACTAGAAGTTTAAATAAGTGAATTTTAAAATCGATTGTATATTTCAAACTTATAATTTTTTATTATATTTGTCGCTATTTAAATACGCAACTTGTGAATTTTAATCTTTTGATAGTCTTTTTTTTTATTTTTAAACATCTATTTTATAAATGTCTTAATAGTATAAGGAAAAAGGTTACTTTGAGATTGATGAGCAATAATGTTTCAACAATTTTTATTGTTGAATTAGTAAATAACCATAGTTATTATAAAGTAGCTCTTTTCAGTGAAGATACTTGTTGCTTTGAATTCGAAATTTTCGTTAAATTTGCATATCATAACTTATTTGCTTCAATTTGGCTAGATTTTCTTTTTGTATATCTCTATTTATCAAGATGTGCTCATCTTTTTATTTTTGTTAAGATCTTATATGGTTGCTAGCTTTTGAGCATGAAGGCATGGAGGTTGGTGGTACAGAGAAAAATCTTCAATCAACTTTGAAAATTTTCAATGTGATGCAAGTTCTTTGAACTAACAAGGATAATGTCATGGTTACGTCGGGGGTATGAAATTTTATGTGTCCCATGCTTTTTTTTGTCTTCTAGCTTTCTAATATTTGATTTTATATATCTCAAGACACAAAATAATATTAAAAGAAATCAGTATGACAACTGCATCTATTATTTTCTATAATATAATATTAGTGGATGTGAGTATTGATCCCATAAGAATTGTAATTATTAATTATCTTTCTATTATTTAATATCTTAAAATGAATTATTGATTTTAAAAAGAAAATTTAATGAAACTAAAATAATAATAAAAACAACCATTCCAATCGATAAATAAGAATTAACAACCAGATAATTAAGATCCATATAAAAAATCCTGCTTGAACCTTTTTGATACTCAAATTTATCATGATTTAATATTTAAACTTAATTTCTTAGATCATTAAAAATGTTAAAGTTACAGTAATATTCTTTTTTAAGAGATATAGACCATATCCCTAAGTTAATTGATTGACATCTCTCTTTAATCAAAATCTTTAAGAACACATTAATTCATCTTTTGAATTCTCTGACACTAATTTGGGAGATTTATGCAACTCTTATTATTCACACCTTCCCTTAATTATATATATGATTTTTCAATCCCTAAATATGAAATTCGATATTAAATTTCCCTTAATTATATATACTAAATTTGCTTCTCTGAGTATACGAAAGTGAGTTGTCATTATAACATAAACTTCTTTAAATATTTAAGGAAAAACTAATTAAAAATGTGGTAACTTGTTTAATACTAAAAAATCATATGAGAAAAAAGATGTCACATAGTAAATTAATATTTGCATTCCTTTGTCAGCCATCATCAGCAAATTGTCAACAAATATAATCGTTTAAACTGAGTTGTTCGATTTTTAAAATTTTGGATACTTAGTTGAAAATTTTTAAAAGGTTGAAAATTGAAATGAGAAAATCTAAAAGAAAGCTTTGAAATTTCTAATTTATAATCCCATTATTTAACTAGAATGGGTTATAGAAACTTTTATATTTATTTTAGACTCTTATTATATAAAATTGATGTGTCATAATTATATTAACATTAATAACTTTTATTTTTAATAATTATGATATTTATATAAGAATAAAATTTGATATCTTAAAAAACAACTTAATTGAAATCCAATCTTAATTTCTAATAGAGTAATAAAAATAAAAAAAGATGATTAAACAAAAAAATTTTATTTTTTATTTTTATTACAAAGCTGAATCAAAGAAGTTTTTAATTTATTTCAAAAATAGAAACCAAAAATTTGAGAAAAATCATAAATCTTAAAAGAACAAAAGCAGAATTAGATGATCCTTTAATGATTGAAACTTCTTCAAAATCTACAATTAGAATAGTGAGAAATTATATTAGTAGGAGTTAATCTAGTCATATAATATATAATTAAACTATTTCCATATATTATTATGAAAATATCATATTAAAAAGTAAAATATTAATGTCCTATGTATAAAAAACAAGAATAAATTTTATTATTATTAATAAAATAATAATAAGACACATTTATTAAAAATATCAATGAAAGTGTTGAAAGCCCTAACTCACTCCCAAAGGCTAGCTTGAGAAGGGAGGTTTGTATACTATTATAAATGACTAAATGCACTCGTACTTGTCCAATGTGAAATTCTTGACATACTCCTCTTAGTCCAAAATAGGGGTAAACATTTATTGGGCATATTAGCTAAAGGAACAAAATCAGGCACCGCTCCAAGCCATCGAGACAAACATGCTCTGATACCATGATGAAAGGCCTAACTCACCCCTAAAAGTTAGTTTAAGAGAGAAGGTTTGCACACTATTATAAATGACTGAATGCACTCATATTTATCTGATATAAGATTCTTGATAGAAAGGGAGATGAATTATGCCTTTCTCATTTTAACATATTTAAAATTTTAAAGAAATAGTTTCTTACTCTAACAAATGGTTGTGATAATTTGATTAATGATAATCATAAAATAATTATAATAGTAACAAAAAAATTTTAGGGAAAGAAGCATAAAACTTATTTATAGTAATTCAATCAAAAAATCTCATCTCTCCAAAATCTAGTTAAGAATTCACAATTTTTTTCATGCGAAAGGAAAAAAATGAACCCTCCATACACTATCTTATTTATCTAAAGTATTAAAAAAAATCTTTACAAATGTTGTTTAAAGTCGAGAAGAACTATTATAATGTGTTCCACAATAATTTTATAAATAAATATATTTTATTTTATTATCTCATATGATATCTATTAATAATAGATTATTTATATTTATTAAAACAAAATTTATATAAGTAAAAATTGTAAATTAGTTTAAAATATTTATTTCATAAATAATTACTTTAAAATTTGTAATTCATATATTTTAAGTTCAAATTATATATTTTATATAATTATTACATTTAAAAACAGTTTTACTTTCCAAAATAAATTTTTATTTCCAATTTTTAACTTATAATAAAATAATTAAAATAAATTTATAATTATTTTATTTTTAATTTTATTAATAATTACCATTAAATGATTACATTATATATTTAATTAAAAATAAAAATAAATTATAATAAAACAAAAACAAAAACTAAAATAATTATTGAAAAATCGTAGGGGTTGTATTTTCGCAAACTTTTCAATTTTACACACAAATAAAAACAAAACCAATCAAAAGCGAATAATAAATGAAATCAGAAATTTGATAATGCAGTTCGGTACTCCTTATCTACGTCTGCAGGGCCCCCACCCAAATTAACACTTTCAACGAAGTACAATAGATTTATCCAAGGATTTATCGAGCCGACACCACTTAACCCTTGACACTATCTCTCAATCTCACTTCCTGTGAAGAATTTTCACACCCAATAACACGAACGACTCATATTAACCTCAACAGAGAATTTTTCTATACCACTCTTAATGAAAGACAATTAATCAAATAATTAACGAATAACTCAAGTGATTAAAATAACTAGAAACAAAAACAAAAACACTTGAGACAAAAGAAAAGAACTTTTCGAAAAATTAAGCTCCACTGAAATAAATCTGGAAATCGTCGCAACAACGATAAAAAAGCAGTTCACCCAAGAGCCACTCTACAAATCTTCCTCAATTCAGCCTCCAACAAATTAAATGGATATCACGCACACCTTTAGCTATTTTTCAGAAATTCAAAATACATATATTGTTCTTTCAATGCAAAAATCTGCAGATTCACTTACCTTGAAGACCCACACACACATACGCAAAAATCCACTTGCCTTTAAAAGCTACACGCATATGTCAACACAAACCATAATCATAAATATAGCTGTGAATCTCATCAAAGCCAGGAATCTCAAAAATCACTTCAGTTAATTTTCTTTTCACACAAATGTATATGCATGAGCAAGAATCCTTTCACTCCGTGTGTTCATTTAACACCCAATATCAAAACAAAATCCAAACAGCAAAACATATATTCACCATTAGCACTCACACTCACACTCTCACGAATCAGCCATAGGTGTATATCCTTCACCTACTAACACTAAAACATCGTATCCTTTTTTTTTAAGTTCACTTAATTCAACAACGAAATTTTACAGCCATGCTCTTCTTCCACTGCACTCACATATGCCTAACACTAATCAGCCTTCAAGTGGGTTTTATTATTACGCACACAACCTGATTCACAACTACGCCGTCAAGATGGAGAGATGAACGACAAATCAATTGAATTTCGTAAAACAATTTTCTTGATCCTTATCTCAAAAAAAATCTGGCCGTATATATATAAAGCACAAACATGATAACGATATACTACCACTTTATGTAGAATTCTTTTTCATATACTATTGTAATAACTACATCACTTTAAGTCCAAATCTAATTAATATTTTATATATCTAATTAATAAATAAGATGTCAAAATAAAATAAGAAAATATATACCGTATATCTACCGATTAGAAAAATTAAACACAAAATAACGCCAGTTAGCTGTCCCTAGATTATGCAGGTAGGATGGCTAATTCATGCGTTATTTGATTCCGAAAATGTGATTACGTTATAGTCCCATAAAGATACTGTAGTGCAAATAATGTTTATGCCTCCATTGGCTCACCTTACCTACCAAAAAGCCCGAGGAAATGAAAGTATTAATGGTGATGGAAGCAAAGTATGCCCGCTCACCCACTGCAATCACCTAACACAGTCTGAGCCTCTAGGTCCAACTGAGATGTCATGTCGTGGCATCGCCAAGTAAGCTTTTGCTTTTACATCTCGTCCTTATCGTATATAAACACCATCACATAGTCCTTTATTTGGTGCCACAAACTCATCTTCCTCCCTTTTCCATTGCTCATCATTCATCTTGGGAAATGGGTAGCCTTGCAACTGAAAGAACAATTGTTGGATGGGCAGCAACAGACCCATCTGGGATCCTATCTCCTTATACCTACGCCCAGAGGTTATTTTCATATGATCTCATACTTTATTACATACATTTGTAGTAGTACTATTAATGGCCTCTCTCTATAATCTTATGCTTTTCTGTGTAGAAACCCAGGTCCAGAGGATATTTTTATCAAGGTTCTCTGTTGTGGAATCTGCCACACTGATATTCACCAGGTCAAGAATGATCTTGGCATGTCACATTATCCTATGGTCCCTGGGTACAAACTCACCTATGACACTGTTATCTCTAAGACATTGGAATATTTTTCTCGTGAGCTTTACTGCTTTCGCATTCTAACTGTAATAACTGTTCTTACGGATGAATAGCCATGAAGTTGTGGGTGAGGTGTTGGAGGTTGGATCAGCTGTGGCCAGTTACCAGGTTGGAGACGTCGTTGGTGTCGGCGCTGTGGTAGGCTGCTGCAGAGACTGCAGGCCTTGCAATTCTGACAACGAGCAATACTGCAACAAGAAAATCTGGTCGTACAATGATGTCTACACTGATGGTAAACCAACACAAGGGGGCTTCGCTGAATCTATGGTAGTTAATCAAAAGTAAGGATTCGAACTTTCTCACTTTTGCATTCACAGTTTGCAAACTATCTTATTCTAATAAATAGAAGAGGAATGAGTAGGATTAAAGAACCCATCTTTGAATAAGAGTGTGTTGGTTATTAAATTGAGTGGATGACAAACACTTGTACTTCTATTCGTAAAGTTTTGAGCTTTACACAGATTTGTAGTGAAGATACCGGATGGTATGCCACCGGAGCAAGCAGCGCCTCTATTGTGCGCTGGGGTAACAGTTTACAGCCCACTGAAACACTTTGGACTGAAGCAGAGTGGACTAAGAGGAGCCATATTGGGGCTTGGAGGAGTTGGGCACATGGGAGTGAAGATAGCAAAAGCGATGGGACACCATGTCACTGTAATTAGCTCTTCTGATAAGAAAAGAGAGGAGGCGTTGGAGCATCTTGGCGCTGATGAGTACTTAGTTAGCTCAGATGCAGCTAAAATGCAAGAATTTGCTGACTCTCTTGATTATATTATCGACACTGTTCCCGTCTTCCATCCTCTGGAGCCTTACCTTTCTTTGTTGAAACTTGATGGGAAGTTGATCTTGATGGGTGTTATCAACACCCCGCTTCAGTTTGTTACACCTGTGGTCATGCTTGGTGAGTATTTTCTCATTCATTCTGCTTGCAAAATCCCACAAAGATAAGATCCTGTTTTTGCTCAGTTTTGGTGTTCATGTTAACACTTGTGCTGTTTCAACTTGTAGCTTTTGTTCCCCTGTAATTAACCAGTTTATTGATTGTTTCATTACTCGACGAAAGACTACCATTCCATTCAACCTAACTACCATTTGTGTAGAAAGTTGAAAAGTTCCAGTCCAATTGGTGCTCTTGTCGTTGATTTGATTAAACCCTATTGTCCAATTAAGAAGAGAAGCTAATGTACTTTCTTTCTTGTTGACTTTTAATAGGGAGAAAGACAATCACGGGGAGCTTCATTGGAAGCATGAAAGAAATAGAGGAAATGCTTGATTTCTGCAAGGAAAAGGGGTTGAGCTCTACGATTGAGGTGGTGAAAATGGACTATATAAACACTGCTTTTGAGAGGCTGGAGAAGAATGATGTGAGATATAGGTTTGTGGTGGATGTTGCTGGCAGCAAGCTTGATCAATAAGAAGTTATCCTTCCAATGTTACCACACTCAATACAAAAAGTCTTATTATTATAATGAAAGGCCTTACCGTTCTCTCTCTCTCTGCTTATTTTTCTCCAAATTCAATGCCTTCTGGATTTGTGGGTTTTGATGGCTCAATCTTCTACAACTTCGTCTCCTATGAAAACGAAAGATACCTACCGTACCCTTAGCATCAACAGTTGCTCATTTACAGGCGGCTTTTTTGTTGACTTGTTAATGCGTCTCGAGGATATATTATTCTCTTTCAAAAGTTTATATCCCAAGAAAATTCCAAATAGATTTAATGGTGCAAAAGCAATGCATACATATCCTCTCCTCTCAGTTAAGGTTAATTAGCAGCCACACCTTTCAGATTTATCAATTACTCTTTATGTGATAAGAATAAAACAATGAAGATGGATAATGGATTTTAAAACCTGCTGCCAAGCAACAATCGAGTTCTGCTTTTGATTATGTTATCTAATTAATCATCAAATGATCCATCTAATCAATTGATGTTAAAAACATTATAATGTTAATTTTTGTGGCCCACAAACCACAAACCAAAAACCAATATCTTCTTCCTTTTCTATCCGCTAGTAACCAATACAAGCCATATTTGGTTGCTTCTTGCCTCTCTCTTAATTCCTTAATTTGTATTACTTCTCATCTCTATCCTCTCACTTTTAAACAAGATGTAACACGACCAAGTGAAGATGGCGATTGGCATATTAATTTATTAGGTGGAATTAGTTTAAATGTATCTTTCAAGATGAGATGAGGGATTGAAGCTTATTCTTAACCAAAATTACTTTCCTTACATTTCCTGCAAAAATAGGTTAAACTTTTGAGTATTACCAAGTCCAGGCAACGTATTCTTATCTTTATGTTATTATGGAAGATATAATAAGAAGCGTAGATATTGCAACTTGGCCAATTTCCTGAACCTCTATCTTTTAACTAGTAACTTGGTTTGTAATGTACCTACCAGGTAATCAACCACAAGAAACATTGCCCGTACACCAAATATCTGTCATCGTTGTTTTAGATATGATGGAATACTTAAGATAGCCAAGAGCTAACAGCCACAATGACCTGCGACCTTTATTGTCAGCAAGTGAATTATATATATCATTGGTAGGTTTCCATTATCACAAGAACATACGACCTTGTTTAGATGCCTCTTTGTCACTGTCAATGATCTCTTACAATACCTACTTTGTCCATCCGAAAATTGATATGATAGTTTCATATGTATGTCTGAATTTTTCCTAGTTAAGACAGAAGGTCCACCGAAGAAGCAATTGCTTAGGATACACTGTGGTTATTATTTCTCAATATGCGTCTACAAATTCGACTCCTTATGCTACTTTTCTGCCTTGGTAGAAGCAGAAAGCAAGAAATGTCCTTTAGACTGAAGCAAAGGAGTTGGTCAGTCAATCAAATTTTCCAACAACCATTTGTTCCAATGTGAATTTATGAAGGTCAAATGAAGGTGCAAACAAATAGCAAGTCATCTTCCCAACAACCTAGCATACTTGAGGGAATTGTTGGCTTATTACAACTGAACTGAACTTCAGTCAATGAACAGCCAGTTTCAATTCCAATTCTTACAAGAAAGTGTTTTAAGCAATTGAACAAATGAAAATAGAGTGAATTACAAATCGCACAAGGAATCTCCTTAAGTGTTAAAGTAGAGATTCGCCTTAAATAAACGTGCGCTTCCAGCAACTACCTTGACCTAGAAAGAGTCCTACCATCGTATACAAGTATTTTCTTTAAGGGTCATTTGAATTGGTTCACTTAATACCAAATCGGGTGTTTTTAATTTTGGCAACCAATTCATCAGGTCATTAACTACATAGGATTTGGTAAGATAGTGTCACCTGTTATCTTATTCAAGAAATCGGCAACTACCAACTCTTGAGATACCAAATCAGTGAGAACTCAGTGGAATTATGGGGTATTTAAAAGTTGAACACGTAGTTTCTGATGAGATGTAGCTGAGGACCTAATCTTATCTGCTCTATATTAGAAGATTTTAAGTTTCAACGTCCCCATGCAACAAGCTCGAGTCAAATGCCCCATGGTTGGCAAATTTAACAGATATTATTGCTTATACGTTCATCAGATACGTGTTCAACTAGATTAAAGCGACCTATAACTAACCAGGACAGTATGGAGTTGATTTCGTCTCAAACAAAGGACAAAAACAGTTTTTTGGTAAATTTTAGTAAAATTTGGTCGTGGTGGAACAAATGCATCCAACAAACTGCAGGGACTGACGCTCTGATCTACCGAACAGATATAGACATGGCACTTGCCGTTCATGTCAACGAGACATACAGATGGTGGAGAAAGTGCAGGGGCTTTTCTTGACGAATATGGCTTTCTACACAATAACCATATCTTTGAGCGGATGAGTAAGCTAATTTGGAAGTTGAATCACAAGTTCGGGCTCTTTTTGTTTTGATGTCTCCATTTGAAATTGGAATCCGCCAACGGGTAGTTTCACATTTTATTCTTACTTCCCATCGGGCCTTTCAAGTATTTTCACCGAAATGACACTCCCAGATTCGTATGGTCTCATCTGTTAGTTTAAGAAAACAATCTGCATGCGATCCTTCAAAATTTTAAGGATCCATACACATTCACACGCTGGCTTGTAACATTTTTTTAATTTCCAAATAAAAAGATCTATAGGGAGCGTACAATTGACAATATGAAAATCATTAGAATCGATTATATCCACTTGATCAAAGACATTGTCCCATATGCCCGACTTCAATGTGCTTTTATTTTCTATTTGCAACGGGAAAAGGCCAAGGAAGCAAGATCGCTCTTCAATTTTGAGCTGTGCCTTCTACATGTATGTGAAAGAACCATGCCATTTCAGAAGTCATGCCATCTCTGAATTCTTCCCCCCTAAATCACAGCCTTTGACTAAAATACACATTCATGAAGTATTTTTGAAGGATTGAAGCGACTTAAAATCACTGCAAGGTTCAGAGTACAAAAAGTAATCTACAGTGAAGCTATCAGATGCTGTATTTAATACTTACAAACAGAAGAGAGGACAACGCCGATGTGACTGGGTATATGAAAAACATTCTCCAAAAAGGGTAAAACTGCAGCGAAAGGCGTAGTTAGTGCATTATTTAAATGTAGTAAGTGCAGCTCATCGATAAACAGGTTTTCACCCCAATGATTAGTATAATAGTCATAAAACAGCTTTGGTTTAACCACAAACAATAACCGGATTGAAAAATATGCAACTTCTCAAGCAATGGTATTTAATAGCCAGCACAACATAGGTTGATGAACATTATATTTGATTCTTTAGTTTCATATTTTCAAACTAAGTTACTCTTTTAACAACAGTTCTCATACCACCAACCTTAAGGGGCCTAGTATGCAAATAATCCTATAATAGTAAATCAAGAAAAAGAATCTTAATAAGAATACATGAATCACTAAACAGTATGACACTGAAATGCTTATCAAGATATAGAAGAGATGTTTCAATTGAAGTAATCAGTTTACCATCATAGCCTAAAAAGTTCAGATAATGATGGTAGGAGGCTGCCACCTTGAGAAGCAGGCTGATAGCAAAACAGGTATGAGCGTATGAGCTATCAAAAGGGTGAAAGAAACTAGTATATCACTGCAGAAGAAAACAAAAGAGCAGGAACTTAAGATCGTTAACTTGGCTAGATAAAATAAAGTGTCAAAACATGAAGTGACATGGAACATGGCATAAAGAATGACAAACATTGGAGAGAAAGAATTGCATTGTATGTCAAATCATACAGCCCTCAGCCAGGGAAAAGTAAGGGTCAGCAGTAATTAACAAACTTCACTGTATTGTTGAATGTAGAATTGAACCTGCTATTTCACATAAAAAGCATCAAACATATTTTCAATCCTTAAAGTTATTTTCTATTTCGATCATCTGACTATTAAATCATTTTATAAACTTTGCTAATCATTTTAAATTAGAACAACTGTGAATTATCCCCAAGGAAAATCTTACACGGTATTTGTGGAATTCAAGCTGGACATGCAACTGTGAATAACATGTATGTCTAGTTTGGATGTCAAGTACAATCTAAAGATATTAACAGATGTCCTAATGTGTAATTAATAGCAAAGTTCAAGTACTGAATTAGAAAAATTAACGGAAGGGAGACGAAAACAGAAACTAACATCACATTGAAAAACTGAGAATATGATTGTTCCCACATTTAAAAAAAAAAACACTAAAGATATAAGAATTAACATAACAAATGAAAAACAAACATCCCTTGCAGGCAATAATCTGTATATTTCAAAGAGAAACAACAGTTCCTCTTACTGTAAGGCCCCAAAATATACCCTAAATGAAATGTTACATATTTATGGCAATACACGTATGATTGGCTTGTTCTTTGAAGTTGGAATTCGAAATTAAACATGTAAGGGAATTATAAACTCGACAACATGTATTAATACAGGTTTGATGATAATTGAATTGTCATGAAGTATATATTATGATGTTGATATTGATAGCTTGTATTAATATAAGTTGTATGATAATTGAATTAGTATGGAATATGTGTTAAGAT
>JANIIA010000192.1:64076814-64089398 GCA_027478495.1 Erythroxylum alaternifolium | reverse complement strand
TTTCTCATCATCTTAACACATATTCCATACTAATTCAATTATCATACAACTTATATTAATACAAGCTATCAATATCATGCCAATTCAATTATTATCACACCTGTATTAATATATGCTGTCGAGTTTAGAATTCCCTTGCATGTTTAATTTCGAATTCCAACTTCAAAGAACAAGCCAATCATACGTGTATTGCCATAAAAATGTAACATTTCATCTAGGGTATATTTGGGGGCCTTACACTTACGATCACACAAACAATATAAATATATTTCATACATAGTAGGAACCAAAAATTTGTATACTTACTATTCAAGCCATTGCTCAAACACGACTATTAGGTGCTTCCTTTCAAAGACTTGTTAGTCAAAAACCTTCATGGAATGAATGAATGTCACCATCATGTGCATAAGGAGAGATTACAAGGTAAGAAAAATTAGCTCTGTTATGGAGAATATATCTGTAATAATTACGAAATCATGACCTAGAATGATTTTCTGGATGTCTTGCACCATGCATGCAAAAGCAAATTAAAGAGAAAAAGGGAAAACATGATGGCTTCTAGAGCCGACGAAACTTTGCAGCGCAATGAGTGGATGGCTTTATAACTCACACTTTTTGAGAACTAAAAAAATGAAAACTTTTCAGCAGCCTAATCGAACTGTAATTTGAATTATTAATGATGCTTAAACCTTGTCTCCTTTAGTAAAGTTTGAATCTATGTGTTACTTGTGAAGTTTAAATATCATAATTCTGGTTTAATTTTTCATCTCCAAAACAGAGTCAAATTACAGTGATTAATCAAGTGAATGGGTTAAAAGTAGCGGATTAAGAGTCTTTAATTGGGGACATGCAGTATTAATATAATGTTACTCCAAATACTCCAAGTTTGGGATAGTGACTCTTACTAACAAGATGTTGCCAGAACTACTTCTGTGATTAACAAATGGAGAAGTGGAACTGAAATAACGGCAAACACAGCATGTGCAGTATTATGGTCATACCTGGCAAAAAAAGACAAGCAACAAATTTAAGATTTCATGCAGAAGACAAGACTATCAAGGTCATTGAACAGGCAATTAAATGAAAAACAAACAACAGAAGCTCTGTACACTAAAAGCTCTGATTTAAAACAATGCTCAACTTCAGAACTGTTACAACCAAAACCCAGCACTGCTTCATCATGCATTGCTTACATAGGAAGAATTAAGATGTTAAAAGATCAAGATAGTCATTATGCCACAACTATAATTATGAGTTGCGCATTGAATCAAACCGAAGAAATAAGTCCCCAGAAGATACTTCTACTAACAGAACAATTAAGCTTCAATATTTTCTTGTTAAATGATCAAGTAAAAAGTCTTAATTATATAGACTAAAAAAGATGTTAACATGTACAATAACAATATGGTTAACTTATGCAGCAAAATAAGTCATTGTTTCAACAACCAATAGAAGGCTGCAGATTACAACAAAAGTAGGGTTGAGTGCCCGTTGATTCTTAATTTCCGAGACCAAATAGAGAACAAAAATATTTCAAATTGCTTTCAATATTGCACAAATTTACACCTGCAGTGAGAGTCTCACAGACAAACTCAAAATTTCAACAAGAAAATTTAGTCAAAAATTGAATCCTACCAAATAATTACATGTCTTAAATAACAAAGAAAAAAATGTTGTATTAAAGCTATTGTAACATACAAATATAATAAAGAAATTCATATAAACACACTAAATGGCAAATCTCCTACTTTAAATGAAGCTTAACATCTTATGTTAATGATTTTCGTTTAGAACTTCATTATAACTTAAAACCAAATGCATCTCTGGGATTATTGTTTTCATTTTTCAAAAGTTACCATTAGTCTTTCATTTTTTTCCCCCTAAAAGCAGTCCCTGTATGTTAAAGAAATGAGAAAGGTCTTGGCAATACATTATAAATGTTTAGTCTACGCTAGTAAAGTAATATTCAATCTAGAAAATAAGTCTAAATGAACTTAAACATTTCAGAAAAATCAAAAGGCCAACAATTTTTGCTTTCGCACCATCCATAGTTTGTTGTTCTGAACAGCATGTTAATGAGCAGATATGATTGAAATCCTAAATGGGAAAGGCCACCTGTAATTGCCTAATACAATATAATCATGCCAAGTAAATAAAATTACTGAACATAAAAAAGATTCTATATCAACGGAAATGAACTTAGACTTGTGATATCTAGTGTGATGATAGCTGCACCAATCCTCCTCAAGAACAATTAAATCTTGACGGAATCTGGTAGGATATTCTCTCTATTAATTAAGAGTAAGGTTGCTTACGTTTGGACCTCTCCAGATTCGGCATCTCAGCAGGATTTCGACTGGACATTATTGATGTAGTAGAATCCGGTAGGATACTGAATCATTGCTAAGACAATGAAATAAAAATGATTATCACTCGAAAAGAATAAAGTGAAATTAAAACCAAGTACAAGGTCGAACTTTCTCCCAAAAATATTCCGCTTCTGACAAGAAACATTTTACAGAGAAACATTTAGTAGAAACGAACAGCAACATTTCGGATATCATAAATAGTTTTTCCATTTGTTGACACTAAACATAAATATTAAAAAAGAATTGGTTAAGCAGAAGAAACTGTCGTGAAAACAGTTTGTGATCCAGAGATGGGAGCTGGTGAGGAGAAGAATAATATAAGGGAAAGGGATGAGAAGGTTAATGATTTGGCGGAGAAACTAAAGGGGGGAGATGCGGAGGACGATGACATGTTGATTCTCTGGAAGACGCTGTTGGCAATATCTGTTCTCTCTGCTACTTTTGTTCTCCTACTCCTCTCTGAACGACGACGTAGAAGGACTTTGTGTTTGATTTCATCCTTCTGACCTCTTACGATACGACGCACAAATAAAGCGTTTTGGACTTCAGCCTTCCTTCACACAAGGATTAGTTCTGGACTTGCTATTGGCCCTTCATTTTTCATTCAATTCAATGACCTAATGCACCATGACTTCCAAGTTTTCCCAACTGTTCACTGTATCAACCGCATATGATAGTTCATATATAATAATTTGTCAGTGCAGTTGCATGGGACTAGTTTGGATTTTGAAGTTTATTGCAGTTAATAAATCTGACAATTCTATTTCCTAGAAGCCCTATTGATGTGGGACAGGTCTTATGAAGTTTGATATTTGAATTAATTTTATATGGAATTTTGTAGGATACAATGATTAATTAAACTTCAAATATGTGTCAGATTGGTGAATGTATTATTGCCTCTTTATTAATTAAAAATAAAGTTGTGTATTATTAAATTTTTTCTAAATTTTACGTTTTAACAAAATTTATATTGAGTATTATTATTGTAATATTAAATAGTGAAACGAGCACTTAAGTGCCTCCCTAAGATTTTTAAAAAAATATATTTTTAATATTGGTTGAAAAAGACAATGATAATCTTTTGAGAAAGAAAAGAAACCTATGAACGGAATGTATTTTTTCTTACATAAATATTCTTATTCACTTTACTTTTATATTATCATTCCTAACATTGGTATTAAAATCAATGCTACCTATTATAATCTCTCTCTTAAATATGAGTATTTCTTTTATTATTAAAATACTATTATTTAGAGTAATTTTTTATTTCCCTCTACTTATAAAATGCTATGTTTCGAAATTTGTTTTGAAAGAAAATACTCTTTTAATCACTAGTAAACAAGGGAGACGTACTTGAAGAGTTTCAATTAGTTAATGATATTTTTATAAATACGTCATTTATTTTTAATTATTTAGTTTAATTAATAATTCATTAGTTCTTAATGAGTTAATGAGCTTGATTTATTTTAATTAGGATTTACCAAATAAGTGTGTAGGTATTTGTTAGAGAACAAGTTTATTGAACTAACCTGATATGAGAAATTCATTTGGAACATTACTTGTATGTCCATGTAAATTCTCATTGTGATGAATGTATAAGTGATCATTTGACTTAAGGTCTCCAAAGTTATATTGTATAGGGATTGTTATGTTTTGATACTACTTATGACCTACTCTAATCATAGGTCATTCAGTCAGTAGTCTTCGGATGCAGCATGAAATATATGGAAGTAGCTGAGTGATCAAGATATGATTCATTATTCTAAAGTAATTAGGGAGAATATTTTGTTATTCTTGATTAATATTGATAGAAATTATTGGCCAAGGTAGGATGACGTACTGTAAATAGTTTACAAATGTTATTAATTGAATCAATAGCTCATGGGGGAGGACTAATATAATTGGACTCAAAATAAAGTAGGCATTAATTTTATGTTTTATGTCTAATCAGAACATTGTATGATAAAAGGATTGAATTATACGAAAAAAGCAAGCAGAGAAAGGTTAGCCAAAACTACTTTAAAATTTTTAAATATTTGGGTGGTCATGATGTGTTGCTAAATAACAATCTTGATCTATCATCATAAATTGTTTAATTGAAGAATTAAAGATAAATTAAAAGGAGTATTAATTTATCTAATTCTAATTCTAATTATAAATTATAATTATAATTTATAATCATTCTCAATATATTTGGATACCTTTAGAGGCTGGAAACTTGTGCAGTTACAGTAATTGAGATGGATCGATTTCGAACAATTTGAAGGATACGAAAAGAATATAATCAAGCTTCAGAATAAGGTAAAAAATAAGAATCATACTTTATGATGATTTATAGGTTAATAATTTTATAGAATTAAAGTTATCTTAGTTTTTGTGAAATCAAAATACAAAAAAGTTTCGTAATTATTCAATTGCGATTGAGATCGGATCCTTTCTTGATTTCCTGATAGTGGTATCAGAGTTATCTTTAATTCTATGATCTGATTAAATTATTTGAATGTTATTGATATTAAATTTTAAAATTGAAATTGCATCAATTACAAACCTGTGATCAGACTTAGATGAAATCTAAAAATTAACAATATGAAAAGTTCAACTGAAACTAGAATTTAGAAGCTAAAAAAGTCAATTGAGAAACTTTGTTGTTTTTAGTTATTGGAAAACACCATAACTTAGTTCTAAAATGTGAAAAGTTTAGATTTAAAACAACCTAAACCTAGAAACGGAAGAAACCTTGTGTTTTTGTGTTGAACTAGACTGTTGAGTTGTCTTGTCCTACGTTGTGTTGGGTGGTCTCTAGATGGTTCTTGCCAACTGTAGCTGTTGTCAACTGTAGAGATAGAGGATTGGCGACAAAGTTGCCATTGAAGGAGCTATTGGAGTTCTATAACGTGGCAGCGTGAACACGCCAAAAGCTTGCTGCTGAAGGAAAGTGGTGGCGTCTCCTTCAACGTCAAGGGACGGTAGGCGACATTTGGTGTTAATCAACCGTTTCACTACAAAAATTTAAGTTATTTTGTAAGGTTAATTTAATTGATTTTATATATTTACTAATATATTCCCTTAAATAAAAGTTTTTTGGGCTTGAAATTTACACAGACTCATTCTATCTTGTGTTGCATAATAAGTGGATGGTAGGATTTGAAGTCACGACCATTTAGTTATAAAGACTCCGATAATATATTAAGCGATAATTTCACCATAAAAATTTAAGCTGTTGTGTGAAGTCAACTTAATTATTTTTATATATTCACTAACAGATATGATTAAGGGGGGAGTGGAAACCAAGAATGAATGACAAAAATTCTAGAAAACCTGTTTATAGAAAAATGACGCGTGCCCCTGATGCGAAGACTTGTATCTAGACATGCACCTCATAGAAGGTAAGTGCATGCGCCAACAGTTTCCCATACCCATTTGATTTGATTTTCATATGTGTTTAAGCCTTCTTTTAATTAAATTAGTTTAATTAAAATTAAGTAGGCTTCATTTCCTAATAAATTTGGAAAGGTGTTTCTAATTGTTTAATTGTTTTTAAAAGGTTGATTTTATTGAGAATGTTTTGTAATTTAGTTTAATTTTTTAAGGACTTGAATTATTAAATTAAATTAATTATCAAATCAATTCCAAAATTAAAGTAATTATTTTTCTTAATATAATTAAGAATAATAATTTATTGATTCCTAGTTTAATTTTAAAAAAATTGGTTTCTAAAATTAGAATTAATTAGTTTCAATTAGATTGAAATTAATTAATTAGACTTTTTAAAATTAAGAAAATTGTTTGCTTAAATAATTAAGAAAGATGTTTTTAATTAAATTTATTTATTTGATTAATTGAGACAAATTAAATATATGATTTATTTATTTAGAGAAATATTATTCAATTTATTCAGAAGTTGTTTCTTTATTTATAAATATTGAGTTTCTTTATTTATTAAAAAGATATTTTCTTGATTATAATTTAAAAAGTGTTTTCATTTATTAATTAAGAAAAATGTTCTTTATTTAATATTTTGAAAATAGTTTTCTAGTTTATACAGGAAAGATTTTCTAGTTAGTTAAGAAATCAATCTCTAAATAAATAATATAAAGGACTTTCTTAATTAAATTAAAAGAGTTTTATTTAATTTTGAAAGTAGTTTCTTTTTAATATTAGAAAATAATTTTCTAATTAAGGAAAGGTAATTTCTAATGAGATTAAAAATAGTTATCTAACTGGATTAGAATGTGCTATTTATGTAATTTTAAAAAATAAGTTTTTATAAATTATAATAAGTAAGAAGCATAATTTATTGAAAATAATTTTCAATTAAATTTTATTAAAGGAGTCAAGATAATTGAAAATAATTTCCAATTTTCAAATCAAATTAAATTTCTATTTGGAATTAGAATTTAATTCATTAAGGAATTAATAATTTTTATCTAATTTAATTTTTCCAAGGAGTTGAAAATATTATTTTAGATTATGATGATCAATAACTATAATCAAACGAAGCTTTATATTTTATGTATATAATTTTGATTATGAGTGTATAAATTGCATACTTTATATATATATATATATATATATGGATGCATATTAAATTGTATATTTTATATGTATGATATTTTACATGCAATTTTGTGCTTAATGAGACAAATGAAATTAAATCCCTTCTTAAAATATTAAATACATGTTGAAAACGTGATTGTTGCCTTCCATTGTTATAAAGAATAAACCAAAATTTTGTTTGTTATTAGGCTTACTGAGCAAACATAAGGTTGCTTTAACATGTATTTAGCAAACTCATGATCACATGAATTTAGAAGCAGGGTTAGGAATGAGATATAAGATATGTTTAGCAAGGTTTGTCACTTAACGGATCTAAAAGTCATGTGAGATATGATTGATAAAGTTGTTATCTACCTAATTTAGGTTTAGTTAGTTTGTTGACAAAAATCAAGATCAACTATATTTGAATGAGATCTTGGCCCATTGAAAAGATTAGAGTAATCTTTCTGAATAGTAGTAAGGGATATTATCTCGAATAAAATAATAGGAGTAACCAAATACATGATTAAAGTCTTAATCTCATTTGATAATTGTGACATATAATTAATCACTTGCTTTTCTCACATTTATATTTTGCTCTGAGTGGAATTTACCTTATTTAGTATAGTTGATACTAAGTTAGTGAACCAAATTTCTTGGACAAAGGTTATGTTTGAGAAGAGTTCTTACAAAAGTTATGTTTAAGAAGAGTTCTCAAAGTTAGATAGAAAACTTGTATCTCTATAATGTAATTTTATTATAATCCTTGTTAAGGATTCAATGACAAAGTTTTAAAGATATGTCAAAATCATATATATGAAAAGTGTATTGACATTTTAAGTTGACTAATGTCTCATAAACTTTGATGACAATATGAAAGATGTATGTCAATAACATGATAGTAAGATGCAAAAGGTTGTATAGAGTAAAGTTGGAAGGTATAATACCTTTTTAGAATTGTTTTACTTAATTTAGCCTACTAAAAACATAAACATAAACATCAATTAAAGGCATTTGCTATAGTATGATAATAGTTGTCATAAGAAGAAAAATAATTACATTACTTTTCTTGCCTATACGAAATATGATAGCGATCATATGTATTTCTAGTTCATGCTTATGAGTATTTGATAACGAATTTAGATTCAACATTATTATAATGTTAAAGCATGGTAAGAGATAGATTGTTAAGTAAAAGTATTTTATCCAATTCTATATAAATAATTTGTATGTGTTGATCAAAGGAGACTTATGCTTAACATAAGAGTCAAAAATACAAATTTAGATAATCGAGACTATCCCTTTATTATATGTCGGTTAGATCAATATAATGAGAATCATAAAGTTATATACATGGATATATGTATCCTTTTGATTATGAACCCTATGAAACTTATGAAACTTGTCAAGTTAAAGAATAAACAAACCAACCTTTGGTTAAAGGATGGTAATGGTATTGAATTGTTAAATCTTATAGATGTGATGTATTGGATGGAATAACAATTCATAAAAGGATAATATGTATATTTCATTATATTACTAATGACTTTATAAGATATAGTCATATGTATTAAATGAAATTTTGAATTAAAATTTTAAAAAATTCAAATTGTTTAAATCTATGTAGAAATCAAGCATTGAGAATGTTAAAGCACTTTGACGAGAGTTTTAAATTTTCGGTTATCTATGGGAATGAGATTCTCTTGTGAATACCTTCACAACAACATTCTATAAGAGTATGGATTGATGTAAGGAGGAAAACAAAATATAAGATAATGTATGATAAAATATTATTTCTTCTATAGTTATGCCTAGTATAATGACTTACCTTCAATATGTATGATAAAATATTATTTCTTCTATAGTTATGCCTAGTAAAATAACTTATCTTCAATAGTTCCAATTAAATCAATTTGTAATATCTCATATTAGATATGAAATGCTAAGTCTTTGAAAGAGACAAATTTAATGGTACAAGCATGTGATGCTTGATTGAAGCATGCATTATCTATTAAGTTTAGAACTAAATTAGATAACAAAAGGTTATAAGATATCCAAAAGGTTGGATACAATCTTACAGACTTGTCGAACAAATTTTTTGTTTCTATATATACTTATAGAAGAATGGTTCTTAATGATAAGTAGTGGGTAAGTAGTGGGAGTAAGATAAAATTTGAAAAGTTCAATTCTTATTCTTATAACAGTACATCCAATTAGAACTATTGGCTTTATTGATACATTTGATGTATAGTTGTAAGGCTACAGGATGCTGAAAGATTCACTTTCATAATGAATTCAAAGAGGTTTTTTTAGATAATTGTGAAGTTATTTTGTCAACAAAAAGGTTAGTAGGAGTGTAGTTGTCCTCTTCAGTGAGAGTATGTAGAGACATATTATTCATAGAGAACAATAATTCTAATTTTCAATTATTGAAAACATAATTGTCCAAGAACATCTTTTATTAGATATGAAAAGGTAACAACTTAATTATGGGAATTATATCTATAGAGATAGAATGGAAGTTGTTCACCTATTCTAAGTCTAAGTACATAGATAATGGAATAAAGATGTTTACTTAAAAACAATATCATTCAACATTGAAAAAGGTTCCAATGTAGCAATAGTTGCTAATTAAGCCATAATACATTTTTTCATTTAGTGGAAATGATTAATTGGATCAATTAGCTCTTTAGTGAATTTGATATAGTTCTATGCACTGTTCAAGACAGTAATGTGCTATAGATATGTTATGTTATAAAGTTTATATTGTGTTTCATTATGTTCTGTTATGTATTATATTAATACTTTATATTTTCTTGTAGTTCAAAAGATTGTATATTTGCTTTTATGCCATGAAAAAAGGGTGGAAGCATTTAAGACCAAATTTTGGGACTGATGGATGCTTCCTGAAGACAGAATTTGAAGGGCAATTGTTAAGTGCAATTGGTGGGGATGGTGATGGTGATGGTGATGGTAATGGCGATGGAGGAATGTTTCCATTGGCTTGGGCAATTGTAGAGGTGGAAAACATAAGTTTATAGACTTGATTCATGAATTTGTTATTGTCTGATTTGGAATTAGAAGATGGTCAAGGAATTGTAGTTATATATGATACATAGAAGGTATGTAAACATATTTAGGATTGAAATCATTATATGAAATATAATCTGATATCTTTTGTATTTGTTGTAAGGATTAGTCAAGGCTATTAAGAACACTTTGCCCAATGCAGATCACCGCATGTGTGCAAGACATATATATCACAATTGGTCTACGAATTGGAAGGGAAAAGACCTCAGAAAACAATTTTGGAATTGTGCTTGGTCAACGTATGTTCAAGATTTTGATAAACAACTAAAGAGACTTGACAAAATAAGTCTTATATATGTTGCAGCGTTATTTGAGTATCTAAAAGAGAGGTGGGACAAATGTTATCAACCCTTTCAAAGTAAATGTCCCATTGTTGACAACAACATGAACGAAACCTTTAATAGGTGGATTCTAATAGCTTAGGAGAGGGCAGTGTTTGTAATCTTTTTTCTTCCATTTTGTAGTTTGGTACACCTTTAGATGCCAATATAAACCAATTTGGAGATGTTGACCCACACATGTTTCAATTATCATTTCAGCCAAAGGGTTTATGATTTAGTGGATGTCCCAGTATTACGTCACAACATTTACAAGCTAAAGCGAATAAAAGGAGAACCTCATTGACTCATCATGACAACCTAATCTTATACAGTCAAGTACAAATGAAGCAAACATCGTTTAGTTGTATATATACAATCTATACATATTTTTGTTGTATACATACAAAATTTTATGTTGTTTACATAAAATGTAAATATTTTTGTTAATCAATATGATATATTACACAACTTCTCTTACATGGCCTTTTTTTCATATTTGACAATATATGCAATGAGTAAATTATTCATTGTATATTGGTCTTATATAGTACTGTTGTTTTTCCTTCATTACATAATTCATATACCAATTTTGTTATTCATATATAAGATATTCATTATGAGTAGTTGTTATACTACAACTTATCCATTGTATATTGGCTATATATAGTTGAATTGTTTTTACAATTGAGTTACATAATTCGTATACAAATTTTGTTATTCATACACAATATTTTCATTATGAGTTGTTATACAACATACCCATTGTATATTAATTATATATTCAAAATCAAAATTTTCATAATATACTTAAAATTAATACCAACCATTATATTGTTAAAATTCAATACAATATTCTCATAACATAATTACAAATAAAAAGAAATACAACCATAACTAATCCTATTACAATTACAATTTTCATTAACATACATTTAATTTGTTTCTTCTCTTTCCTCAATAAATATATGTCCTCCTTCAAAAGATTCATTTGTTTTTCAAACTCCTTTATTGTGCTTATTTGAACCTCTTTCTTTGACATTGATAATTCACTCCTTAAATTTTGAATCACTTTAACATCTCTCTCACTAAATTCTTCATCATACCATTTGAAAAACTTGCATATCCCAACCTAAAACATTCAATTTCAGTAAAAAAAATACCTTAAACAAAGTTTAACATTCAACTTCACTAATCAAATAATAATAAATTCTCATTGGATAATTAGGGCATCCATATGACCTTTAGCTAAGATTATGATCACTCTATAAAGTCCTCAATGGGGCCTTTAGCCCATAATATCAAACGACGTTGCCTGACTTTAAACTCACTTTTGTGTTAGTCGACGATAATGATTCCATTTGTATACTTAAAAGATGATAATAAGATAATAAAATGCATTATATTGACTATGTCATATTAATAAAAATATAATTTGACAATGAAGTGTCATATATTTATCAACAATCACTCCAACTATTTTAATGCCTATATCAAAGAGGTTCAAGACAAACCTATGTTAATCTTGAGAGGGTTTTTCAAATTGTAAGAGAATTTTTGAAATTGAATGTATTTCAATTGTATTGATAATTGTGTTGAGCCAAAAGGATCAAGAGGGTTTTTACTTAGTTACTTTTTGTAGTGAGTTGATGAGAAATGCGCATTCATTTGGAGGTTTGCAACTCATCCGAGGGATGATGGATTGATCTCTTCATCTCCTCAAAAGATAAATTTGAAATAAACCATTAAACATAACTATATGAAAACGTCAAAATTTTCACTTTATGAAAGATTGCAAATTTACAAAATCTAAACTATGTATTACATTATTACATAGTTTTTCTATCCCAAAATATTACATCGTCAAACAAGAAGTCTAAAAGTGTTGTTTTACATAAAAAGAAAGAAAGACTTCTAAGAAAAATTCCCAAACTCACAAAAATTACACTATCATCAAAGTTGTCCTCCGTTCCTAGAAATCTACCTTCCATATGAACAATTTACCAGTGAGGTTGAAGGGTAACCAAAAATAACTTAAAAGTGTTCAATAATTCCAAATTTACAGCCAAAGGTATCAAAGAACATGAAGTAAAGCCACTATATATCTTCTCTTCAGAACACACCTCATGACCAAATGGTGAATAACAACAATAAGGCGTATGCATCTCTCTTAGATAGACAAACAACGTTATACATAAGTGTTAAGTCAAAAAGACTTTACGATGATTAATTTTGATGACAATCAAATAATAATAATGTTAGAAACAAATGA
>JANIIA010000192.1:64049051-64060750 GCA_027478495.1 Erythroxylum alaternifolium | reverse complement strand
TATTCAGAAGTTTGTGGCCTCTTGCCCAATATATGAGCAAATGAAATATGACAACCTTTCTCCGGCGGGCCTTTTGCAACCATTACCAATACCAAAAGAGGTGTGGGAGGACATTAGTATGGACTTTGTTGAGGGATTGCCTAAATCCCATAGATACAATGTCATTTTTGTAGTTGTGGACCGCCTAAGTAAGTACAACCATTTTATGCTTTTGAAGCATCCTTTTAATGCCAAGAAAGTGGTGGAAGTTTTTATTTTGGGTGTGGTCAAATTACATAGATTTTCCCGTTCTATTGTATCGGACCGTGACAAGATTTTTCTTAGTCATTTTTGGATGGAGCTTTTTCGATTACAACAAACTAGGTTAAACCGGAGTACAACTTATCATCCTCAAACGGACAGGCAAAGCAAGGTTGTCAACCGTAGCTTAGAGGCTTATTTGAGGTGCTTTACAGTAGCATGTCCGAAGGAATGGGTACAATAGCTTCCGTGGGTAGAGTATTTCTTCAATACCTCCTACCACTCTTCACTTCGCACTACTCCATTCAAAGTGGTTTATGGCTGTGATCCTCCACCTTTGGTCAGGTATGAACTTGTCAATTCTACTTTTAACTTTGATTTGGATTTGTGTTTAAAAGAGAGGGATCCTATGTTGCTGGACTTGAGGGATCAGTTGTTGAGGGTTCAAAATTATATGAAGCAAAAAGCTGATAGCCATCGCTGAGACATTGAATTTCAAGAGGGTGACTTCCCATATCTGAAACTCTAGCCCTACCGTATCCGATCATTGGCTCGACATTTGAATGAGAAGCTATCTCCACGCTTCTTAGGTCCATATCGGGTTCTGAAAAAAATTGGCCTTGTTGCCTATAAATTAGAGTTGCCTACTGAGTCACACATTCATCCTGTTTTTCATATTTCACAATTAAAGAAGGTTGTTGGAGCTCATCACCACATTCAACCCTTACCACCAATGCTTACTGATAGCATGGAATGGCAAGTGGAACCAGAGTCTGTCAAGGCATTCAGAATGATGGCGAATGGTATAGAGGTGTTGATTGTATGAAAAAATCTTCCTAACTTTGAAGCTACTTGGGAAAAGGCTGCAAATATAAACTTGCAATTTCCAAATTTCCACCTTGTGGACAAGGTGAGTTTGATTGGGAGAAGTAATGATAAGCCTTTGAAGGTGTATGGGAGGAGGAAGAAGAAGTCCAATTCAGTCACGATTGATCCTGCCTTCAGCCCACCTACTGAAGATCCAGCTAAGGCAACTTGATGCCAAAGAAATAGAATGTTTTTAGATGCTTTCAATAAGGTTACGAGATGTTAGTTTGTTATAACAATATTTTACGTAATCATTGGTGCCTATCTTGTGAGGCCAGTTTGTTATAGAGTTAGTTATCTTTAAATAGGACTGTCAGGGAATAGAAGGATTCATTCTGGGTATTCAAATTATAATCGGGCCTCTGAGGAGAGCATTGGGTTGGAGGGACGCTGCACCTTACAATAGCAATTGGTACTTTTCCCCTCTATGTCATATTGGATATACTATCAGTCCTATTTAGTCCTTTTCATTCTTTTTGCTGTGTTCTTTTCGTCATTACTGTTTTATTGAATCTGAGTTCCATCAGACCCATTTGAACCTTGTTATGTAAAAGGTGACCACTCACTCAGTATAGGTTGGGACCATTAAATGAAGATTGTGATCTTCCTGGCATATAAGAGATTGTTAAAATTTAGAAACGTCACGAGAAATAGAAAAAATGATTATGTAATGGTTATATGGTTTCGTATGCTGGTTGGTCTAAACGTGGAAACTAAGAGAATGAAGCTAGAGTTGAGTAGACTGGTGCGAAGTCCTGATCAAATCCTCTGATCCTTAGCCAAAAACATGAAACGGGGTGAACTCTTTTTTCTGCACGTACGTCTAGTCTAGCTAATTCCATTCATTCTTGGGAAAAAGGACTGTTGGATTATGGTCCCAATATTATATTTGCCCGTGATTTTTGTCTTAGCTCTTTCGAATTTGCTCTATCAAACATGATTCCAACCGGAGGCTTAAGGAGTAATATGTGTTTGGAATGGGCGGCTAGAAGAAGATTGACGATATCCTTGAATTCATCTTTCTTCTTATTATATTCTAAAAGCAATGAAAATTACATTGATGTTTAATTTCGTTAGTCGTCCGTTCTAGAGGATGAATTTTCCGACTCTCAAGGAAATCATCTCAACTGCAAATTGCAGCAGTGTCCAAGTTATATTATACATGATAGTTCCTTTCTGTTATCTAAGAATTTATAGTCTGAGCGTAAACTGTCATTATAGTCAGGTTACAACATTAATAAAAAGAAACTAATCCCATCAGTGAATTGTAGGACATTATCCTCCTTAGTTGAAGCAAGACAGTAGTTCTCTTTGGAACATCCTACATTGAATACAACAAAACCATTGATACGTAAGTCCCCATTTTTTGTCCAACTGTTCTTATAATTATGTTAAGGATGGAATTTGAGGTGGGTATGCCATGGATGCATCTAAAGAAACAGATGTTCTAAGTTTGGAGAGTAGGAATCTAAGAGATGGTAGGCTATACATTATTCACGTTATGTTGTATTCTCAAGATTCTGGAACCATTGACAGAAATTTTGATGAGTAGGTTTTGTACAAAGCTTCCTGGTTCTGGAAGAACATGCTGAATCCACTATTTTAACAGTGCTCAACTCAGCATTATTGTTATTGTAAGTTAAGTATGCTCGTGACCGAGAACAGAACAAAAGTGACAATGTTTTCTCCCAAAAAAAAACAAACTAAAAAGGAACAAAAGCATATTGGCCCACCAGGAAGAGCAAATTTCACTATGTTACTACTCAAAGGAAGGAAGTGAGTGGACATAAGTTAATTTCAGTACTAATTTATTGTATGGATGAGTTCGACATAATTGATGAATGAAGGGGAGAAGATTAGTTTACCTAAAGGAAGGGAGGAGTGGATTGGTTGAGGGATTTGCAATTTAAAGGAACCAAGAGATTAGATTAGTTTGTGAATGAAATGGAGTTGTTGTGGATGGGCATTCCAGTGGTAGACCACCAGAGTCATGCTCATGCACAACACCCTTGCACTTAAATGAGGCCAGGCCAGGCTCCATTATCTTTATTTTACAATATCTTTTTATTCTTTTACTCATACTTTTTATTTCTTTTTTTCTAACTTCTGTTCATAGTAGATTCTCAATCTGCTTGTGTTAATTACCTGTCATAATAAGTTACAAGAGATTTCAGTAGAAGCACAGGACTCTACAGAACTGAGGTGACTGACAGAAAAATAAACAAGAAGCCAAGCCTCCTTTCGCAAACATATGGGCTCCAACTCACTTGGATGTCTTGTAGCAGCAGATACAAGATTCCTCTCTCACTTCATTATACATTGTAATCAATTCATGGATATGCAACAAAGCTGTAGACTTTTTGGTCCAAGCAAAACCGATCGATTTATAAAAGCCAATAGTAAACTTAATATTCGTATTGTCCTTTTTTCTTTCCCCTGCTCCGGCTCCCGCTCCTTTTTGTTTGCTTCCCAAGCTCGCTCCTTTCATCATATCAAGTACACAGTGTATTAAAGACCGGTTCTTCCTGCTGCTCTCAGTCTCTATCCGCAACCCCAAGCTAACTTTTCCTTCCTTAGTACATCCATTTTCACATCTTCACAAGGCACGGACAAGTTTCTTTCACTACGTCTAGACATCAGCATTAACTACTACTTCCTTTGTTTGCAAAATAAACTTTATTCCTATCGATTTGTTCACCAGAACAACTATGACTACGTTAGTTCACTATCCCTCTCCCTCACCTCACCTTCTCCTTCCAGTATGAATATGCACCGTCTTTCCCTTAACTTGTTTTACTAGCTCAAGCAACCATGAGTTTACTCATTGTTCTTCATCTGTTGGCCTGTGTGATTTTTTTAGTTCTGGTTCCCACATTAGCTCTCAACACAGATGGGGTGCTCCTGCTTTCCTTCAGATACTCCATTCTCAGTGACCCTTTATCGGTGTTACAGAGCTGGAACTACAATGACAAAACACCATGCTTGTGGAATGGTGTTACCTGCTCAGAGATAGGCGGTCCTGGTACAGAAGACTTGTTCAGGGTCACAGGTGTTGTGCTTCCCAATAGCCGGCTTTTGGGTTCTATCCCACCTGACCTTGGCTACATTGAACACCTGAGACATCTTGATCTCTCCAATAACTTCTTAAATGGGTCGTTGCCTGATTCCATTTTCAATTCAACTGAGCTGCAAGTTATTTCTCTTTCAGGTAACGAAATATCTGGTGAGATTCCCGAGTCTATTGGTCAATTAAGGAGTTTACAGCTGTTGAATCTTTCTGGCAATGCCTTGGCTGGGAAGTTGCCTGAGAAATTGACTACTTTGCAGAATCTTACAGTTCTTTCTTTAAGGAGCAATTACTTCAATGGTTATGTTCCTGGAGGGTTTAGTTCTGTTGAAGTCCTCGATCTGTCGTCCAATCTACTAAACGGGTCTTTGCCTCTTGATTTTGGCGGAGACCATTTGCGTTTCTTGAATGTCTCGTACAACACGCTTTCAGGGCCAATATCACCAGAGTTTGCTAAGAAAATTCCAGACAATGCAACGGTTGATCTCTCTTTCAACAATCTGACCGGAGCTATCCCACAGTCCATGTCTTTGCTTAACCAAAAGACAGAATCTTTCAGGGGAAATGTGGATCTTTGTGGCAAACCCTTAAAGAATATTTGTTCAATCCCATCAACTCTCTCTACTCCACCAAACATTACCACAACCTCACCAGCAATTGCAGTGATTCCCAAGTCAATAAACTCAATCCCAGTAACACCAAGCTCACCGGGAACACAAACCAGCACCGAAAATCAATCCCAAACCCGCCTCAAACCAGGCAGTATAGTCGCTATTGCCTTAGCAGACGTTACAGGTATAGCTCTCCTTGCCATATTCATTCTTTACGTATACCAAAAGAGGAAGACATCTCTTATTGACCTGACCAAAACCAAGCCACCGAAGAACCCGCCAAGACTACCACCGCCACAAGCCACAACATCAAAATACGAGACAGAAGCAAGAAAGCCAGCAACTTGGTATTGCCTGAGAATTACAGGTGGGGAAGAAACATCGGAGACAACAATTTCAGACAGTGACGGCGAAAGTGATGATCGTGAGCAAAACGAAATTACAGACATTTATGATCACAGTGAGAGCAATTACTACAACAACGGAGGGAAGCTGGTGATGGTGGACGGAGAGACGAAGCTAGAAATGGAAACACTATTAAAATCATCGGCTTATATATTAGGAGCAAGTGGCGTGAGCATAGTTTACAAGGCTGTGCTGGCTGATGGAACAGCTTTTGCTGTGAGGAGAATTGGAGACAACGGAGTTGAGAGACTAAGAGACTTTGAGAACCAACTGAGGGTCATAGCTAAGTTAAGACATCCCAATTTGGTTAGACTTCGAGGGTTTTACTGGGGAGACGATGAGAAACTCGTTATCTATGACTATGTCTCCTACGGCAGTCTCGCTTCCTCTGGTCACAGTACGAGTTTCCTCCGCTCTCGCTCTCTGTTTCTAGCGTCTTTTAGTAAAATTTTCTTGTTTCTGCTAAAGATACGCTGCATGTCTCTGGTACCTGTTAATATTACTCTTCTAATTTATGCTAAATTGTACCGTTAATCTCCCTGCATTTCGCTCTCTTGCATTGGTAAGCTTGGTTGATTTAGGCCTTTAGAAGGAACCTAAATGTTCACATTTGAGTGGTGCAGAATAGGGAAAGTTTTAAATTGGGGGGTCAATCTATAATCTACAGATTACTTAATCAACTAACCGTGTAAGGACCTTGTGATATATTTATATTCCTGAAAGGAAAGATTGTTTGTACTTGAATCTCTTATTTGTTTCACTTAATTTAATCAATTTCAGGAAAACCTGGTTCCTCGCCTAGTTATCTACCACTTGAAGTCCGGTTCAAGATAGCAAAAGGATTGGCCCGAGGATTAGCCTTCATCCATGAGAAGAAGTACGTGCATTGCAACGTCAAACCGAGCAACATCCTCTTGAACTCTGATATGGAGCCTGTTATCGCGGATTTCGGGCTCGGTCGGTTTTTTTCCGGTGGAAACTATAAAGCGAACTCCTCCGGCCACCATTTCGGGAGTCAAAGATCCATTGGTAACTCGCAGGAACACCCCATCGCTGCCAGCCCTTACACAGGTCCCAGCACTAGTACCTCCATAGCCACCCCATCACCATATCAAGCCCCAGAATCCTTGAAGAACCTAAAGCCAAACCCTAAATGGGACGTCTACTCATTTGGCATTGTTTTGTTGGAACTTTTCAGTGGTAGAGTGTTTTCAGAGCGAGAATTGCGTCAATGGGCAACCGGTTCAACGGTGGAATACAAGAGCATGGTTTTCAGATTGGCTGATATGGCAATACGATCTGACGCAGATGCCAAGGACGATTGTGTGGTGGCCTGTCTAAAGCTAGGGTTTAGTTGTGCTTCTTTTGCACCTCAAAAGAGACCATCCATGAAAGAAGCACTTCAAGCTCTAGATAAGATAGCAGCTCCGTCTACTGTTCCAAGCTAATTTACGTACTAGGGTCCCCCAGATAAAGTGCCCATGGTTGGTAGGGTGAAAGGGTGTTGTGTTGCTTCTTTTTATCTGTTGTTGACTTGAACGGTGGATAAAAGAGTGAAAGTAAGGAGAATGTGTTACATTCAATGTAAGAAAGTATTTTGTCGCATGCTTTTTTCTATTTTCTTCAGTTTTATATTTAAAAGATCAAAATTTTTAACCTTTAAAGCTCGAAGACATCTTAGCTCTTGTGCTATTTGCGATTTGCATGCTTTACTGATACAATGATTATCTACAAAAGATAGCAATTGTGACTTTTGAAAATTGTACAAAAAAGAATGGTGTGTCTTTTAAGTTTGTGTATGATTGGCTTGAAATATGGAAATTGAGTTGGTGGGAGTGGGAGTAGGCTGGCCTCATCTTTTTGTTTTGTTATGGTAACGGCATTGGTTATTGGTGATATGGAAATGATGGGTTGTATTAATTGGGCCAGACATAATGGATCATTTAGTTGAGTCTTAAATCATATTCAGAGCAGTGGCTAATCTCAATAATTGCTATATGGTCCAACAAGCATGGACCATACTAACTTGGATTCTTCTATCAATGTTCAGTTTTCTCTTTCAATTGTGGGAACAGAAATCATCAACCATCAGAAATTGCAATCTGCAATCTGCAAAACCAACAAGCATTGATGATTGATCAAAGGAATGAAGGTATCTGCTCTATGTTCAAAGAGTTGAGATTAGTTCTTTATATGTTACTAGTCCTCAACCACCGTTTTTTTATAAAAATATTTATGTTAACTTATTATATTATGTGTATTTATTATTCATATATATCAAGAGTTATTCTTAGGCAATTATTTTTCAACAATTGAAAATATTAATTATTATTCTGTCTATGAGCAATATGTGTCTATATACTCCCATTGAAGAGGATAATTATAGTCCCACTAACCTTCTTATAGACATGATAAATTCACAATCATCTTCACAATAAACTCTTTGAATTCATCATGAAAGTGAATTTTCAATGTCTTGTATTCTTTCAACTATACATCAAATGTGTCAACAAAGGCACTAGTTTTAACTAGATGTATTGTCATGAGATTTGAACTTTTTAGCTTACATCTTACTCCCACTAATTATCTTGAGAACCATTCTCTTATAACTATAATTTGAAACAAATAATTTATTCAATGGGTCTATAAGAGTATATCCAACCTTTTAGATATCTTATAACAATTTATTATCCAATTTAGTTCTAAACTTAGTGGATAATATATTGTAGCGTCCTGTTACCATAGGGCATATATCGGAACTCCCTGAGGACATTCCAGTACATAACCTATGATAATGGTGCGCTACGTTCAATCACAACATTCACTTAACATGACATCATCATTCTTTATTTTCTTATAAGATATCATAATGAAAAACACCATATTTTAAAACTCAAATATCTCCTTCCATTTCATAAAACCAAATATTTACATTAACAGTTCAATATCGTCTGAATATGAACATCATCATATCCTAATACAAAATACATTACATGAAAGAGGAAATACACAAATAGATCTATCTAATCTTCCAATCTCAACTGACCGACCTTTGAGCCATTTCTTCTTCTTCTTCCCAAAAGTACAAGACTATACTTCTTGCAGCGTCTCTCAGTAGCTAAAGTCGTCTCTCGGTCTTGAAAATTGTAATTTTAGTGAGTTTTGCGAACTCAATGAGGTAACCATCATTGATGGTTTACTCTATTCATGCAACACATCACACTTCTAACATATAATTTACATCTTTGCATTTTGCATAAATTATCACATATCCCATTCTCACTTAAGGGTAAGACAATTTTGCATTTCAAACAATCAAACATACTTATTAAAAATGTATATGAAATGGTCATTTGACTCTTTTCTAATTATTGCGTTGTTGTGACCGAGTGCCTAAACTGTCCCGTATCTATTGTGAATATCGGGCTCATTTATACTGTCCCTTATTCATTGGAGATACTTGACTCATTTTACATAGTGAGTCTTTGGCTCTTAATCACATTTAGAGCTTTAAGCTCGTTTTTAGTGGCTACTTAGGTCACAACTCTCATTATCTGATCATGCATTCATATATAGAATGCATCTCTCATAATCAATCAATCATGTCAAGAAGCATTTGGTTCGTCAGATTCACATACAAGTAGCACTTCAATATCACATTCATGCATCAAGTCTCGGACCTTCATTGTCCGGCATCAACATAATCAAATCACATTCATATCATCATTCAAAATATATTCTAAAGCAAACAATTAATTGCGCGAAACCGTCTAGGTTACTCACCGATTGCTCCTGAAACTATTATCTTGAAGTTTCGGCAACGTCTGGATATTGACGTTCCAATTGCTCCTCTATATCAAGCAATATACACATATCACACATTTGTACAATTATAAGTGTTTGGTAATGCACATGTATGTATATGAAATATGCACAATGCATGTTCATGACAATCCTGGGTATCGCTTTATTATTCTTGTCATGTAAACATTCATATTTACAAACTCACATAAGTATCATTTATACTTATGGTTTATACCTCAGTAAAATCACTAAAATCGAAATTCATAACTTATTTTTTCAATTCAGATTTTTCCTAAAACATACCTTCGGGTCTACTGTACATAATCAATCTAACAATGAAAATGAAGTAATTTGGCAATACTTTCTTCTAGAAAAATGTTTCCTATTGTCTTAAGTTTCTAATGACACCAAGATCATTCAATTTAGTTCATTATTCTATGAGTTATGCTCAAAATACTGTAGACTGAGTACATTTGCAATTTTAGCTAGTTCATGATCATGCTTCCAAGTTGTACATCTCATATCTCTCTATTCCAATATCCAAAAATTACAAACTTTATACCAATTGAAAGCTAAGAGAATAAGATACAACTTTTGTAAAGACATTTTTCTGATTCGGCCTACGTCAATATATTTTATTCGATAACAATAGGACATGATTTTTGTCTCGGGTAGTACTACATCCTAAGTCAAGACTTAATTTTATGCCAAATTTTGAAATTCTTAGAGATAGAATGTAAAGTCTACTTCTTCAAAAAAGTTGTAACCATAAGTCTCTAATTTAATCAGAATAAAAAATCAACTCATTTTGAAATATATAGATCAATATATAATCAAAATAAGCATATTTAATGAAAATATTCCAGTTCATAATAGTGCAGCAGACTCCCTCACTTTCATTCAATCAATCTCTTTCAAATCAATTCAGATGGCTCTAAATTTGTATAGAGAGGAAAAACAATGTCTTAGGAATGTATTGGTTTAATTTTCAAGCCATTTTGAGGTCAAGAGACAAAATTATAGTCATACGAATCCAAGCTGTGCAGTTTAAGAAGCACTGTTGGCTGGCCATGCAACGACCATGCACTCCAATTCCAAAAACTGCAGATTCTCTTCCTTCTTCTTCCTTACTTCCACTTACCCCATCATCTCTAATTTATATTCTCACATTTACTTATTCATTTCAACTCAACATAATCATAAACAAATCAAAACCTAAGATTAAAACACAAACATCAAAATAGAAAAATCATTCACGCATCTCCTTTACATTTTTCTACATTTCTTCTTTCATTTTTCTGCATTTTCATTTTCTGCATTCTCTTCATTTTTATCATTCTTTCTCATATCCAGATATCACCTTACACCTATTCTTTATCTCTAAACTCATTTTAAAACATCTCTAAAAACACTCAAAATAGAACATAGTCTCATACACTTTCATCATAAATTTTTTTCTGCACTTCTTCATTTTTCTGCTGCACTCAGTATTTAACTTCAAGTCAAATTTTAAAACTCTTAAAGACAGAATTTGAATTTGATGTCTTCATGAAAAATGTAGATATATGTCTTTGTTTTAATACAAATCAATAATCATATCATTTGGATAGCTACAAAACAAGTTATGGCTAAAACATAGAAGCATAATCAGTAGACATGTTACTGCTACATTTTCCAGCACTCATCTTCCAATTTTCCAGATTTTATACCTAACACCACTTGTACAAGGATCACCTTTTCTACTTCATTTAATCTTCATTATCAACTCCATTTCAACTCAATATCATTCACAAACAATTCATGATCTATACTTGATCATTAACCAAAATAGGACATCTGCATATACCATTCATTATCAAATTTCTGCACTCATCCTAACACCATTATAATGATCATTCTACATCTAAAACATCTCTAAAATAATTTATGAATTATTACTCATCAAACATATAAAAAAGCAAGATATTTACATCAACTATCCATCATCCACGACATTGTAAAAAAATCAAGTCACCACTCTTAATTGACTCATCATTCTAGCTTCATTTAACCATACCCATGATTTTTAAAGCATAACTTACTTGATTAATCTTCAAACTTTTCAAGTCACACTAAACCCTAGCTTCCTATAGAACTCACGTACATCATCATGGAGGTTGGGAGGATTAGGTTTTCTAGTGGAATTGAGAAGAAAATAAAGATGATAGTAGCAAGGAAGGTTGAAAGCAAGGCTCACGTGGATGGTGGTGAATATGTGTCATGGGAGATGAAGAAAAGTGAAGAGAAGAGATGGAAAAGAGAGTCATGAAGAGAAGAAAAAGAAAGGCGAGAATGAAAGACAAAACAATTAATTTGTCTTTCAATAAAGTAAGGAGTCATGGGTTTAAAGACTCACTTGCCATATGTCAACTTTCTAGTGGTTGGAAATAGACTCTTACATTAACTAGTCCAATCAATTCCAATTTCTACTCCAATTGTCTCCAAATTTCACTGACATTGGTCATTAAATCCAAAAGTCATATATAAAAATTTCCATTTTCATTTGACATTAATTTCTACTACTAATTATCAATTGTCCTGTCACTTGACATTTTTCCTAGTCTAAAAGTACCCAACATTTTCATAAATTTTCCTAAAATTCACCAAAAGTTCTAAATCACTAAATACACTCTCCAAATCAGTTTTCAACATATAAAAACCACAAT
>JANIIA010000192.1:64010692-64031430 GCA_027478495.1 Erythroxylum alaternifolium | reverse complement strand
AAAATGAAGAGAAGAGATGGAGAAGAGAGTCACGAAGAGAAGAAGAAGAAAGGCAAGAATGAAAGACAAAACAATTAGTTTGTCTTTCAATAAAGCAAGGAGTCGTAGGTTTAAAGACTCACTTACCACATGTCAACTTTCTTGCGGTTGGTGACTATCTGGCTGATGACAATGTATAGAAGTAAACAGTCTTATTCCATGTCTTATTTTTTGAAGTGTGGATCCCTCACGGAGAATCCAGGACACACCCTCAGAGGAGACAAGATTTTAGTCAGAGTTTGTCTTCATTAAAGTCTTTATCTTCAAAAGGAGTACAAATAGGCGTTAAAAAGGTGTTGATGCTAGATTTTACCTCAAGGAAACCACTCATGTCCTTGTAGCCTTTTGACGCTGACTGGTATGGAACTGAACCGCCAATCTGAAGAGAACGAGTAGATCGGAGACCAAACAAATAGCGAGAATGATCGGATACGCATCGTAGAAAAAGCAAACACTAACTAAGCACCTACCTTGAAGACGACAACACTACGCAGTGCTCCGGATTTGAAGATCTAAATAGATCAAAACACAAACAAATCAGAGCCTTCATCGACTACCTTCAGTGAAGATACAAAAAGAAAATGTATAAAAGGTAGAACTCACCACCTTGGACTAGACAGACAAAAGAGAGATTGAAGATTTGGATCGACTCCCTTAACCTAATTTGGAAGCTTATGGATTTCTTCGCAGATGAGAGGAACGGTTTTACCCTTATGGAGAGTCATCTGTTATTGTTCTGAGTGTAACGAAGTAGTTTTGTATTTATGCATACGGCACCATCTTTTAAGTTGTGAAAGAATGAAGTTGTTCTCCCTTAGTTGATAGCAAGTCAGACCACTTTATCTATTTATGTAATTCTTCCATTTATTAATTTTTCAAAAAAACCTCTCTAGTGGTTGGAAATAGATTCTTATATTAACTAGTCCAATCAATTCTAATTTCTACTTCAATTGTCTCCAAATTTTAATGACATTGGTCATTAAATCCAAAAGTCTTATAAAAATTTTCATTGTCATTTGACATTAATTTCTACTGCTAATTATTAATTGTTCTGTCACTTGGCATTTTTCCTAATCTAAAAATACCGAACATTTTCAAAAATTTTCCTAAAATTCACCAAAAGTTCTAACTCACTAAATATACTTTCCAAATCAGTTTTCAACATATAAAAACCACAATTCTCAATATAATCACATTTATAAACAATTATGCCCGGAATATGTCAATGAATGTATGTACAATTATTTTCATGTGCCAAAATTCAATATTCACATGTTTGTGCATATCATATAATACATGAGCATGAAATGCATTTTCTTATCTCTCAATAATCTCTCATATATATACTGTTTTAGCCTAAATGTGGGTAAAAGGGATGTTACATATATGCTTTAACTAAGCATCACATCCTTAAATCATTGACTTGGACTCTTTCAAAGGCTTAAGGTCTGTTTGGTTGGAGGGTTTGGAACGGAACGGAATGTAATGTAACACACTTCCATCATTTAGTTGTGGGTTTGATAATGGAATAGAATGGAATGAGATGGAAGCGGAGGGTTTCATGTTATGTTTCATTTCATTGTAAACAGTGAAAATATGAAACCTCTGATTTGGGAGGTTTAGGATAGAACGTAAACTAATAAATACATACTACCTAATATACCCTCAATAAATTTTCTTAATACAAATTATTTCTTCTAACCCTAACCCCTTGTATATAATTAATAATATTTTTATATTATTTCTCCTTACCTTAATAATAATATTTTTATAATTTTAATAAAAATTTTATTTACTTAATAATAAAATTTTCATTAATGAAAATAGAAAATGTATAAAAAATTATTCTTTAATTATTTGTATATATTTTTATATAAATAAAAATATAAATAAATAATTTTTAAATATAAATCACATAAAATAAAATAAAATATATTAAATAATTAATAATATTATTTTTATACAATTAATAATAAATTGTATATAATTAATAATAAAATAATAAAACTTTTATTAAAATTTTTATTATTTTAAAATAGAAAAAATATAAAAAATTTTGTCATGGTTGTGTGTGACTTTTTAATTGGACATGATTTCTGTTTTAAAATCATAACGTTAAATCTTTTGTAACAACCATTTTAATATCATGGGTATAATAGTCATTTATTATATATTACATTCCATTCCATCCATCTTCCAAACAATATTTCACTACGTTATATTATGAACTCTTCCATCCCTCCTAAACAACTTTTCACTATATTACATTCCATTCTAGTATAAACCGTTCCCTTCTGTTTCATTTCATCCGTTCCATTCCATTAATTAACATCCAACCAAACAGGTCCTTAGTGTTTCATGTTTAATATGAAATCTTGCTAATAGATTTACTTGGAATTATTAAAGGGAAGTCTTTATAATAGGTACAGATATAGAAGAAATAAATATTGTATCATACAATATCTCATATTATGTATTCCCCCTTATATAAATCCATACTCTTACAGAATTTAGTTGTGGAGATATTTATTAGAGAATCTCATTCTCTATAAAAAAATAAAAAATTTATAACTCACTGTGTTGATCTGATTGAAATATATTAATATTCTCAATGCTTAATTTCTACTTAGATTTAAAATTTTTGAATTTTTCAAAAATTTAAATCAATTTTCATTTAATATATATGACTATATATTAGTAATCTACTGAAACACAAGTATTATCCTTTTATGAATTGTTATCACATTCAACACATCATATGCATAAGATTTAACAAATCAATACCATCATCATCCTTTTACTAAAGGTTGATTTGATTATTTTTCAACTCAATAGGTTTTACATGTTTCATACGATTCATAATTAAAAGGATACATATATCTTTGTACATAACTTTGTGATTCTTATTCTATTGATTTAACCAACATGGCATGAAAGGATAGTTCTCTCTTATCTAAATTTGTATTCTTACCACATATATTAAGAATAAGTTTTTTTTGATCAAATACATATAAACTATTTGGAAAAACTTGGACCAACTATTTTTACTTAATAATATATTTATATCATACCTCAAATATTGTAATAATGTTGAATCCGAATTTAGTATCAAGCACTTATAAACATAAACTACAAATACATATGATCTCTATCATATTACATATATGTAAGAAAAGTAATGCAATCATTTTTCTTCTAATGATAACTATCATTATACTATAGCAAATGCCTTCCATTGTAGTCCATATTTATGCTTCTAGTAGGTTAAATTTGAATGAAATAATTTAATCAAGATACTATACCTTTCAGCTATACTTCATGCAACCTCTTGCTTTTTGTTATCATGATATTGATATATATATCTTACATGTTATTAAATTTTATGATAAATTAGTTAACTCAAAGCTTTGTTAGGCTTTATCAATATTCAATTTCTTGATTTAATAATCTTATTGTGAATCCAGAATAAATGGTTTATATGGATTCAATATGAAATTTTTTAGAAAATATTTAGAATTTGCAATATTGCAGGAAAATGGTTTGAACTTTTCATAATTAATTGTTTAGGTTTGAAATTTTCAATTTTAAAATTAAATAACAATAATAATCAAACATATTTAATCAAGTTATATAATTAAATTTGACTCTGATACCACTGTTAAGAAATTGGGGCAAGAATCAATCTTCCATGCAACTTAATAAACATGAGATTTTTTCATTTAATTCCTTGAATCGAAGATCACTTAAATTCTGTAACACAATTAACAAGTAAAATATAATAAAGGGTGAATCAAAATCCATACCTAGTTCCACAGCTTTATAATTTTCTTGTCGTTTCCCTCAATCCATTTTTAAAACTAGCTTATCTCAACTATCGTAGTTGCACAAATATCTGATCTCTAATGGTATCCATAAAGTAAGTTGAGAGGGCTCTTCAACTATTATAGAGAAGATTGTGTAAGGAGTGCTAGCTCCCTCGGAGATTAAACACTTTTATAATATGTTTATACTTTTTAATAATTTAATTAAAAATAAAATTTAATTTTAAATAAAATTTAATTAGAATTAAAAAATTCTAAATACCAATTAAACCCAAATAAAATTCAATATCTCATATTAGTCCTTATTTATTAAATATATCATAGTTAATCATAAAGTTTTCACAGGTTGAAGAAAAAAAAGATGTTTTAATCAAGTTGAACTTAATTATAAAGTTTGAAAAATTTATAATTAAGTTCAACTTGATAAAAGCATCTTTTCTTTCTTCAACCTGTTCTTTTATGTGACCCATTAGGTTTCGAATTATGTTAGCAATGGATATAAATTATAACCATAAATCATATTTAACATTAGATAAATTAAACTCTTTTAATTTATCTTTAATTTTATAATTAAATAATCTATATTTATAAATCAAGATTTTGTCTAGTAACACTTTATGACCACTCAAATATTTAGAAATGTCAAAATAGTTTTGAATAACCTTTTTGTGCATGATTTTTATATAATTCAATCATTTCATCATATAACGTTTCGATTACACATAGAGCATAGAAATAATGTCTACTTTATTTAAGTTTAATCATATTAGTTATCTACCATTAATAATTGATTTATTAACGATATTTGAAAATTAATTTCAAAGTGTCATTCTAACTTAGCCAAGGATTTTCTTAATCAATACAAATCGAGAACAACAACATATTCTTCCTAAGTACTTTAAAGTAATGAATCATATATTAATCACTCAACTACCTCCATATAATTTATCCAATGACTATCAACTAAGCTATCATGCATGGAATATGTCATAAATAATATTAAAATATGTAAATCTCTATATCAGATTTTTTGTGATATTAAGTTAAATGATCACTTATACAATCACTATCATGAAAATTTTTATAGGCATACAAGTAATATTTCAAATAGATTTCTCATATGAGGTTAGTTCAATAAACTTGTTGTCTAACAAGTATCTACATGCTTATTTAAGTATCTTTATATTTTAGTCTATGAGATCGAATAATTCCTTCATAAGAAAAAACATAATGTGTGCTAGTCTTTTTACATTCTATTAATGTCCAATCTTAATAGAATAATGACCAGAAACAATTTAGGGATAATATTTAAATGCAATTAGAGAGGGCGAGCCTTGGAGTAACTGGTAAGGTTACTTCTTTGTGACTGCAAGGTCATAGGTCGAGTCACGGAAGCAACTTCTTTGTAAAAATGGAAAGGGAAAGTTACATACAATTGATGCCCCTACCCCAACCTTTGTAAAGAGGATATCCTTGTGCACTAGGATTCGTTGACTTTGACATAAATGCAATAAAAATTTTATGATTATAATATCATCATAATTTCATTTGTTGTATATACATTTAGATATGTATAAGATAAAAATGTCTTTAAATAATTATGTCACCAAAACAATAACCAATCGATTGACTGTATGACATAAACTAACTTAAATATCAATTTTTTATACAACTGGTATACGAATCTAACATATGACTAATTTGTCACTATTTCTACAAATTCCCTTATTAGTAAACTTTATAACAAATAGCATAGTAAAGTTATCTAAATACCAAAAAATTACTTCTAAATATACTTCGAAATGACTATATACATATACCATGATTATTCAGCAAAATTTTTTCGGTGAAGGATGATTAGAATTATTATGAATGATAAAAAAAAACACTTTCTATGATGAAATTTAGTCAAAATAGAAAATAATTAAAAATAAAATAAAGAATGAACTATATAACAATTATTTTAAGAATATTTAATAATAATTATTATTTAAATTATTATTATACCCTAATAAATATGTAATATGAATTTAATTAATGTTATTCAACAATAACAATAACAATAATCAACGAAAGTCCTCCTAAAATACAAGATTTGGGGAGGTTCAATAGTATATAACCTTATCCTTACTTAGTAGAGAGACACTTTTCGATAGACCCATATGTAATGCAAAATATTGATAACATAAAATATAACAAATATGTATAAATAAACTATAAAAATATATATTGCACTACATAATATAGTACATATAAAATATGGTAAAAGAAAAGATAAAATAAATGAATAAATACGCAAATAAAAAAAGACTAATACAGGAATAAGTCAAACCAACTATTACAAAAAGATAATTAGATTAAGTAAGAAACCATTTAGGCTAAATAATTAAGTATAAGGTACTACAAAATTATTAAAATTGAAGTTAACTATAAAATAAAAGACTTCTAATAAAAAGTTTAAAAGACCGAGAAAAATCTCTCTAATTAAGATCTTTTAATATTATTCATATCGCTAAAATAATTCATTCTATAACCTTTTATATATATATAGTGAATAGTCCAAATCCTCTCGCCAATTTGGGTCTCGTCCCACTCCCACAACTTGGTCAGATACTAACATAATGTGTCTGTTATTTCCTGGTTGGGTATCTCCTTCGGCTTTGGAATTGGATCACGACAGTAAGCAGCACATGCATTTCAAGAAGATTCACTTCTTTTTTATTTTATTTCTATTTGACTCTCTACCCATTATTCTCCTCCTTATTCTTTGGATGTACTTACCTTGGAAAGCTCAATGAAATGTCTAAAGATATTTTCAAATCGTTGTTAAATTTATATACTTGAGTTTTAATGTATTTAGTTTACAATTACATGTCTAATCATTAAACTACTCTATTAGAATTCACAGTACAATTGCTTGTTAACTTATGTGGGTGTATCACTTGTCGGGAAAACACTTGCTGTTATGGGTTTTGGAAAGGTTGGATCAGAAGTTGCCAGGCGTGCCAAGGCCTTGGTATGCATGTGATTGCACATGACATGATCCATACGCCTCGGCTGACCGAGCTCGGGCAATTGGCGTCAGACTTGTGGGTTTTGACGAAGCTATATCATCTGCTGATTTTATCTCCTTGCACATGCCACTTACTCCAGCTACATCAAAGATTCTCAATGATGAAACTTTTGCAAAGATGAAGAAAGGAGTTAGAATTGTCAAAGTTGCTCGTGGAGGAGTAATTGATGAAGATGCTCTGGTAAGGGCAGAAGATGCTGGAATCGTTGCTCAGGCAGCTCTCGATGTTTTCACACAAGAGCCCCCGGCAAAGGGCAACAAATTGGTGCAGCATGAGAATGTTAACGCAACTCCACGTATTGGTGCTATCACAGTGGAAGCTCAGGCTTGGTGGATCAATCTTCTATTAATTTTACCATGCTAGTCATTAGTATCATATGACATTTAAATTTGATATGCAGGAAGGAGTGGCTGTAGAAATAGCTGATGCTGTTTCCGGGGCTTTAAGAGGAGAGCTAGCTGCAACTGCAGTAAATGCACCGATGGTTCCAGGTGAGGTATATCACTTTTCTGATGTCATTTTATGATTACGTTGAGAAGGACTGGTTTTGATATGATTATTGAGAACTGCAATGCTTTGGTTGTGTTTTTGGTTGCTGCATCTCAGGTTCTGACAGAATTGAAACCATTCGTTATTCTTACTGAAAAACTTGGAAGGCTTGCAGTCCAACTAGTGGCTGGTGGTAGTGGTGTGAAAACAGAAAAAGTAACTTCAGAGCTCCTGATGACCTTGACACCAGGGTGCTTAGTGCAATGATTACCAGGGGACTGATCGAGCCCATATCCAGTGTTTTTGTGAATTTGGTCAATGCTGACTTCACTGCCAAACAGAAAGGGGTACAAATAACTGAAGAACGGATCCTTCTAGATGGTTCTCCAGAGAATGCGCTTGAGTTTATCCAAGTTCGGATTGCCAATGTCGAATCCAAGTTTGCTAGTGCCATATCAGAGACAGGTGAGATAAAAGTTGAGGGACAAAGTAAAAGGAAGGAATTCCTCACTTAACCAAGGTTGGATCTTTTGAGGTGGATGTGAGCTTAGAAGGTAGCGTCATTCTCTGCAGACGGATTGATCAACCAGGTATGGTTGGCAAAGTAGGGAGCATATTACGAGAGGAGAACGTGAACGCCTGCTTCATGAGTGTTGAAAGGATAGCTCCTTGAAAGCAAGCTCTCATGGAAATCGGTGTTGCTGACCAGCCAATCAAGGATAGTTTGAAAAAGAGATGTCCAAGCCATCGAAGGGTTTGTCTTCCTTAAATCGTAACGTGGCCTTGGTTATTTAGCCGTTTGATTACTTTTATTCTATGATTATCATTCTTGGGTAGGAATCATAACTCATAAAATAAATATGTACTATCTTCAGGTTTCGTTGCGTCTGTAATTCAATTATATCTGCTTTTTGATATGGGCAATTGGCCAAGCTTTAATTAAGTTCCCTGTAAAAAGGATTACTTTGCAGGCTCCAAGCACACTAGTAGATGACATAACCATCAATATGGAAGCTGTAATGAGTAAAATGAACATATCTTACTAGTTTGAATAAATAACTTGGTTTTTCACGGGGGTTGATTTCTCTAATGTTTGATGTTGTATACGTTCTTGTGAAAATAGCTCCTAATCTCATAGAACACTAAGGCAGACAAGCTCCCCTCAATTCTTTCTGCTTCCTGCACTTCCATTACCTTGGGTTATACATCGATCAACGAAGCTCGCAATCGCAAACAATAATCTGTCAACTGTAACAGTAGAAAAGAGATTTTTGGGCCTGTAACCTCCATTGATGATTGAAAGCTCATGTTCTGTCATCTCGTTGTTCTAACTGCTCTAATTTTCTGTATCTATCAGAAGAACTATTTATACAACAGTCATCTATCACACCCACACATCTTATTGAAGGTGACGATACCCTTGTTTCGAGGCTAGTGAAAATTATGAACCTGAAAGGAATGAGACGTCGGCTAGAGTTGTGGGCAGGGAGACGCCTAGGTTGTGAACAGCTAAGTAGGCTGCAATACCAGCAGCATAACCAGCAAAAGCAAAACCACTCACCTGGAGATTTGAGAAAGAATCTGTTACTTGAAGTTGGCAAAAATCCAATAAAGTTACTAATGGCAGTACATACCTTACGCATGTACCAAAAGAAGTCCACTTTTTCCATGCCCATATAAGCAACTCCTGCTGCAGAGCCAATTACTAGCATGGAACCACCAGTTCCAGCACAATATGCAACTAACTGCCAAAATTCAGAATCTTGGGGAAAGGAGGTAAGATCATACATTCCCATTGTAGCTGCAACCAATGGGACATTGTCTATAATTGCTGATACCACCCCTACTGCACTGGCAATGAGTTCAACGTTGGGAATATGAGCATCAAGGTAATTTGCCAATTCACGAAGAATCCCAGCAGCCTCCAAACTGAAAAAAGAAACGAATGTTTTTAGACGTTTATTATGAAGAAGGAAACAGTTTCACTTGTCCTAGTTAATGCAGGCATTTTATTTACATGCAGATACACATAAAATGCTAGAATGTCAAGCATGCTTTTAGTCAGAGGATACAACAGATAGTCTTTTCTCTTTGAAATTTCAATAGCTTACACAACACAATTGCTGCACCAATGACGACCTTGGTTTATAATTGGTTTCACAAGCAATAATTGGTGGTCTAAACAATCTAAATCTCTAATGCCGTAGAAGTTTAGCATGAAGTACTGTTGATCCTAAAAGTCTATTTAATTCATCGTATCTGAATTAGATGGGTAGAATCGGCACTTTAACATAACATTTTCAGACTGAGGAAAAGTCATTAAACCACAGCGTCCACAACTGAGGACAAGCAAAGAAGGGACGGCAGAAAGGAACTAAGCCTCTTTAAATAGTATATTGGTGGCTTTCATGAAGATAAGAGTCCTAAAGTAATCAAACTAAGAAATCTAGCTGTGAATCTCAATCTTGTGCATACTTCCAGTGAATCCCAGTATTAGATTAACAAGGGGGGAAAAATTGCCAAATGCCAAAAGGTTCAAATCAAAAAATGTGCTTTTGTGTTCATACCTGCTGATAGACAGAAGGATACCGAGGAAGAAAAGGGCCCCTTGAGTGTCAATTCGTGACAAAGCCTGTGGTACTTTTAACTTTTGCCTTTCTGACTCGCCGTAATGAATAGCATCAGTTAGAATCCATAGAACTCCAAGTCCAAGAAGCATGCCCATGTAAGGAGGCAATCCAGTCAGGGCCTTGAACACTGGAACAAAAACCAGAGCTCCAATGCCCACAGAAAAAACAAGGTGCCCTCTCGGAGCCATCTGCTCAGTGGCCAAGACATTGGAAGAGCTCTGTCCTTTTCCATTAACTTCACTGAATGAGAATGAGAAACTTGTAATTTCCATTGACAAGTCTTGATAAACACTTAAATTACTTAAATCCCTAACTCTGTTTTTGATTTAGCAATGCAAGAAGAATACCTAGTTAAAGACATTAGAGCAAGTGGAACGGCTAGAGAAACAATTGAAGGTATGATCAAGTCCTGCGATCAAGAACAGACTAACATCACATTTTTCAATTGACATCTATATTAGGTGGTAAATTTCTTTGTAGGTCAAATATTAGGAAATCATTAACAGGTTAAAAGTAAGATCTCAGTACCATTATATCATGCACATACATAGCCATGTATATAAGAAAATTATTCCATAAACATACTAGAATGTCCCACTGTTCAACACAAAGTAGGTTTCATGTTACTGAATCATCAGAGTCCTTCTGAGCCTATGCCCAAATATTATAACTAATCAGCAAAACATTTGGACAATGCATCTCATAGAACATTTAGAAACATGAATATGGGCATATTTTGAACTTAAGAATCCATTTCCAAGGATAACAAGACCTTCATTGTCTGCAATGTGGATATCTGACCATGAATCCATAGCATAGTAGTTGTAACATCACCAATAGGGGTCCACGCACCACCAGCATTTGCTGCAATCACAACAACAGCTCCTAGAAGCCTGTAAATGAAGCCCAAATATGCTGATGAAGTTCTAAATCGATTGATGTTTGTTTAACAAACAAATAGGTTATAAACAAAGTGAGTGCAGATAAGCCTAATTTGGTTGAGTGCACTGTGGCATCTTTCCTCCCCACTAGACAGGATGAATTCATGTTAAGCGTTCTGATAAAAACAAATTTCAATAGTCTATAGACTACTAAAGATTGAACCTTCTTCTTCACTCTTATCTTTAGCTGGAGATAAATATTGAAATCTATCTCTATTTAAATCAGTTCTCCAATAATTTTATATATGATGATAGTAATAATTCAACAAAAATAAACACCAACTCTATGATGCAACATTGCCAAACCCCTTATATGCCTAATTCAATGGATGGCATGTTTGTCATGACTGATGCTTATTATATGAGCTTGGAAATTTGAATCCACAAAACCATTATCATGGATTGTTTAGGAAGATTCCAAATTTCATATGATATATTTTGAAAATTGAGCAGAGCATACTTGCGGTATTCTGATGGAGGAACCAATTTCCTTAACAGCGAAACCATGACAATGGTAGATGTCAGGTTGTCAAGAATTGAGCTAAGGAAAAATGTAACAAAACCAATCTGCAATATGTTACAGAAAAACAGGTTAAAGTTTATCTAAACTCAAAAGCAAGAAAAAAAAAAGAGAGAGAGATCTACAAATTCAAGCTGAAAATTTCACAAAATAAAGTGGATCTCTATTTTCTCCTGAAGAAAGAATAGCCAAAATGAGAGAAGGGAAAAGTGAAAAGTGGCTGACTTATATCCCACTTCAGTGAAGATAGCAAAATTACACTTTATACATCAACTGAACCAAAAGTTGAAAAAGGAGACGAATATTCAATGTTAACAACTGAAGATAGAAACACAAAAACATCTAACATATATGCTAATTCAAATTGGACAGTAGGATTATGTTACTTGATCAGGAAATTTGATGAACTAGACTATAGCCCATTGAATTTATCTACTTTCTTGATCAGAACTAGCCCAACTTCTATTGATATCAATGGAGTAAAGGTTGGAAAAATAATCAAGAAATCAACGCACATAGAGATTAGAGAAAAGGGCGGAACTGTTAGGTAACTATGTCAGTTAATGAGCGTGAGCGTTAAATGGCTCTAAGTAGAGAGCAGCAGCTCTATATTATTCTGAAACAAGGGAGAACCTTCTTCACAAGGGAAACCCCTTTACGATCTCAGGAAATCTTTCGAGAGTTATTTCTGATCTCCAAAACTATCCCTCTTATCCCATAGACTATTATTTTATATCTACTTATCCTAACAAACTTCTAAGGAATAGATATCTCCTGCTAACAACCTAAATCCCTACAATATATCGATATCTAACTATCTCACTACTGCTTACAGCCTATCTTCTTCTTCCTTGTATAAACTAATCACTCTCCTCCTTTGTGCCCATTATTGCTAACAATACCGCCCGCTGATGAAATAACCTTGTCCCCAAGGTCATGCTCCGGAAATTTGCCCCGGATAAGCTCTTGGTCCTCCCACATAGCATCCTTCAACGGTTTGCCTTGCCAATGAATCAACCATTGATCACAGGCAACTCCTCGATTATGAAGTGTCTTGCTACCCAAGACCACGGCTAGTTTACACAATTCGAGAGTATAGTCCAACTCTGGAGGTAACTCTTCCTGAACATGGTGGCGCCCGATAGCCTTTTTCAACTGAGACATGTGAAACACTGGGTGTATACGCGCCTGAGGGGGTCGAAATGTGACAGCGCCAACTTGTTTGTCCACCAAATACGGTTCATAATATCACGCTGAAAGTTTCGAGTGCAGTCACTTAGGCATGGACCCTTGCCGATGTGGACGAATCTTCCAATACACTCAATCTCCTACCTGAATGTCATGAGGACGCCTTCGGGCATCTGCAAAACATATCATGTGATTGCGAGCATGTTCCAGATGATGTTTCAACTGTGTCAGAGCTCTGTCACAACTCATTAAATCCTGCGCTACAACTTCCAACAACGTTTCTCCAAGAATAAAACGTATGATGGAAGGAGGAGGTCTGCCATATACTAACTCGAAAGGAGAACATTTAGCTGCTGAATGAAAACTGGTATTATACTAATACTCTGTCTATGGTAAATAATCTAACCAAACCTTGGGTTATTCCGAGCTAAAACAGAAAAGATATGTCTCAATAGTACAGTTAACTACCTCAGTTTGGCCATCTGATTCGAAGCAATAGGCAGTACTCAATTTAAATGAGTTCCCTGGAGTGTAAACAATTCTTACCAAAAATTACTCAAGAATGTAGGATCCCGATCACTTACAATGAAAAGCAGAATTCCATGTAATCAGACAACCTCCTTGGTAAGAATTTCAGCAATAGAGCGGGCTGCGTACTGATGTTTGATAGGAATAAAATGTCCATATTTGCTCAACCTGTATACTACGACTAGCAAGGTATCATAGCCTTTCGATTTGGGTAGTCCCACAATGAAATCCATGCTCAGCTCTTCCCAAATGGCGTTGGTAATAGGTAACTGTTGGAGTAAACATGCTGGAGATGTAGCTTGATATTTGTTACGCTAACAAGTGTGACAAGCTGCTACAAAATTAGATACAGTCCTTTTCATACCTTTCCAAAAGATAGATTGAGCTATCCTCTTATAAGTTCTGTAAATTCCCAAATGTCCCCCTGTAGGAGTAGTATGAAACTCTTGTAAAAGCTTGGGAATCCATTCCGAAGATGCTAATACAACTAGCCTCCCTTTATAATTAATCTCCCATTCTCCAAGGTATAAGAAGGATGAGAATCCGATTCCTTCTCAATTTCTTCTATGATTCTGCTCAACTGTGGATCAGCCTTTAACTCCTTATTAATTTGCTCCGGGTCTTGCCAAAATGGCCTAGAAATAACCTGCAACTCCATGTCCTCGCATACCCTAGAGAGTGCATCTGTTGTCCCGTTGGTACTTCCTGCTTTGTAGACATTATAAAAATCATATCCCAACAATTTTGCCAACCAATTCTGCTGATTTTGAGTTGTAATTCTCTATTCCAGCAAATGTCTTAGGCTTTTCTGATCCGTATAGATTGTAAATCTCCTCCCCACCAGATACGGTCGCCAATGTTGAATGGCTAACACTAGCGCCATAAGTTCCTTCTCATATATGGATTTATTCATAGATGATTAAGCTACTGGTTTCTTTCCCTGTATTAACACTGCCCCCACATCTTTACCCGATGCATCACACTCCACCGAAAAAGAGGTATTGAAGTCTAGTAGCGTCAAAACCAGAGCACTGGTCAGCGCATTCTGAAGTCTCTTAAATGTTGTTTCTATAGAAATATCCCATTTAAAATTCGCTTTCATTAACAGATTGGTAAGAGGTTGTGCTATTTTCCCATAATCCTTCACGAACCTTCGGTAATACTCCGTTAGACCCAAGAACCCTCTCAAAGCTTTGAGAGATGTAGGAATAGGCCATTGTAAAATCGCTTCAATCTTCTTGGGATCCATAGCAACGCCATCTTTGGAAATGATGTGACCCAAGTACTCAATCCTTAACTTCCCGAAGGTGCATTTTTTGTATTAGCATAGAAACAAAGTTGCTGCAATGTATGTAAAACCTTCCTTAAATGAGTGATGTGGTTGTCCCAATCGGCGCTATAAACCAAAATGTCATAAGAAAAAACTAACACAAACTTTCTAAAGTAGGGCTGTAAGATCGAATTCATAGCACATTGGAACGTGGTTGTTGCATTGGTGAGACCAAACAGCATGACAAGTGATTCGTAGTGGCCCTGATGTGTCCGAAAAGCCGTCTTGGGAATGTCATCTTCATTCATGCATATTTGGTGGTACCCTATCCACAGATTGATTTTGGAGAAATAAGTGGCTCCGAACAATTCATCCAAAAGTTCTTCAATCACAGGTATGGGAAATTTATCCGATATTGTGGCTTTATTCAAAGCTCGATAATTAACACAAAACTGCCAACTCCCGTCTTTCTTCTTCACAAGAATCACCGGACTTGAATACAGACTATTGCTAGCTCTGATAATCCCATAAGCTAGCATTTCCGAAACCTGTTTCTCAATCTCATTTTTTTGTAGATGAGGATAGCGATAAGGTCTCTTATTTACTGATCAACCCCGGCCTTAATTGGGATTTTATGATCAATTGGTCTGTTGGGTGGAAGCCCTTTTGGGTGTGAAGAAATTGGCTGAAATTCTGCCAATACTTGCTGTAATTGCTGCTGCTAGTGATGGTTAAGTTTTTCTCCTATTTTGCCGGACCAGCTGTCATCCTTCTCTTGTTTCTCTAAACCAAAAATTACCATAACCGCAATCTCAATTTCTGTAGTCTTCCTTAATGCGATGGAAATTAAAGATCTCGAAAGATTAGAATCCCCTTTAACAGTGACTGTTGATCCCAAATACAAAAAATTCATGGAAAGATCTTTCCAATTGTGTTGCACCTCCCCTAACGAAGCCAACCAAGCCATTCCCAAAATAATATCCACTCCTCCTAACTCAAAAAGAAAAAAATCTCCTGAATAAACATAATCTTGCATTTCCAGATTTAAATCCTCGCAGCAACCTTAAGAGTCTTGCTTTTGACCGTTTCCCATCCTCACTTTGAAACTCGTCATGGTCTACACTTTCCAGCCTTGTTTCAAAGCCACCTTTTTGGATGTGAAATTGTGACTTGCCCCACTGTCAATCAACACCAGAACAGGAGTTCCATCAATCTTCCCCCAAAGCTTCATGGTTTTGGGTTGTGTCCATTCATTGGCAGAAAATTGTGAAAGTTCCATCCAGTCACACTGAACTTCCTCAGCAACCTCCTTTGACATTTCGTGTGTGTCCAGACCTTCTTCTACCTCTGAAACCACATCTTCATCCTCTCCTAAAATAGTCACTCTTAAACTTTTCTCCGAACATTTATGTCCTGTACCAAAAGGCAATCCACAACGAAAACACCTCCCTTCCTCAATCCTCTTTAAAACTTCTGGGTAGGGGAGCTGCTTGGTCTCGCGGTTGTTGCGTGACTTTGTGTTCTTGTAAGTCCCATTCTAAGAATTAGACCCCCATCGATGATCCACTACGGTCAGGATTGTAGCTTTTCCGCTCCATTCCGCCTGTGACCTTTCCCGGATCATTACTTGCTATCCCACAAATAGACTCTCCAAAGGTCGTTATTCCTTGAACTTTGGAAACTATACTACCGCATGTCTGTACGCGATTCATAAAATTGACAGTAATGGACGAATTTCCTCATAAATCACCTGCAATTCATCCTCAATGTCGCGAGCAATTTCCATTGCTTGTAAGGCTCTAGTAGGTCGCATTGATCGGACCTGACACCTCACTTCTGGTTTGAGGCCACCCAAAAGTATCCTAACAGCTGCTCCTCTGAAGCCTCGGGTATTTGTGCCACCAACATTTCGAACGACTGCAAATATTCCTCCACCAAACCAACTTGTTGCATGGGAGTTAGTCTTTCGTAAACATTTCCCTGACTGCCTTCTCCGAAACGCTGCAGCAAAGTGGGAATCAGCGTGTTCCATGTTAACGTCAAACTCTTCTTGCGCAGGAATCGGAACCAATGCACCACAGCCCCCTCCATGCTAATGAAGGTTAGTTGCATCTTTTCTTCCTCCTTGACGCGGTGGACCTAAAAAAATTTCTCCGCTCGAGCCACCCAACCCACTAGATCTATTCTGTCGAAAATGGGTAGTTCGACTTTCTTGACCCACAAACGACTATCGTTGTCCTTGTCGCCTTCAACATCCTCCTCTTCGCTGGCCTCTAAGGAAGTTTTGTCACTCAACCCTTGTCGTTGCATCAAACGACCCATGCCGTTCTTGACTTCCGTCAAGTCTGCGAATTGCTCCCCCATGGTTCTCTCGATTCTAGCAACAAACTCTTCCAACTTTCCTACACGTGCCTCCATCGATCTAGCAGGTCAGACCAAATTGTTAGGTAACTATGCAAGTTAATGAGCGTGAGTGTTAAATGGCTCTAAGTAGAGAGCAGTAGCTCTGTATTATTCCAAAACAAGGAAGAACCTTCTTCATAAGGGAAACCCCTTTGCAACCTCAGGAAATCTTCCGAGACTTATTTTTGATCTCCAAAACTATCCCTCTTATCCCATAGACTATTATTTTATATCTACTTATCGTAACAAACTTCTAACGAATAGATATCTCTTGCTAACAACCTGAATCCTATATCGATATCTAATTATCTCACTACTACTTAAGCCTATCTTCTTCTTCCTTGTATAAACTAACCACTCTCCTCCTTTGTGACCATTATTCCTAACAGGAACACAAGATTTATGTGATTCAAACATCCACAACCAGTCACTAGCGTTCACTACTAATGGCAGAGTAAAATAGATATATTTATACCTAGAATTATTCCTTTTACAACATGGACCAAAGATAACCCAAAGTACAAATATTCTTTTCCTACTCCTACTTCAATAAGGAAAGACATTAGAAACCATTGTACTGTAACATGGGGCTCCACTCCTTGTACCCCCGTTCCCTAAGTGTGGATACGCTTTACCTAGGGTTGGCCTTCACAGCAGCCCCTACGCAGAAAATCTCCTCCCGTAATTAGGAGCAACAAAGATAATTATATACTCCATTTAAAATATCATCCATAACTCATTAGTAAATAAATTGTGTACTCCATTTAAAATATCACCCGTATCCCAACAGTGAATACCATTACAAACATTGAAGAATATTAGAGACTAGATTAATGCAAGTATATCTATTCAGTCTCCTGTTAGAGGTTCTCACTGGAAAAAATTGAGAAGGAATATACTTAATTGATTATGGAAGTAGAAATATAGAACCAACCACCCATAGCAAAGTTCGTGGCTTCCGAGTGGTAATGTTGTCAGTGACTAGCTTAAATCCTTGATGAGCATCAACTATCTCAACAATGGTCATAGCACCAAGCAAGAAAAACACTATCTCGCTAACTTCTGCAGAAGCATGTGATAATTCTGAAATAGCTATATCAGTTGAAGGAGCCTGCTCAAGAAATGAGAATAGCCAGAATATTATTAGAGATTGTCACAGGTAAGGGATGCAAAAAAGAAAAACAAGAGAAAAAAAATCTGATTAACAGCACAGGACATTGAAACTAATATAGACTCGCCATGCATTAAAAAATGCGAAAAATTTCAAAAAAAAATCAATCATGGAAAAAAGGGGTAACAAACCAGCTAGAAAGGTAAAACATGCTCATCAACAAATTATAGATTCAAAGCAACAAATTTAGCAGCATGTGATCATTTTGTAGCAAAAGTGATATTGAACATCCCTTTGACGCTATAAAAAGGAGATTACCATTGCCATGAGGATTAAAACTTTGAACCAGAAGAACACATAAATGTGATTATATTTTGTTAAAGATGTAGACTGCTCCAAACACAAAAATTAGTAATGAAAAGTTAGAAACAGAAAAGAGAGTTTGCCCGTCAAGCTGCCTATTTGTGCCCATCAAGCTGCCTATTTGTTTATGTCGTCCCAATGTAAGGCAAATGGACTGATTATAAGAATGCACTTAAAAGAATCAATAAACAAAAGCCAATGTTTAGCCATTAATCTAAAGGCAAATGGACTGATTATAAGAATGCACTTAAAAGAATCAATAAACAAAAGCCAATGTTTAGCCATTAATCTAACTTATGGATGAATCTAAGGAAGCACCATTGAGATAGTGCAAGAAAAAGGCATCACTGTTTCGGTCTAATACTGTAACTTGTATTAAACATGTGAATCCAAAAGGATACAACAAACTATGGATTATAATACAGAAGCTGAATGATGAAACTCAACAACAACCATGTCGACTGCATCCTCTATGGGCATATGAAAACAGCTACCAAGGAAAAAATAGTTGATAGAGAAATCTACATAAACCCAAATCAGATGTTGTAGGCAATTTGAAGCATGTGAAATTAATCTTACCCCAATGCTTCGTATTACCCATAGGCTTACAGCCATCAATAACCCTACTCCACTTTTGTTGAAAGCGAGAGACTCTTCAAAAACAATGCCTATATATCCAATTCCAAACAGCAATGCCATAGCAAGATCCTGTCATGGTTTATTTCATCATATCAACTTCTAATCTTCATTGTCATACATAGAATTCATTAATTTTAAGTTCATGTTCTGTGGCAGACAATCAAATTAAAGAAGCATGCCACAATCATTGTTGGCAAGTACCTGATTTGCTGCAACCCATGATTGGTTGATGGCCACTGCCCCTGTGGCAGCCGCTGCAAAAACTGCAAGGGCTTTTAGCAAGTCAGTCTTTGGCTGGTATGATGCTGCAAATTCTTGCGAGCTTGTTTCGTCGAGTGAACATAAAGGATCACATGTTCTGGATTCTGGCGCCGACTCCTGATATATGCCAAAGCGTCAATTTAATGAGTAAAGTAACAGTCGTGAACATGAATGCACTAAAGAGCAAAAAGAAAAGGAAAAAAAACGAGAAAACAAAGCTAATCCATTTCGTAAATGTCATTCAACGATGAAAAGTTAACAAGCTACGTTCTCAGTCAATAAGTTCCCGACCAACTATTCCTTTGAAGAATTTGGCGTAAGTTCTGACTAATGTCACAAAAATAAATCCCCAATCTGAAAAAGGAACACTACTTGTTAATTAGATAACAAATGAAACTGGATGTTATCTCCATTCCAGTAGAAGGGATTCAAATCCCACATCAAATAAATTTATGAGCGAATCAGATAAATTTTGAAACTTTCCAAACCACAATACCATAATCACGAATTTGTTTCAGAATATACATGGAAAATCAATTTTGTACATCATATGCTAAATGCTACTAGTCCAAGCCACTAACGAGGAAAGAGGGAAATGGGCACCCTTAAAAAACTGAAGCTTTATGAAACTGGTAAGGAAACAGAACCTGCAGCTGTTTATCAATGTTTGGCTGTTCAGATTGTTGTTGTATTGAAGAAGCAGGAGAAGATGATGATGACCCTTTGGCCTTATCTTCAGCTCTAGCAAGCAGTCCATTACCAAGCACCCCTGGACCTTTTAATCCACGCCAAGATGGGGAAAAACAAGACCGAGAGGGCAGTGACGATAGAGAAGTATGAGGAGATAGAAACGTGTGTTTCTTGAACTGGCGTCTGGGGTTTAAGTGGTATGTTCCGATGGACAAGGATGCCATCAAAGCTAACGAGTCTATAAGACAAAGTCGTCTTAGGCTATAACTCTGGAGCTAAAGATTCTACTTTTGTTTGAGTCGTTTGCCAGTTGCACAAGAAAGCCAGCCCACATGCTCAGGATCAAATGGCGTTCCGCAATATCACTATTATTGTTAGTGTCTAAATATTTATTTAAATTTTCGTTCACCCAAGTCATTTAAATTAGTTTTATGATATTTATTGTTAATGGTTTATGAATTATGAAAATCATTATTTTTTATGGAGAAATAGAAAAATAGGAAAATAACCATTCCCGACGTGTCATTTTGTGCCTCTCATTTATGTCACCTCGTCATCTGCGAGAGCTGCCAGCTGTAACTTAGCCCTACGTTTGGTTGCTGTTTTTATGGATAGGGACAAAAGACAGGGACAGAAAAATTTTGTCCCCGATCTATTTGCTTGCTATCCCCACTAATTTCTGTCCCGACTCCGGAGACAGAGACATAAAATTTTTGTTCCTTCCAAAACCAGAAGACAAGAAAACGAAGACGGAGACAAAAACAAAACACA
>JANIIA010000192.1:63977651-63995901 GCA_027478495.1 Erythroxylum alaternifolium | reverse complement strand
TTATTTACCTAAAGCCAATACCCAAATACTAAACATGAAATACCATTTCACAAATTTTAAGAATGTGTCAATTAATTATTTAAGTCTTTGCAAGTTTGCAATTTTCCATTCTCAATTTTAAATTTTAATTTAAGTTGTTTCAACTTACAAACTTTCAATTAAATCAATTCACTTCATCAACATTATTACTGATTCATTACTGATTCACATTAGGTCGTGCATTTCATTCATCCAAAAATTTAACATAAATTTCTCTTAATCAGTTAAACCAATCCATAAAACCAAACCAGAAATAAACCAAAACAAAACTGTGAACCATTTAACTCCAATATCCAACCCACGTAAATCACAAATCTAATTCAAAATTTAATTTCAACTTTCAACTTCCAAGTTTCTACCGATTCATAATAAAAAATGCAATTAAGTAGGAAAAAATCTAAAAGTCAAAAAACACACCCAAAAACTAATTCACAGCTTCAAGTTTTTGGGTTAGGTGATGAGTTGGGTTTAGATCTGGGGCGAGCAGCAGCATTCTCCTCCTTCAGATGTTCAGTGGTGACGAATGCATGGTGCGGTGGTCCTTGTAGAGGAGGGTTGAAGACGGTGGTGTGTTCGAGACTTTGCATGGAGGAGTCGAAGAGGGCTAAAAATGGTATGATGCTGGCGTGGATCGGGGAGAAAGATGATAGATGCTGGAGAAGGGGCAGCACCGCCGGAGAGGGAAAGGAGAACGAGAGAGCGAACGGAGGTGAGTGAAGTGAGAGACAGTGAAAAAATCAAAAGAAGCAGAAGGTTCTTCAGGTGGGTAAGGCACACAGTGGTTTTTAGGTTAAAATTTTTTAATATTTGCAAAATAGTCTTTACATTTTTTAAAAATTACGGTACCGACCGGAACATGACCTGTATTTTGAATACCTGCACGGTACTGATCAGTATCTAAAGTCGATACCAAAAATATGAATACTGTTATGTTTTTTAGCCGGTGCGGTACATACCTGTCAATACCGGCTAGTACAAAATAGTATTCATACCGTTGCTTAGAATCTATATGATCAACATTCCATTATAAAAACAAACTCTTCTTAAAGTTTTGTCAAATGGTTATATGTCCCCAGTGCTTTTACTTGTATCAAGCCGTTATGATTAGTTCAAGTCTTCATTTAAATGCTTATATATGAACGTCGATTTGAGTATTGTGTGTTTGAATTTATGTATCATTTAAGTTTTTGATAATAAGGAATTATTATAATCATGATTTTAATAACATGATTTTGCATACCTTTGTACCAAGACTTGCGGATGGTAGTATCCCTATACTTCCAGTAATCATTGAAGCCTCATCAGAGAGTGTCCATCAGTAAATAATATTCTGTCAGTAATATTTACCGATGGACTTAAAAATTTCATCGCTATGTTTAGCGATGGAAAAAAATTATTTGTTGGTAAATTACAAAAGGAATATTTTTATTTCCTTGCTAAAGATTATCGACGACCGTTTCTCTGACATCTCTTGCGATCGATAATTTCTATCAGCAAATTCGCTTGTCAAGGAAAAACCTTCACATTCTGTCGGTAATTTTCACCGCTAAACACCCATTTTCTTGTAATGAATAAGTAAACATGACTTCATTCCTTAATATGGAATCGTAATCATTCTTATACTAATTTATGAATGTGTGATGTTATGCTACACTATAACAAAAACCACATTTGGCTATGAACAAAATCATCGCTAAAAGTCTCAAAATTGTCACAAATGACTATTTATATTAGTTGCCAAAAATGTCGTCAAATCCTTGTAGTTGAAAACTATAGGTGACGTGTTTTGGTAATCGTCGTTAATAGTTTTTTTCTATGCTTTATTTTCATAGCGAAAAACTGTTAGCGAAGTTTTGGGAAATCATTACCAATACTTTTTAGCTATGCTTAGTTTTCGTAGCTAAAAATTATTAGCTACGTTTTCGTTTCCAAAAAGGTAGCTAAATGATTTTAACTATGTTTCTTAAAATGTAGCCAAAGGTTTTTAGTTATATTTCCAGAAACATAGCTAAATGTTTTTAGCTACATTTTCTAAAATGTAGTCAATATTTTAATATACATTTTAATGAAATGTTATACCATGTTAATTATAATTATTTGTGACATTTTTAATCCATATTATTATATATAATATTTAGTTTTTTTGTTGTTAATTTATCATACAAAAAGAACTGATAATTTGAAGAATTGTATATAAAAAGTAAAATATCATTAAATTATACCAATAAAAAGAATATTCTTCTTATACAATAGTTTAATTACAACCTTAACAATTCTTATAATCAAAATAATAAATATAAAGATCATTTTACAAATTATAAATGCTAAGATTACAAAAAAATTTACAACGTAACTGAGATGACTAGCTAGGTTTGTCCATATCGATGAGAACAATTTCATACCTCGACCATCTTATACAAAAGAAAAGCAATGAGAATCGTGAAAGCAACTTTAAGATCAGTAAAGTGCCTGAAATTATGCATAATTAAACTAGTTTGTTTTCAATTAGTAAATGAAAAAGGCATCATATATGAAGATAAGCTAATCAATTAAATATTGTGGGATTAAGCAGAACTAAAAGACCAATCGTTAAGCCCAATAATGCACCCACAAACAAGACATATTACCTTATACTCCTTAAACATGATAAAACATACGTTTACTCAATGACATTAGTATCCAAATTACCGATACCTTCATAAGCCATACACAAAGTACGACGAGAAGTTTAAAAGTTAAAAAGTCATGATGAGACAACATTATTAAAACAAAGCGAGTGTTTAGCCCCATTGACTTCTAGCAAACTAAAAGTTATACTCTCCAACTTGTCATATTCTCGAGACATCATAATCAGAATGGATGATAACGAAGAAAATATGTTTAATTGCATAGTGAAAATAAAAATAGATCTAGGAACATGACTAAGAAGTAGTATATACACTATAGAAACTCCTTGTTATGAATGTGTAAGTAAGGATAAACCTGTACTATTTAGAAGACAATTGCCATATTCAAAACTTTTAAAAGTCAAATGTCAAAAGTAAATCCCAACTAAAAAGTAAGAAAGAAAATTAAACGGAAGAGCTTAAATCATAATATTAAGATGGTACAATATTCTAACACAATAATGAATCTCTAGACATTCTTAATAAAAAGCAAGTAGAAGACTCACATGAATAAAACTAAAAGCTCAAAGGAGGCTCCTCAAAGTGGTGATGACCATTAGAGAGGTTATAAATTATGTAGCAATGCCCAGATATATAAGATTCTCCCACTTAGTTACCTCCTCTATCAGAAACAAAAACCAGAAAGAAACAAAACTTACAATTAATTTAAGATAATCGAATTGAAATCATATACTATAAACTGTTGTTTCACTCTTCATACAAAATGTGAAATCTTAACCTACAATGGAACTTTACTAGTAATAATTCCCCTTATCATTCCTAACATATCTCATTAGTCAAGTAGCAAAGTAATTCACAAACAAAAAGAAAAGAAAAACCCTGAAAGTCAAATACCTAAACTCGTTACATCCATAAGCAATTGGAATTCTTCAACTATAACTTTACTGAATTCATATTCAAAAGTGGCCAAAGTCAAAATCTAAACACAACAACGATAACGAGAAGGGGATTTACGAGCATCGTTATGATGAGCAAAGGAAGCAAAGCTTCTCTTCAGAGGAGTAGGCGAGGCTCTAGAGCTGCCCCAACGAGGTGCCCAGAGAGCTCTAGATCCAATCAACGCCATCATTATATTTTAGTGAGAGAATAAAGGTTTTGGGTTCAGAATTTTGTTTTTGTTTGTGTAGAGGATGAGATAGTGTTTTTGTTTTTGTTCCCCTTGTATGAACTTTCTCGTGATTGTTTCCTCCTATAATTATTTGGCTACAATTTTGAAAAAATTGTCAACTAAAAATCCACATTTAGTTATAGTTTTAAAAATCGTCACCAAATAAACTATAAGAGTCACGACATAAAGGTTAATAAGAGTCACCACATAAAGGTTAATTTTTTAGCGACGATTTCAAAAATTGTCACTAAAAAGTTTGGCTGCGATTTTTAAAATCATTGCCAAAGTGTGAGTTTTCCAATTTTTACTAACTTTTAGTTTTTATCTTAAGTTAAAACAATTATGCAAGTCTACTATTGGTGACGATTTTTAAAATCATTGCCAAAATGTGACTTTTTCATTTTTTACTAACTTTTAGTTTTTATCTTAAGTTAAAACAATTTTGCAAGACCAACAAATATGAGTCAATTACATTAGGAACAAATTTATTTTTTAATTAATTAACTTCCACTTAACAAATCAAATTTATAAAATTTTGATTTTTAAAAAACTTTTCCTCTTCAATCTCAAATTTCAAAACAATAACTATAAAAAATAAAAAATAAAAAATCAAACTTTTTGACGTTTTTAAGTTGATCCTTAATATGAATATAAATAAAATTTATTTATTATATAAAATTAATGTCTAACAAAAATAAAGATTTATTTGTACAATAAAATTTTAAATAATGCATTATTAAGTTTTATACAAATAAAATTAATTTTATAAATGGATATTAACATTAAAATTTGATTTAATATTTATTTAATTTCTTATGAAAACTTGAAGTGCTCATTTATATATATTGCGACTTTTAGCTACGATTTCTAAAAACATAGCCAAAAGTGCCATTTTGACTAACTTTTAGCTTTTATATAAAGTTAAAACAATTTTGCAAGACCAAATAAATATGGGTCAAATACATTACTAACAATTGCTTGTTGTCCAAAACATATTTATTTTTAAATTAATTGAATTCCACTTAATGAATCAAATATATCAAAACTTGATTTTTTGAAAACTTTGTCTCCTCAATCTTAATTTTCAAAACAATAACTATAAAAAAATAAAAAATAAACTTTTTGACGTTTGTAAGTTGATCCTTAATATGAATATAAATAAAATCATAGCCAAAAGTGTCATTTTCAGCTACACTTTTTAAACATGTAGCCAAAATCTTACCCTTTTGTGATGATGTTACAAAAGTGTCACCAAAGGCTTAACTTTCGATGACAATTTTCATAATCGTCACTAAAGGACTACCCTTTGGTGATGATTTTCAAAATCATCGCTAAAGGCTTACTTTTAGTGACGATTTTTAAAACGTAGTCAAATGTCTACCTTGTTATAGTGACACTTGTCTTCATCGTACACAATTTTTAGATGTTTTTAGTGTAATGAACTTGTTTTTGGTTAATGAGCCTATTTTAACTTTAGTCTTTGAGCACACACACACACACACACATCATTTTATCCTTAAATTTTAACTAACTTTTTGAATTTTGTTTGTGGATTTATTTTGAGTTTAAACTTTTCCTCAAAATTTATTAGAAATTTGTATTGTTTTACTTGAATTTTAAAATTTTATTCTTCATAGTTGAAAGGTTTGCTATCTTGTCTCGTTTGCTTTCCATTCATTAGGTGTTAGAATATGAAGCTTGCTTTTGTCTATATACTAAGAAAGTTTGAACTTATGTGCAAATATTTTTGGGAATAATCTTCCTTTTCCTCTTTCTCAAGTTTATTTGGGTATAAAATTTTTTGTTGGTACTCTTTGACAATTTTTTTGGTCTCTCCCTCCTTCTCTTTATCATTCTCCTCATTCTTCTTCTATTGCACATATGCCTTTTTCTTCTTCTCTTTCTTTCTAACTTCTAGCTCCTTTTCACTCCTCAAAATTATTTCTTTCATTTACTTGTTTGAGTTTGGTCAGTGTTGTTAGGCAGAGTATTTGGTTGTATTTCAAAGACAAGCTTAGCAAGTTACCAATTTTGATTTTTCAAGTTATGGATGCCTTCTTGGTTTCAAAGAGACACTTCAGTATTTTGGAAGTGAGCCCTCAGATGTAATAATAAATTCTGTCATAAGCTCCTTAAGACTTGACTTTCTTTCTTGCCATGTTATTGCTAAAATTCAGTTGGAATTTGATTGTTCAATGAGAAGTTAGGATAGTTTCTCCACTACCGATCATAGGTATTACTATAGAGATTATTTTGAAACTAGTACTTATAAAACTAATATGCTCACTCGGCTACTCCATATTATAATGTGCATGGCATTCATAACTAGAGTGTCTACCATCATAAATGTCATAACTCATCACTTATGCTGGTTAAGCTGGCAAATACATATTATCAAGTTTCTTGTTCAAAACTTACAACTTCCTTAAAAGCGATGGTCTGGCATAATCCTCCATAGTGTAATGTCCTCTCTATCCTACCATTGTATTTGGAGTTATAATACCTAAATTCTAAAATTCAACAAACAAACATAGGATCAAGAATAAAATTCCTAAAATAAATAAATACAAAAAATAAAGAAAATTATCTTAATAAAAAAGTGTTTTTAATTTCTTAGCCCTCAGTAATAACATCAAAAAATCGATGTGATATGCGTATCCAAATTAAAGAAATACTAAAGATCAATTAGACATGTGCATTTATTGTTCTTATAGTATAATGTAGTGAATACAAATGTCGATCCACTAAGGACTGCAAGCATTAGTACTAACCATTTTCTATTATCTAATATAATAAAATGAATAATTTAATTAACAAAAAAGGTTAATAAAACTAAAGTTACTAATCTAGGATAACAAGCTAAAGTAACATATAAGAATGGACTAATCAATTGATAATCAAGATCTAGATGAAGAATCCTCATATATGTATGTTAATTTAATGATTAATCCTAGTTTCTTAAACCAATAAAAACTTTAATGTTACAACCCTATTCTTTCTCAAGAAATATAAACCTTATCCTTAAATTAACTTATTGAAGCTCTGCCTAATACATTACCTTACTCTTTGAATTCTCGTGGTAAATTTGACTCTACCCTAGAAGATTTATATGGTCATATCTATAAGATTTTATGTAACTATTATTACTTATGTCATGACCTGTTCATACATACGATTTCTCAATCCTATATGTAAAATTCAAAATTGAATCAAAACGTTAACATATTTTAATTCAAATATAAGAAATGATCCTGAATAATTCGTAAGTAAACTTATTTCTTCCATTAAATCAAAGAATTATAATAAATTAATAGTTATAGGATTCATCCCTTCTAGATCTATCCCAATTTAGTTCATACTAAGGTAAAGAAATTCAACAATAATAAAGAAATAAAATAAGTTAAATAAATAGTTCTCATATATCTTGGAATCTTAATTTTTTAAATTAAATCTTGATGAAATCTCCTTCTTTGGCTCCAAAGTTGCTCTTTTCTTGTCCTAAGATGCCTTACTTCGGTTCCTTCTAACTATACCTAGTCCCCTGATCTTGTTTTTACTTTTCAAACACAAAATCCTAAAAAAAATTCTAAGTGTCTCACCCAACATATGTCCAATATGGACTTATGTTATTCCCTTTTTTTACAGTTGCAAAAAAACGTATTTTACTTAAACATCGCTGTAAATATGAGTCCTTAACACAAACCTGTGTTAACCTTGTATAGATATAGTAACTCCTTAATCATATATTTGAGGATTATCACTTATGTTCTATCAAGCTTGAAAACTTTATCTTTATACTAATGATGTGGGACCTTAAGTCTTAAGTAAGAGTGTAGTTCCTAATTATCACTTATGTTCCATCAAGCTTGAAAACTCTATCTTTATACTAATGATGTGGGACCTTAAGTCTTAAGTAAGAGTGTACTTCCTAATGATGAGAAGTCTATCAATGATAAAGAGTGGAACGCAGATTATTGCATCACATATCATTATATGGCATAGGTATGTTACATAAATTTTGCTTCAAGCTTGCTTTATAGTCCATATATGACATATTCTTTTGTAGGCAATATATTCCTTAGTTGTCTACAACAAATGTGTAAACCTAGAGATTCAATGATTATGCTACCAATTTGACCTAGTTTAAAAGATAAAGTTATAAAGGTTATTGATCGGAATGATAGAGATCAATAATAGTATATGGAGATTAAAACTCTATAAAGTGCACTTGATCAATGTTATGCTTAGATCAAAGTTTATGAGGAGTAGATCTTACAATTAGATGAGGCCTTTTATGATTAAGAAGCTTATTTCATAAGAAAGGACTTCAAGTCAGATGATTTTCATACTTTTCTCAAAAGTAGATCTTTGATTAGATGATTTTCATACTTTTCTCAAAAGTAGATCTTTGAGGCTTAAAACTATGACAACGTGACATAATCGTACCTCTAGATATTTTATTCAAATAAAGATTTAGAAAAAAGAGTAGAAATGTAGACCTATTAATCAACTTATTATACATTATGGGCATTCCCAGTCTTTTGATTTATGATTTTGAAATAGACGATATTGTAGCCCTTATTTAAAAATAATCGATTAGTATCAAAAGGAAGTGCAAATTACAATGCTAATAGCAATGATGAAGTCATGTCTAGACTTATAAAATGATATTAGATGTCTCTTATCATGTCATTTTGTTGACCAAGATTTTTTTTATTGTAGTCTCTTTTATTTTATAAAGTCTATATCTATTTAGATGTTTTTTTATTTTATTAATCCATAGTTTATTACAATTAAATTATATAGATATACTATTTGATGTTACTTAACTTCTTTGGAAATATGACTTTTGAGGATTTATTAAATTTTCTAATTTGGGCATTCTTTAGACCCTTCAAGTTTAGGGATTGTCATTTTGATGCTTTGAGGTCTTTCAAATATTTTATTAGACATTTTGAGATTATTTGAATTTGTTTTTTATATCTCATGAACACCATTTTTTGAGATTATTTAACTCTACCATATTACTTTTTGCTATTTTGATGTTTTGAGACTCCTTGAGTTTGTTGTTTTATATTTGACAAAACTGACATTTTGAAACTATTTAAGTCTGAAGTTTTTGTATTTTATGAGTTTGATGTTTTAAGATTTCTTGAACCTATAGTATCAAAAGGAAGTGCAAATGACAATGCTAATAGCAATGATGAAGCCATGTCTAGACTTATAAAATGATATTAGATGTCTTTTATCATGTCATTTTGTTGACAAGGATTTTTTTATTATAGTCTTTTTTATTTTTATAAGGTCTATATCTACTTAGATGTCTTTTTTATTTTATTAATCCATAGTTTATTATAATTAAATTATATAGATATACTATTTGATGTTACTTAACTTCTTTGTAAATATGATGTTTGAGGATTTATTAAATATTCTAATTTGGGCATTTTTTAGACCCTTCAAGTTTGGGGATTGTCATTATGATGCTTTGAGGTCTTTCAAATATGTTATTAGACATTTTGAGGTTATTTGAATTTGTTTTCTATATCTCATGAATATCATTTTTGAGATTATTTAACTCTACCATATTACTTTTTGCTATTTTGATGTTTTGAGACTCCTTGAGTTTGTTGTTTTGTATTTGAGAAAACTGACATTTTAAAACTGTATAATTATGAAGTTTTTGTATGAGTTTGATGTTTTAAGATTCCTTGAACTTATCATTTTGTTTTTTATTAATCTTTTGTTTTATATTTCGTGAATTTGATGTTTATGTTTTTACTAGTTTAATGTTTTGAGACTTCTTGAGTCTGTCATTGTACTTTTAGTTAGAATGATATTTTAAGACTATTAAGTTTGAAGTTTTATGTTATGTGAGTTTAACGTTTTGAGACTCGTTGAGTCTACCATTTTGTGTTATATGAATATAAAATTTTAATTGAACTAAAATCAGTTGTCTACAATAAATTTGTAGATTTAAAGATTCAGTAATTAAAGTACCAATTTACTAAACTTAAAAGGATAAAGTTATACAAGATGTTAACCAGAATGATGGAGATTAATAATAGTGTATGGAGATTAAAAATATATAAAATGCACTTAATCATTGTTATGCTTATAACAAAGGTCATGAGGAGGAGATCTTGCAATTAGATAAGGCCTTTCATGATTAAGAAGTTTGTTTCATGGCGAAGGACTTCAAGTTAAACGTTTGTCATACTTTTCTCAAAAGTAAAGCCTTTGAGGCCAAAAACTATGACAATATGACACAATCCTACCTCAAGATATTTTAGTCATATAAAGACTTAGTCAAGAATAGACACGTAGACTTATCAATCAACTTATTATACACTATAGATATCCCAATCTTTTGAATTTTGATTTTGAACCTAAAGGGAGTGCAGACGATATTGTAGCCCTATTTAAAGATAATCAATTAATATTAGAAGGAAGTTCAGATAATAATGCTAATAGCAATGATGAAGTTATACCTAGACTTGTAAAATGATATTAGATGTCTTTATCATGTTATTTTGTTGACAAGGATTTTTTATCTGTGGCTTTTTATTTTTATAAGATTTATATCTGTTTGGATGTCTTTTTATTCTATTAATCCATATTTTATTATGATTAAATTATATAGATATACTATTTAATGTTTCTTAATTTCGTTCTAAATTTGAATTTTGAAGATTTATTAAAAATTTTAATTTAGGCATTTTTTAAGCCCTTCAAGTTTGGGGATTCTTATATTTTCATTTTGACACTTTGAGGTCTTTCACGTATGTTATTATACATTTTGAGATTATTTAACTTTATTGATTGTGTCTCATGAACATCACTTTTTGAGATTCTTTAACTCTATCGTATTACTTTCTATTATATTGATGTTTTGAGACTCCTTGAGTTTGTTTTTTTATATTTGACAAAACTGACATTTTGAAACTCTTTGAGTTTGAATTTTTTGCATGTTATAAGCTTGATGTTTTAAGATTCCTTAAACCTGCCATTTTGTGTTTCGTGAATCTTTTGTTTTATATTTCATGAATTTGATATTTTACGTTTTAACTAGTCTAATGTTTTAAGACTTCTTGAGTTTGTCATTATGCTTTTAGCTAGAATGATATTCTAAGACTATTAAGTTTAACATTTTATATTATGTGAGTTTTAGGTTTTGAGACTCATTGAGTCTGCCATTTTGTGTTACATGAATATGAATTTTATATTATTCAAGTCTTATGTTTTGGGAATTTAGATTAAAATTTCAAGATCATGAAATTTAAATTTTATATTATAAAAACTTGAAATCGAAATTCATTCACAAAAATTTACGAGTTTAAGAATGATAAGGTCTAAGATGTTGGCCATTTTAGATCCTAAGATTTTTTCATCCCTCAAATCTTTCAAGTTTATATGTATTAAGTGTGATGATATCTCTTTCTCTGTGTGGCCCTCTCCAATTTGGAGTTACTTTTCCTTTGGCTTCTAATATATCAATAATGTCAGTTGTTCTTAAGTTGAGTTGACTCTTTTCTATGATTTGTTTATAACTCTTCTTTTTGGACAAGTGAGATTCTAATCCACAGTTTTGGTAATAAATAAAATATGTTACTATTAATTTTTCGTTGGTGATTTAGTAAGCTAACATTTGAAAGATCAAGTTCCATAAAAAAAGTAACATGGGTAAATAAGCCAAATGAAACAATTGAGCAAAGGATGAAAAAAAGAGCAAAGTGAAGCACATGTGCAATTTAAGTGGATAGCTAAGAACAAAGACGAATCAAACATATCAAGACTTAAGCAATTTATCATAATATTTCATGTAACCTTATCTTGTTCGTTTAAATAAACTAATTATAATATTTCATGTAACCTTATCTTGTTCATTTAAATAAACTAAGGACCGAATCATTGCATGACAACTTACATATAGGGAATAAGGCATAAATTCTTTCATAATCAAGGGGATATTATTTGCTTTTTAAAGAAAATCCCTCTTTTTATTTAAACTAACATTTTAGGAATTTTTAAAATTATTTTGATGTTAGTAGTTGAAGATTACTCAATTTGAACAATTTATTTACTATGGTCAGACTCAATTATGGATTTCCAACCATATTCTTTATTGGGGAATGCATCATTTCAATAGTTACTTTTTAAACGATAAAGTCTTCTCTATACATTAGAGCCCTTTCCTTCAGTTAATTAAGAGTTTCAAAAAATTATTTTAAGAGGTTTGATCAATTAATATAGTGATTTGGACAATTGAATTTAGGGTTTTAAATAAGTTGGTTGACCAATATGGTAGTTTGGTTGATCAGTATAGCAAGATCAATATCTTTTAAGAGTATATACCATGAGTTTGTGACTATATTATTCTATCAATATACCAAAATGGTCAACTAATATATTAGAATGATTGACCATATTATTGTTTCTAGTCGCTGTAATAACTAGTTTTTTAAGAATATTTTATTTTTAGCATAAATAGACCAAATATGAGTTATAAGAAGTAGGTTAGACATATTAGAGAGTTTTTAAGAGTTTTAATATGCTAGAGCTTACATGTTTATATTGCATAAAATGTATTAAACTTTTGTTTGTTAGTGTAAAGAAGTTTTGTAGTGGTATACTTAAATTGAGAAATTTCTTAGGATATACTTAGTGAGGTTTACTCTTAATTTTGATCATGATTTGTAAAAGGTTACTTGATAAGATGTGATTTGCTTATATTAATTGGATTCATCTTTATGTTTTTAAGTTGATTTTTGGTGCTTAATTGGTAAAATTAATATTTATTTTGTTTTAGAAGTTGACAGGTAACGATGGACCAAATTTGACTTTGAAACAACTCATTGGAGCATCATTTGTCAAAACCATAAACTTTAGAAGGAACAAAATGACAAATAATTAGAGTGGGTAAGGTGAGATCACGCCTAGATCCAGATTCACTCTAAGAAGTTTAGTTTAATTAAAAGACTTATTCTCAGCATATTATATTAGGATTTTGATTTTTTTAAAGATTATTTTTGAAATATTGAAAAGTCTTTGGGTAGTAGAAAAAGGGGAAAACTTTACACACACTTCTCATTATTTCCTTGTCTTTTTTATTTTATTTTCTTATTTCTTCTATCTTTAGTGTGGAGCTATACTATATGTGGCTAAATATAAATTTTCTAATTTAGGGGGAATCAAAACTCTAATTGTAACTTTGTGAGGTTTTATTCTAAACCTATATTTTTATTTAAATTTAAGTATTTCTTGTTTCATGTTTTTTCCATAAGTAGTTAATATTGATTGATTTGACAAATTGATTTGAAGTTGATTATTCTATTGTTATCCATGAATCAATAATCTGTAATTGTCATAAATGATTGATATAAATAGGAAGTATTATGTATGGGCATACTATTATTATGTATTCGTATTAGTTTCAATTTTTTCTTTATTATTATGTATTATCAGTATTCTATTATTAATATTTTGTATTTGTACCTTTATTATTTGTATTCTTTGTAGCTATTTTATTTGGTTTTGTTTTATTCTATTTCTTTTTGTACTTATTTAATTTTATTTATCTCCACGCTTAACGTATCAGTTTTCATCAGCATCCCTTTTTATTGTCACATCTATATTGTGGGTCTACCGGAAACAGCCTCTCTACTATGTAGGGGTAAGGCTACATACTATCAGACCTCCCCAGACCCCCGCCTCATTGCGGGATTTCAAACTGGGTGATGATGATGATGATGATGATGAATAGGAAGTAGCTTATTTATGTATTTGCATATTTAACTTATAAGAAAAAAACTAAATTGAATAGATTTAGCTTTCTTAATTATTTAATTTAAGGTTAGCCTTTTTCATTAAACTTATTGCTATCACTTAATTGATACATAATGCTATCGTACCCAATCAATTAATGGTCAATTTTGATTTGAACGCTAGGTTTGAATAAATTAATTTAGGAAAATTGAGATTTATTATGGCTATCCTAATAGGTTTCAGAATAACTGCTTGAATTGTAAAAATCTATTCTTTTTAGACAAATGATTGAAGTTCCAATTGGGTGAGATCATTAATGTGAATCAGAGTTAAGTAAAATTGAATTTCTCAATTTTATACTTAATTTATTTTAATTCCTTGTCAATTTTAGTTAATTAGTTAATAAGACATAAACCTCTATTTTGTTTTGTTAATTGGAAATAAGAAATCAAATTTTAATTCTCTTGAGATTTGACCTAATTTCATGATTATTACAAGATTTTCGCTTATCGAAATTGATTTTGATGTCTTTGACAATTCATTCAAAATTTTGGCACTATTGTCATGGAACTATTTTAGCTTCTTAATTTTTTCTTTATTTTACATTTAACTGCTAATCTTTTGTCTTGTATAACTTGTTCTTCTTAAATATCTAAATTGCAATATATTCTAAATATTGAGAAGATAGCATGTCGTTTAAGGAAAGAGACTAAGTAAGGAAAAAAATTTACCTTTAAAGGTGAAAGTAAAGATAAAATTAAAAGGGAAGATTCTAATTTCCAAGAATTTGAACAAAAGATGCAAATCGTAATACTAGAACGCTGAGAGAGTTAGCTGCACCAAATTTGAATCAACAACTTTTATGTATAAGATTTTTAGATGTTGAGGTAGCTTTTGAATTAAAATATGGTTTGATTCACTTACTCCTTATCTTTTGTGGTCTTGTAGGTGAAGATGTAACCCTTGAAATAATTTCATATTTTTTGCTCTGGAGTGAAACCACAAGGAGTAACATAAGTGTAAATTAATCTTAGATCCTTTCCATTCTCGTTAAAAGATAAGGCAAAGGATTGGCTTGATTATCTTCTTTATGGCTGAATGAAAATAAGGAATGAAATGAAATGATTTTTCTAGGAGAAGTTTGTTCCTATATCATGAGCTACCAATATAAGAAAAAAGATAAATGTGATAAGACAATTCACTAGAGAAACATTGTACAAATATAAGAAGAGGTTTAAGGAATTATGTGCTAGTTGTTAACACCATCAGATTCCTAAACAACTTTTGGTTCATTACTTTTATTAAGGGTTATTGCCAATGGATAGGAGTATGGTATATACAACTAGTGGATGAGTTTTCGTAAACAAATACCAGCAGTGTCCAATTCAAACATGGTAAAAAAAAGCTCAAAAATTAAGGATAAAGATGAATGGAGTTGTTAAGGGCGTGAATGAGGTAAGTATTACTAACTTTGCGGATACAATTTCATATTTAATGTTTTGGTTAGTCAAATGGCTATAGGTGAGCTACATTTGGCAAAAGTGGGCAAAATATGTTCATTCTCTGAGCATCCTACATATTTTTACCCTACATTGCAACAAGACTTTATTTAAAAAGCTAATGCAATAGGGGGATTTCTTAATTAACCTCAATGGAAATATGACCCTTATTCAAATCATTTTAATCTAAGATAGAAGAATAAATTGAATTTTATCTATATAAATCAAGGAGCACAATAAAGATACTAACCTCAAAATTTCAATAGACAACCTTAACACTTACATATGCTCAATATTAATCCTTAAATTTAGGTATATCCTTGGATGAAATTGTTAAGGAGATTACTAATAACACTAAAAAATTTCAAGATGAAACAAAGGGAAAGGGTTCATAATTTAGGAAATCACCACCTTTATTAGTAAATTTGAAGCGTAAGCATCAGGAAAATGACCTTCACAAAAGGAGATAAATCTTAAGGATAATGTGAGTGAAATAACGTAGAGAAGTGGGAAGGAAATTCAATATGGATCTTCTTTACCAATTGAGGTAGAAGGGCATGAAGAAGGAGGGAAGAAAGATGAATCTCCAGCTTAAGATGTAGTAAAGGTAAAAGCTGATTTGTCTTTACCTATACCATTTAATGCACATGTATAGGCTAAATCAAAAGAAGAGGGATTTGTGTGTGTGTGAGAGAGAGAGAGAGATTAAAAATCTTCAGAAAGGTAGAAATCAATATACCAATTCCATAAGCCATAAAGCAAATTCCAAGATATGCAAAGTTCTTAAAGGAACTATACATAAATAAAAGGAAGATGAAAGTTAAAGAGAGAATAATTTTGGATAAGAATTTATCATTTGTGATAAATAGGAAATTACCCAAAAAGGCGCAAAGATCTATGTATGTTTACACTTCTTTGTGTCATTGGTGATAAGAAAAATGAGCATGCCATGTTAGACTTAGGTGCATTGATTAATTTCATGCTATACTCAATTTATCAAGCTTTAAATATGAATTCTTTATAAGAAACTAATATGATTATTCAACTAGTTGATCATTCCTATATGCATCTTATTGGTGTTATGGAAGATGTCTTCTTTCATGTTAATGGTTTGGTATTTTAGTGGACTTTTATATCTTAAAAATGGATGGAGATAATGTGGAACATTTATCTTCAATTTTATTAGGAAGCTCATTTATAAATATGGCTAAAAAAACTTGATATGGATGAAAGAACTATTTTTGTTAAATTTTATAGAGAGAATGAAATTTAATATTTTCGAAGCAATGAAGTACTTTAACAATTTTCACAATATTTTTGTATGAATGTTGTGAATTCAATTGTGCAGGATATTTTTAAAGAAGAAAGGTTAGGTATTAAGTTGGAGTTTAAGGCTAAATTGGAAATGAATGAGCGTAATGATGAAACTTGTGAAGTTATAGAGGCTTTATCAATGATGTTAATAAATTCAAACACTTTAAATGCTTAGAAGAAAATGTTGTCTTTTATTTTACAAGCTCAGGAGATAGAATTGAAAGGCTTACTTGATCACCTAAAATGTGTCTATATGGGTGAAGGAGAGTTACTACATGCGATCATCCCTAAAAGATTGACTAAAGGGCAAGAAGAAAGGGTAGTAACACTTCTAAAGGAGTATAAAATTGCAATTAGTTAGACCTTGGCTGATATAAAAGGCAAAAGTCCCACAATTTATATATATAGGACTTTTTCAGAAGAAATTTTTAATGCAATAAGGGGACGATAAAGGAGACTCAATCTAAAAATGAAAGAAGTGGTAATAAAAGAAAATTTAAAGCTTTTGAATGTAGGTATAATTTATCTATTATTGAATATTGAGTGGGTAAGCCTAGTTCGTGTTGTTATAAAGAAAACTGAGGTGACAGAGATACAAAATTAGAATGATGAGTTAGTGCTAATGAGGGTATAAAATGGGTGGCGAATATGCATAGATTTTAGGAAGCTTGGCTTGGCTACTAAAAATGATAATTTCCCATTATCTTTTATAGATCAAATATTAAAAATAGTTGCTTTTAAATCATATATTTTTTTGGGTTACTACTAAATAAAAATTGCTTAATGATCAAGAAAAGACTACCTCTACATGTCATTTAGAACGTGCGCCTTTAGATGAATGCCTTCAGTCTTTGTACTGCTCTATATACATTTTAAAGGTGCATAATGAATATATTTTTTTTATGTACATTGAGAATTTCTTTGAAGGATTCATAAATGATTTCAATATTTATGGAGATTCATTTGATGATTGTTTAAATTATTTACCTAAGTTTCTTAAAAAATGAATAAAAACAAATTTGAAGTTGAACTATGAAAAATGTCATTTTATGGTTGATCAAAGCATCATTTTGGGATATATGATTTTATCTAAGGCGTAAAAGTTGATAAGGCAAAAATAGATTTAATTATGAACTTACTTTACCTTATAAACTTTAGGGAAGTTTGATATTTTCTTAAACAGATAGGTTTTACCTTAGGTTTATTAAATATGTTTCAAAGATTGTTATATTATTATTAAAATTGATATAAAAAGATGTTCCATTTGAATTTGGGAAGGAATGTCCAGAAGCGTTTGATAAGCCTAGCATTGTTGATAAATGTGCCTATTATTTAGCCACAAAATTAGATCTACCATTCGAGATTACATGTGATGCTAGCAACTATACAGTGGGAGTTGTTTTAAGCAAAAGGATCAAGAAACAAATTCATATCATTTATTATGTTTCAAGAACATTGGATGTTGCATTATGTGATTACTTTACAACTGAAAAGGAGCTTTTAGCAATTATTTTTGCTTTAGATAAATTTAGATCTTATTTGCTTGGCCTAAAGTTATTTTGTATTTTGACCATGCATCATTGAAATACCTTTTGGCAAAGAAGGAGCCAAAATTGAGGTTAATATGTTGGATTTTCTACTTAAGAATTTAATTTAGTAATAAAAGTAAAAAAGGAGCAGAAAATTTCGTGTCAGACCATCTGAATAGATTGGTAAGGGATGAAGATACTTTACCTATTTCTAAAACTTTTTATAATGAGTAATTATTCAAAATGAAAGGTACAATTCCTTAGTATGCAAATCTTGTTAATTATTTAGTAACTAGAACTTTACTAATC
>JANIIA010000192.1:63950062-63960357 GCA_027478495.1 Erythroxylum alaternifolium | reverse complement strand
GAGTAAGCCACCGATTGGTAAATTTAGCGACGGAATAAATCGGACGGTCGGTAACTTTTCCGTTGATGTTACCGACGGGTCACCTTTTCGGTCGGTAATTTTACCGACGGTAGGCAAACGTTCCGTCGATGAATTTAGCTACGGCCGAATCTCTGACATTTTTGACCGTCGGTTTATTCTGTCGGTAATTTGGTATACCGACGAAATATTTGTCGATTCCGTCGGTTATTTCCGTCTCTAATTCACTATTTTCTTATAGTGTTACAAATGACTTACTTGATTCTGACAGATTATTATGTGACATTTGATGACTCATGGGATATTTAACTCTATTTTAAATTTTACATTTATATATAGTCTTCGGAATACCTCTAATATGACACTCTGGTAGTTGTTTTTTGAGTGGCTTAGGTTTAGGAATAGGAACATCCTTAGTAAATGATTGGTATGGTATATTAGTGAGAGCATTAAATTTTACAGTTGATCGACCAACATCCTCCTCTTTAGTAGTCCCTTCTTATTCAATATCCTTTGGTTCAATAGCCTCTTCCTGCTCCTCTTCATGTTCCAATTGATTATTAGCACCATCACTAAGATCATTACCATCTAAAAAATGACAGTCACCTTTACACTCCCCTTGAAGTTCATAATTAAGGGTCTGAATTTCCTTTTGGTAGTCCACCTGAAGTTTAGCCTTAGAGAAATACACTGTATCTTCATAAAAGACTACATCCATTGTGATAAACATATGTTTAGTTGGAGGATGAGAATACCAATATCCCTTTTAGATTGTGACATACCCAAGAAAAACACACTGCAAGGCTTGTAAAACCAGCTTGTTATATTAATATTTACGGATATGCACAAATGCTACATATCCAAAAACATGAGGAGGCAAACTTGGTATTGGTGGAGTAGCAATAACATCAATAAGGACTTGAAATGGTGTTTGAAATTTAATAGAGTGGGGGGAAGTTCAATTAATTAAATATGATAGTGGAGGAAAGAGCTTCTCCCTAATAGGCCAATGACATATGAGCTTGAATTAATGAGGCACGAATAACTTCTAAAAAATGTTGACTTTTTACTTTCGGCTAACCCATTCTGTTAGGGTGTATCCACATAAGTATTTTGATTACTAATACCTTGTCCTTCCAAATAATATTCAATTTAAAGCTTTTATATTCTCCACCATTATCACTACGAAGAACTCGAGCTTGTTCATTGTATTGAGTTTGAGTTATCTTATGGAATTTTTGGAACAATAAATTCACTTCACTCTTATATTTTATTAACCATAACTAAGTCATCCTTATACAATCATCAATAAAAGTAACAAACCAATGAGACCTATCAAAAGCTAAAATTTTGGATGGACCCCATACATCAAAGTGAATAACCATAAAGTAAAAAGGACTTTTATTTAACACTGATGGAAATAAAATTTGATGACATTTGTAAGTTCAAAAACATCAAAGTGGAAACTAGAGACATCAAAATTTTCAAACAAGCTAGGAAATAATTTTATTAAGATACCTAAAGAACGCATACCCTAAATGTCAATGTCAGAGCCAGAGTTTAGCTTTATTTTTCTGCACCTTTGAGTCTTCCATAAAATACACTTGATAAACTTGTCTAAACTCCTTGATATTAGGCTCAAATAATACAACTTCCCTCTTATAGTACCACAACCAATTATTTACTTTGTATGTCCTTAAAGAGACAAAAGTTAGGCCAAAAAATTACAATACAAGATAAGAATATTGTTATTTGAGAAACATGCATGAGGTTACAATCCAAGGTTGAAGCAACTAAAAAAGAATCCAAATTTAGAGTATTAGTGAGAGTTAAAGATCCCTCCCTAACATTTGGTGCTTCATCACCATTGGCAGTAGAAATAAATTTTTGTAAAGACTGTTTGAGTTTAATAACCTATCTAGAATCAAAATTCGTATGATTTATAGCACCAGAATTAATTATCCATATATTATTAGAAACAGGTGCAGAAACATATTCTTACTATCATTATCTGTAGCTATTACTAATGTCGAACTCTTCTCAACAGCATCATCATTAGTTTTGGTCTTAGCAATAGTAACAGTTGGAGTCTTCTTGGAATTCTTCTTTTAGGTTGTTGGATTATGGTCCTTCCAATATGGATATCCTATAAGTTCATATAAGTGATCTATATAGTATGTCCAATTTAGTTGCAACGAGTGCATTTACGTATGGACTTTTCACTACCAACAGTTGTCTTTGATTTGTTCCCAACTACCATAACAACAACTACAAGGTTTCCAAAATCTCCTTTCAACGTTTCATGGCATACTGCCTCTCAAAAAATCAATTCATAGCATCCTTCCATGGTCAGAATTGATTCTTTCATTAGGATCTCTCCACAAACTTGTTCAAAAACATCATCTAAACCTACCAGGAATATATACGCCCTTATTCGTTCAATCAACTTTCGATATGCTTCCGTATCTTTAGGATCCTTTATGAAAAATTTTTCCCGGTGATCCAGTTCTTGAAAGACTTCAGTTAACTCTACATAATATTTAAAGAGAGGTCTTCTGCTTTTGTTTTGCAATGAATGCCTTTTGGTTCATGGCAAAAAACTGCAATTCATCACTTCCATCATAGAAGGCTTTTGCTAATCCACTCCATATTTTACGGGCTAAGGTAATTGTAAGTATCGCTTCATAATCTCTAGACTCATAGATATCACCAACCATCTTTTAACTTTTTTATTTTCAGCATACCTCTTCTCATAAACATCTTTAGATTCTGTAGATGACTTTGTTTTACCATAGACATAAAAGAGTTTTCCCCTTTCAACAATATGCATCTCTATCAGTTGTGACCAAACATCATAATTTGATTTAGAAAGAATGATGCCTACATTAAAAACTCCTTTGGATTGAACAACAATAGGAGCATGTTTTGATCCAGATGATTCACTTTTTTTTTCTCTCATTTTCAAAGGTTTTCTTAAGAAAGAAAATACTTTTGTTCATTAATCTTTTCTCTAAAACGCACTAGTTGTAATGTCCAATAAAGGAAGAAACCCTAACAATTATTCTTATAGCTAGAAATTAGGATTCTAAGAATATATTTATAACTATACAATCCTAAAAGTTATGGAGAAAAATCTCAATAGAAACTTGTTTCAATCTCCTTTATTCATCTTCTCATAACTTGCTTTAGAGAAATAATACTGTTCTCCAACAGACTGGCAAAAAACCAAAAAATAATAAGAAATTGTTCCCAATTCACAAGAACTAAATTCAAGGTTTAGCCTTCTGAGGAAAAAAAAAGGATAGCATTTTAAAAGAGTTAACATGCAATTAAACTAATTTGTGCCACAATTTGATTTAGTAGTTATTAGATAAGTACTAATAACTTACTTGGCAACATATCAATTTCAAAGTCTTCATCGTCAATTCAGTTTCTAAAATGTTAATTTCAAAGCTTGTTTGACCTAATTCCAACATCACAAAGTCTCAATAGTCCCTGCTTAAGTTGGCCAGTTTCTTGAAGATAAGATGTTCCTTGCATCATCTTTATGTTGGTTTTTATTTTAACGTAGAGCATGTATAGCTATAGTACCTGTATTAGATAGGGTTTGTGAAAGTACCTTTAACTTCTAATCAGCAGTAGTTTGTTTAGCCTAACACAAAAAATTAACCAAAACAGCCTCAGCCTCAACTGATCTATGATCAACAAACTAGAAAAGTAATCATTAAATTTCCTTATCAATAAAGCCAGTGTTCAAAATTTTTCTATTTTCCTTATCCAAATCCACTAATTACAATCTACTATAGCATATTTATACGTTTTTCTTTTCATTCTCTTGATTATTTTTTAAATAGTAAATTCATTAGCTACAACTTTAATATCTTGAACTTCAAGCACACTCATTCGTCATATGTATAATGTATAGGTTACGAGATAAGGGACAATATAGAATATATTACATTGAGATCATAAAAGTGAGCATAATATAATTAAGAAGAACCTGGTAATAAAAGGATATACATAGTAAATTTAAAAAGTATGAATTTTCATTATCATTAACTATTAAAGTATAGTTAATAATATTAAAGTATGATCAATAGAATTGATTGATGATAATCTTTTGGGATACACAAATATACAAAGAGATAATTATTACAAGGAAGAAAAAGTATTTTACCGAGAGTCCTTTAGCCACAATCCAAGTAAGTGATTTTATTAATTAATGATGTAACAAAACAAACACTATGATATTCTTGGATATAAAGTAGAGATATTCATCTAGGTATAGGTTTAATGAGAAATATTAGGAGTACCTTTTATTTGCTAACGTTGGAAACACTTCTATTAGTCGATGTGCTTTATAAAACACTTAAAAGCATGTTCCAAACATTCTCTTTAGATAATAGAGTAGTTAGATGGAAAATTCCGACGGATTCGATTAATTCTAAATTATCGATATCAAATATATTTTGATTTTCATTTTCAGTATTTTCTATACTGATTTATGACATGATGATTGATGAGCTTGGAATTGAGAGATTAAAAGAGTTAACTCTTGTTGATAAAAATGATATTGACTTTTAGCTAGATCTAAGGATTCTTTTATTGGTTTAAGTCCATTGGGATTACTAATCATAAATTGTACACAGTTATATCGTTTTTCATAGTAATCTATTTCATTTTGATATTGAAGAACTAGAGTTTGGATATAATTTATATGTTCTGATAGTTGTATACAAAAACTACAATTATTATTCATTGAAAATAAAATACATAATACAAAGAGTATACTGATAATTTATGTATTTGAGCAGGATATGATGTTTTCAGGTTGTGGGTCAAGATGTGTCTGCTGATAATGCTCTAGAAAGCGTTTATGCAATTGATATAGTTAGTTTTTTCTTGATTATAAATACTTGTATTATTTGTAATTCAGTCCTTGTAAAGTTGTATTTCGGCATCTAGTTGAGGTGAAGGTTGATAGATAAAAGCGAAATGTTGAGATCGGGTAATGAAATATGAAATTATTTGTTTACTGAGGTGTGCTTTTTCCGTTGTCAATTTGATGAATGTATACAGAGATTTACAAGACCAACAATCTGTATTAAGACTCATATCTGCTTCCTGAAAGGATGATTAAAAGAAAATTTGATAATCTATATTAGGATAGAAAAATTTATGAAGGAGATATTGTTGTAAGATAGGTATAACTCCATAACTAGTTAACTGATTAAAGAGATCAATAATGGTAGTTGTATTTAAACATACAAAACTAATAGATAACATAAATAAACATGGATGAAGATAATAAATACTAAATATTATTTGCATAATAAATGATGAAAGAAGAGTCTTAAAATGCATACCTGTATTCCTCGTTTCCTTTTAAACGCCAATCTGTAGGCTAAGATAGGAGAAAGAGGTTTACAGAGAGAGTTTAAGAGCCTTTATTTCATGTTTCGGCAACTATCGAGAGTTGCATTATATAGAAGAAAGGAGAAGAAACGACAAAAGACTAATAATACATCTGACAAGGAACTAACAAGGAATAAAGTGAAGAAAGCTAAAAGCTAAAGGTGGTTGGCTCTATGTCGGCCACCTACTACAATAATTTCATAATGCCAAACGAAAAAAGTAAATAAAACTGTATACTTTAGTCTTCCATAATTAATTCGTCAGTGTTGTTGTCGTGTTTAAGAGGTGTTGATGTGGATGGGCAGAGAGCACACTTGTGTGTTGGATAATTATGCAGTTGTTTGCAGATTGAATTTTTCTAATCGAGAGATAAATTGTCAAAAATGCTTGCGATATGGGAGAACTGTGCTTCCATTTGTTTGATTAGTTGAAGAGATTCTGTTGCTATTGGTTGACGATAGTTAGAAGTCATGAGTAAATTAGGTCCTCGATAATTGAGTTTGAGGAGTGAGTCAGTGCCAATTTTTAAACACTGATTATAAACTCCTTCAATGCAATTGAGATTAAAATGATTGATCAAATCCCATGAAATTTCATTTTTTGGTGGTTCGTTAATTGGTGGGTACAGTCCATTGCTAATTCCGATTTGGATATAAGCAATTTTTGGAATTTGTAATGTAGAGTCCTGGATATTGTCGGCTTTGGTGAAAATAGGGTATGTACTGAATATTTTAAGAAAAATTTCTCGATCCTTGACAAATATACCTTTGTAATTTTTGACTGTTTGGATAAAGACAACAGGAATTTAGCCAAAATGTGTAAAGTAGTGAGATAGATAGTATCAATAAATCCGTTTTGGAAAAAAAGATATGTGGTTAAAGGTTCAGCTTCAGGTAGAATAATTGCTTTAGGGCCATATCTCCCTCGGTTCTGTGGATAGTATTGGAATTGTTTCTGGGCTTCAGTCCATTCGTTTAATGCTTGAAAACATTTATAAAACATATCTGGTGTACTCCTTTTCATTTCTTCCTTAATAGCTCGAGTTGGAATAGAATTAATCCGTTCCATCTTGATGGGCTTTCCTAAGGGCTTCATTCCGGGTTCTACAGGTTGTTTTTCCAAAACCTGTTTATACTGAGGTTTGAGAACTAGATCTTGAAATTCTTTAAAGCCTTTTTCTGCTTCAACTTTGGTGGAGTAGGCTTTATGAATAATAGATAGTTTTCCAGTGATATGTATAGAGGCTTTATGCCATTCATCATACAGATCAGCCATAGGTCCATTGAAAATAACATAGGTTTTGCTTTCTTTGAAATCTTCTTTCTTTTGGGCTAAACTGGGTTCAGACTGGGAAATAGAAGTATTTGCTTGGATAATAATGGAACTGAATGGTTGGCCAATTTGTCGTGGTGTAATAAGCTGAATATTTAGAGGAATTTGTTTTTCTCATAATTAGATAGTGGAGCGAAGTTGGTTTATTTCCTTTGTAACAATGCTTACTTGTTATTGTAAATCCACTAATTCTGCTTCGTTTTTATTTAATGAATCCTTCAGGCTTGCTATAGTTATTTCCATTCTCTGGTTAATATATCTGCAAGACTGTTAGCAGAAGATGATATATAATTGATACAAAAAGAATATTGATTTAATTCTAATTGCCACCAAATTAATCTCCCTTGATTATAATTGGTTTTAATTTGATATTTCGTAAAATTACATAAATATTTGGAATCAGTCTGACTATGAAATTCGACTGGAAATAAATCTACTTTCCATTTTTGTAAAGTTTTAATACATGCAAGTGTCTCCTTCTCATGAATTGGATATTTACTTTCAGTAGGAGAAAATGTCCTATTGATATATTTACATAACATATATTTCCTTGAATTAGGAGGTTTAGCTAAAAGGCATTTGACTCATGTATCAATACTTGCATCGATTTAGACAAGTAGTGTATCCTTGATATCATAATTACATAAAGTTGGTAAATTGTTAGACAGTGATTGTAAACATTTAACATTTTTAGTATCTTCTGGGGTCCACGACCATTATGTTTTAGTACTACATTTTAATTGTAATTTTTTTCGTTCTTTTGCTAAATTTTTAAGAAATCCTTGATCAGATATATAATTTAACAATCCTAAAAGTTTTTGAACTTCGGTTATATTTTTACATGTATCAGGAAAAGTTTGTAGTTTTTTAAGGATATTAGGTTGTAATTGGAGAAATCCCTCAGAGATTTGAATTCCTAGATATTCAATATTTTGTTGTGCTAATTTAATTTTCTTTTTACTTAAAATTAATCATTTTTGTTGACATCGTAGAAGGATATGTTTTACTTTTTGTAAATGTTCTTCTTTATCTTTAATAGAGAAAATAATAATATCATCTATATATACTAAAGAAAATGCTTCTAATCCTTCAAAATTATTATTCATAAATCTTTTATATATACCAGGGGCTTGTTTTAATCCAAAAGATAAGACATTCCATTGATAATGTTTTTGTGGGGGACAAGTAAAAGTTGTTAAAGGTTTTGTATTTGTTAATAACTTGATTTTGCATCTAAAGTAGTAAACCAATGATGTCCTTTTAATTGATTTAGAATATAGTCTTTTCGAAGTAGTTTATAAGCATCTCCTTCTGTTGCTTCATTTAATTTTTTATAGTTAATGACCATTCACCTTTTACCTCTTTCTTGTTCTGAATGATTATTTACATAAAATGCTGGGGCTGAATGTTTACTGGTACTGGATGAAATGAATTGTTTTTGTAATGATTCTGTGCATTTTTTATGAATTCTTGTACATCATTTGTAGTATAAGGGATATTATTTTGAATATTTATTTCTTGTGTAAGATCCTTTAATTTTATTTCAATTAATTGATTATTTGTATTTTTTAGAGGATCTAATGGGTTTTCACTACAAAGATGTTCGATTAATGTTTCAATTTCAGTTTGTAAAGAAATATTGTTGAGAAGATAGAAGTGTAGGTAATTTAGTTTTCCTGTTATTTGTTTTAATGTTTGGTAGTATGTATTATGGTAAATTGGTATTTTTAATATTATTGAATTCTGATTTAACGATTTAATATTAGGAGTTCTTAATGTTATATAATGTAAATATTGACAAAAGGGATTATATAATTTAAGAAAATTATTACCTAAGATTAATGGTAATCCAAATTCTTGTTGATTAATAGATGAGACAATAAAAGTATAATTTTCAATAATAATATTATTATAATAACTAACATACCAAATAGATTTTATACTTCCATCAACAATTTTTATTTGAAGGAGTTTATTTAATTTTTTCCAATTATTAAGTAATGTTTTTGAAGCTATACAAATTGTAGCTCCTATATCTATATATGCATTTAATTTTTTATTCTGAATTATCACTTGAATAAAGGTTGTATTTGAATTCAGTTGTTGATTCTGACCTTTGTGATTCATATTGATAGAGTGAAGTAATTGTGGAATCTGTCTCATAATCTGATTCAATTAGTTCTAATTTTGATTGTTTTGCAAGATTAAGAAAATTAATTTTCTCTTTAAATTTGTTTTGAATTCATTTTAGGCAATTGTTTGCATAATGGCCTTGTTCCTTACAGAGCCAACATCGACAATGTTTTTTATTTTGAGGGCAAAATTTTTTCTTAGGTTTATATTGTTGATAATTTTTTTGTTGAAAGAATCGTTGAGAGCGGAAATGTTTCCGATAGTTTTTTCATTTTGTATAATTTTTTCATTTCGGATATTTTTTCCAATGTGAGATTTTTAATTTTGCTTTTCTAGGTGAATCACATCCATATTGTTGTGGTATTTCCAAATATTTTGAACATTACAATTGAGTGTCTGTGTGTCATAATTTTTTTATATAATTTTGCTTCTAAACATTTTTTAGCTAAGACTTCCTTTGTAATGGAGATAACACCACCTAGATTATATACAACTAAATTAATGGCTTGGTTTTTCAAAAATGTTTCCTCGACTATTCTATTTATGGAATAAGGTAATTTTTGAATAAATATTTGAATATACATTTCTTGTTTAAGACAGGTTAATTTATAATAATATTTTTTAAATTCACAAATATATTCATCTAAATAACAATCATTACATATACTTATATTGTTTAAATGCCAAAGAGCATTTTTCTTTCTTCATTTTCGATTTCTTGTTTATAAGATGCTATATTTTTACCAATAAATTTTTTATAAATTTCATTGGTGATTACTTGAAAAGCTTTTATAGGGTCTATAGCGTTTAAAAATGCTGAAGTATTTTTTATTCGTATTTCATTATCTAAAAGAAAATTAAGTACAATACCAGTAGTTTTATAAGTAATAAAATTCCATAAAGTACTAATATTGGTAAGTCCTTCAAATGGTTTTTCTAATTGAATGATTAAGGCTAAAGGATTTGACCATTCTAATAATAATTTTTTGGGTGATAGTACACAATCTAGATTTAAAATACCACATGTAGAGTGCTTGGTGCAACTTAAACTCAAATATGGCATAGACCACAGAAATATCCATCCGCTACAAAGTTTGGTTGTGCAATTAAGATGTGGAAAGCACTATTTAACTGTATCAGCGGAATATAAATGCTCGGGAAAAAGTCTAGTATCAGCGTCAGCAGATAGATGTCTCTCTCAGAAAATAAGAGCGTCAACTTTTGTATTGGCCAATCTTTGTCTGAGCCCTGAGGTCTCCCACTATATATACCTTTCTGCTCCACTTCCAAACCAAAACTCTCTGCGTAGACACAAATGGTTGCCATTTCTTACCATTCTCTACTACTGGTTTTAATTGTAGTGGTTAACCTATTTTCATTGTGCTTCAAGATCAATG
>JANIIA010000192.1:63866887-63896428 GCA_027478495.1 Erythroxylum alaternifolium | reverse complement strand
TTTTCTAGCTTTCCAATGATATATAGCATGAAATTTTTAGACATCGAAGTCGAAAGTTAGGATCTTTACAAGTGAAGATGTTTAGAAGTTTAGAGGTATCATCTGTGATGATGTCATCTTCCTCTAGGTTACGTCATCTTCTTCTGTAAACAAACTTCTTCTGTGATGAAGTCATCTTCCGCTGTAAGGATGCATAGTCTATGTTTTGTATCCTCTGTGAACCAACTTCGTCTATGTCACTGTTCATGAACTTCGTCTATGTCACTGTTCATGAACTTCGTCTATGTTACTGTTCATGAACTTCTTCTATGTCACTGTTCATGAACTTCGTCTATGTCACTATTCATGAACTTCGTCTATATTACTGTTCATGAACTTCTTCTATGTTACTGTTCATGAGCTTCTTTTATGTTACTGTTCATGAACTTCGTCTATGTTAGTGTTTACGAACTCCTTCTGTGATGACGTCATCTTCTTCTATGTTTCTTCTGTGCTGACGTCATCTCCTTCTATGTTTTGCTTCTTCTATGTTTGTCTATACTTATCTTCTGTCCCATTGTTGGCCCATCAAAAGATAGAATTGACCTTTGAGGTCTTTATAAAAGTTGTAGATCCTGGAATTCTCTTTCAAACCATATAAAGAACATGTTGATCCAATTCCTCTAGAGAAAGTTATGGCAATCGAAAAACATTGTCTGTGTTCCCAAACTTATCTATGGGGTGTTCATTATATATCTTCTGTCCTATTTTTGACCCTTCAGAAGATAAAATTGACCTTTGAGCTCTTCATGAAGTTTTTGTATCTTGATTCCCTCTTTTGAATCATGTAAAGAAAAATTGAATCTAATCTCTGTAGAAAAAGTTATGTGAAGAGGAAAACTTCTTCTGTGATGACGTCATCTTCTTCTATGTTTCTTTTGGGCTGACGTCATCTTCTTCTGTGTTTTGCTTCTTCTCTATACTATCTTCTATTCGATTTCTAACCCCTAAGAAGATACAATTGGTCTTTGAAGTCTTCATAAAAGTTATAGCTCTTGAAGTCCTCTTTTGAACCATCTAAAGAAAACCTAAATTTGATACCTATAGAGTAAGTTATGGCAATAGCCCTGAAGTAAGTTCAATATGATTGAGGATAAAAACAGATTGGAGTCTTTTGACTATAACTTCTTCTCCAGACACCCAAATGCCTTGATTCTTGAACCATTTCCACCAAAAATCCTAGCTATCTGAAATGAAATTAGAAAGATTAAGTGAAAAACGTTGGTCGGGTACAGTGTGTGTACTCGTAAATAATATGAACTGGTGTTATTCCACTAAACATACTTCAGTATTTTGATGATTTCTGGATCGGTAAAGCTCCAAATGAGTTGGTTTCTGATTTTTGGTAAACTAGAGACATGGAGATATAAATGGTATGAAGAAATGGGAATCTAATTCAGTGTCTAAGATGTTCAAAGTTCATATGGAAGTTGTACATAGTATACTGGTATGGACAAGAGCAGTCCAAAAATATTTGAAGTATATCTTTCGAATCACTGATCCGAATTGAACGATTTTGGTGTCATTAAAAACTTGAGACAATAGAGAAGATTTTTCTAGAATAAAGGGTTATGTCAGAATGTTCAAGGGTGTTTTTGTCAAGACACTTAAGTCTAAAAGATACAAGGCATAAATGGAAGGACAGATAGGACTTTTCTGAATCATTAAGGACATAATTGGAAGAAAAAGTGTTGTCTTGCATATAAATGCAAAAGAAATTGGAAGAAAAAGTGTTGTCTTGCATATAAATGCAAAAGAAACGTGAATGAAAGGATAAGCAGTAGAGAATTCCGAACATGAGAAAGAAAGAGAAAGAAGAGAAAACAAGTTAGGGTTTGATTGTTTTTAGTCTTCAAGAAAGATTTTGAAACTGTCCAAGAAGAGAAAAAGGAAGAGGAAGAAAAGAGATTTCTTTTGAGCCAAGGATCCCTTCTTTAGTGAGGAATGAAGGTAAGGCCATTTTGAGACATTTAAATTTTTGAAATGACTTTAGCCCATAGAATTTGGGAAATGTTTGGGTTTAAGTATTCTAGAACAAATTTCAGTGATTGTGCTTTAGAGAATTTCAATTGAAAACCCTAATGAGTGGATTTTTTTATTTTATAAAGAGATCAAAGAGGCAAAAGGAACAAGAGAAGAGACATGTTTGAGTAAGGAAAATAAGGTAGGTACATGTTTATAACAGAGTAAATAAGCCCCTAAAGTTTTTTCTGAACTAAGAAAGTTTTAAAATGTTTTTAATTGTTTTATAAACACGCCATTAAGGCTTCTTAAATGTTTTGATAATGTGCTACATATTTTCATATGAATTATGTTATTGATTTATGAAAAGACATATTTTGAAAATGTGCCCTTTGGGTAACATGTTATGTTATGCCATTAAATTAGACTATGGCATTTTGATTAAATGAAAAGAAGAAAAAGCATGAGAATATGAAATCATGATTCATTTGAGCATGAATATGTGCTTTTGTTTAGGTGAGAGTGGAACCATTCTGTTGTTCACGTGCATATTGATAAGAGCCTTCTCCCGGCTGCCCGCTTGTGACATATGAGCTCCAAAAAAAGACTCATTTTGTTCATGGTGTAAACTTCGGTTTCTTCATTCTATTTTCATGGAACCCTCGAACCATTTGTTGTGCATTTGTATTTTGATATGTTTGACATGATGAATGCATACATGATTTGCAATATTGTGAATTTTAACAAGAATTTTAAGAAACTTGTGTTTTATGAACTCAGTAAAAGTTTTCCATGGCAAGTAAAATGGTTTAAAAAGTTTTTACTTATTCTTCGTTATAAACTTGTTACCCATGAGCTTTCAAGCTTACCCCCTTTTTACCCCATCTCCAGGTAAAGAATATAAGATCGAGTGAAAGAGGGTCAAAGCATCGCTTCAAGTCACATATTTTGTATTTTAGGCTAGATTTTGTAATAATGAGGATTTTAGTTACATTTTGAGTATTATTAGTTCAAGTATCTTATGTATTTTGGGATTATGAGATATGGATGTATTGTGGTTTGAAATGCCTTTATGGCTTTGTGAAAACTCTTATCTTTTGATGTTAATGAATTATGAATTATGTATGGATGAATTTGAGTGGACATATGAATTTGCGTATGGATAAGATTGAGTTGAAATTAGGTATACTTGAAAAAGCTATCGATTAGAGATGATGAATTTTGAATAGGAATTGTGGTGACATATAAGTAAGATATGTTATGGTATAAAAGCATGAAGATGAATTAATAATGGTTAAGGTGTTTTTCATTGGATTACGCCCACATTATGGTAATAAGCTCACGTTTTATGACCTCTGAGTTGGACTCTGAAAACGGGGTCCAACATGTTTGGTATCAGAGCAAGCAGGAGTTAGACTCCGAAAACGGGGTCTAACAATCATGGTATTAAAAATTTGAGGTATAATTAGAAAGCCTAGAGAGATTATGTTAGTGATAGGAATTATTTCTACGTTTATTTATGTGAACCTTTAATTAGAGGAGATATATTTGGGTCATTAAATCTTAGCCATTCAAGTTGCAGCTAGTTTACCTTTTCATCATAATTCTCCTTCGAAAAGGAGAATTAGATGTATAGAAAGTCTCAAATTCTAGGAATTTGTCATCCATCCTTACATATGTATATAGGTTAGTAGGATCCCAACGCCGATACCCCTTTTAATGAAAATCACACCTTAAGATTATATGTGATATGTGTGGACATAATGAAGGCAATACATCCAAAGATTTCTAGTGGCATCATCAAGAATAGAAGTAACGAAACAAAGATAAATAAAACTTAAAGGGGTGTCTACATCTTATGTACTTTCGACGACATTTTAATAATAATATAAATTATCGACATGATAACATCTACCTTGTAATGACTTAGTATATTAGCTTCAATGAGAAGAGCTCGAGCACTTTCAAAGACGTGGCAATTTTTTGGTTTGATGATCGCATTTGTTTAGGACTGTATGAATATGATGTCTTATGAATCATCTCGTACTAATAAAGAAGTCACTAAAATAAGCATTTACATATTTACCACAATTATTTGACTAAAGAACCCTAATTTTAGTGGAATATTAAGTTTAAATCATCTTATAAAAGTATTGAAATGTTTAAAAAACCTAATCTTTATATCTTAATAAAAATAACTATGTGATACTTTTGCAATCATTTATAAATATCAAAAACCATTGATAGTTAAACATATTATGTTTTGGGATGGTTCCCATAGATTAATATGAATCAATGTAAATTATTAAAGCTTTAAGGATTACTAGCTTAATGGTTTTTAGGCAAAATACATGTCTCACACTTACATTCAAACTTATGTAAAGCTAAAAACAAACCCAAAAAATACATGTCTTAAATAGCTGAATGAAGGATGACCTAACCGATAGTACCAAAGCCAAGTCTACTTCTCTTTGGATTTATTTTGATAGGTAGTTTGATATGTATAACTCTTTGAAGTAGTATTGTTGCTTCTTAATGCCACACCCAATGATCTTCTTAGTAAGAATATCCTAAAGAAAGAAAATATTGAGGTAAATAATTACAACATAATGTAGTTCTTTTATAATCTGACTCAGAGATAATAATTTATGAGAAAGAGAAGGTATAAAAAGTATTAAATAGGGTTAAGTCAGATGTGGTGCATATGAATTAATAAAGATTAGATCTTGCATAATCTTTTTAATTATAAAGAAGAACCACTAAATTTAAGGATTAGCCCCTTTAATTTTCTAAAGTAACAAAACTAAGAATTAAGATTTCAGGAGGAAATACTCTTTGAGCTGAATCATGCAAATTTTATTATAAAATTTAATGAAAATTACATGCTCTAATGCCTTTATATAGGCTTAGAAATAACAAAGCTTAATCCCACTCTAATTAGGAAAACAACCACGCTCCTGGTGGAATTGAGAAAGCTTAATCCTACTATAATTAGGAAAACCTAACTTATTATTAGAATTAAGAAAATAACTAATTAAATTATCATTTTAGAAGCCCAAAATAAGGTATGTCTAGCTCATTACTCGCAAGGATTAAATCTGGCTGATTATTTGCAATTAAGCCCAATGCTCCTGCACCATTCTCTCCTTCATCGAAAGAAGTTGTCCTCAACTTTTAAAGCTTATCCTCATCAAAGTAAGGACTCAAATATCCAACATTGAATGTAGTAGAAACATCGTGTTCTCCTGAAAGTTTAAGCTTATAAGCACTATCTCTATTTCACTCAATGACTATAAAGGGACCATTCGTACAAGGCTTCAACTTGTTCTTGCACTTTGATGGAAAACTCTCCTTGCTAAGATGAAGCCACATAAGATCTCTAGGTTTGAACTTTAGTTGCTTGTAATGCTTATGAGCTTTAGCCTTGTATAAGTTATTTACTATAAGTTATTTACCTTCTTAATCTTAGCACGAACTTGCTCATGAAGCTTCTTCATCATCTCAACTTTAGCTTTAGCACCACGATTCGTGAGCTCTTTCTTTGGAATAATAACTAAATCAATAGGGAGGTAATGATTAATGACATAAACTACCTCAAATGGAGAATACCTTATAGCACAGATAGGCGAATGATTATAAGCAAACTCTACTAATAAGTAGAAATTATAGTATATTTTACACCCCTATTATATATTATTGACATAGCACATTTGGGTTAAATTATTGCATTTTCTTATAATTATTCAAGTTATTTAATTTTATATTTTATTAAAAAAGGGTTTAAATTTTACTAGATATTTTCTTATAGGCTTAACGGACTTAAGGAAAGTAATATAGAAGAAAATCCAGCCCAAAATAAAGTTCAGCTAGAAGAAAGTCTAGAATTAAGCAATCAACCCACTAAAAAAAGAAACAGTCCAAGTAGTAGAAAAATTCCAATAGAGAAAAAGCCAAAACGCAGTAGTAGAGAAGAAAATCAGCAGATAAAAAGTAGTACTCCAATCTCCAAAATGCAGAGGAGAAAACAAGACCCAAACGATACAACAAAGGAAACAAGCAAAATGCAACAGAGAAGAAAGAATGCGGTACTAAAATGTAGCAACAAAATAAGCAAAATGCAGTAACAAAAAAAGAGCAAAAACGCAACACGATAAAATAAAGAGCAAAAACACATAAGCAGAGAAAAGCAAACAGCCTCAAGGGGGGAGGGGGGAACCACCGACCTAACTTCTCTATCTCCAAACACCCACATGAAAACCTAGAAACGTGTGGGTATGGGAGACGTTCTTAAAACTAGCAACTTGGAAGGAGAAAGATGAACAAGCAGTCATGCGAAGAAGGGGCTGGTCCAAGAGATTTGACACTCTTCTAAGGCGGGTTGAAGCTAAGAAGCGTTCCAAAACAAGATCCTACTAAGAATTGTTGCACGGACACAAGAGTGAGGAAAACTCCTTAGGCTAAAAGAATTAAACTAATTATACTAACTTCCCAGCAACAGAGCCAAAAACTTAATCGAGTAGGCAAGTTTTATAATTTCTTATCCCTCAATATACCACAAGTGCACTAGTCGTGAGTGTAGTATATGAGGTGTCGATCTCTCGAGAAGTTAGTGAACTAATCGAATTCTAGGTTGTTTAAGGCCTAAAGTGTAATTAAAATGAAAGGAAAAATGAAACAGAAAAGTAAATAAGTGAATATAGATTGATTGAAAATAAAATGTAAAATTAACACAAAGAAATCAAAATTGAGCACCACCAATGAACAATCAAAAATCACATAAGGAAGATTAGTTGATTATGAGAAGAGGGATTTATCCTATCAACAAATGCTAACATGATTACTTTTGAGTTAATACGACATTGGTCCTAGAGTTTCAAAGGGTGAATTACTCTCTCTCGAGTTATAATCGTTAAACTCTAAATCATAACCCTAATTGAATTATGGCATTGGCAATTTCTTAAGTAACAACATGCCCACACATCCAATTAGATCTTAAGCCCTCTAATAGGTTATCGGGTCCTCACACAAGATCTTTCTTTGTATAAATACCAATTTGATTATTTACATAATCCTATTAGATTGTTTAACTCTCATTACGCAATCTAATCGTTTTGCTATCAGTTCACTATCTCAATTTGTTACCAAAGAATACAAATACAACAAATAATCACAATATACAATGTATTAACATAAAAAGAAATCACATTAACATTGATTCAAGAACAAATCCCTAAAGGGGTTTAGAACATTATCATCAAACACAAATCTATCACTATCAAATCCATCTCAGATATTCAAAAGAAAGAATAAAAAAGATGAAATAAAAGTGTCACTTGGAAGGGGTCGAGATGGATTGGGAGGACAACAACAACAACTGCCCTTCTTCTTCCCTTTTGCTCTTCTCTCCTCTTATTCTCCTTCCTTGTATCTTTCTCAATGTGGCAAAATGGAGGCTTTCCTTTTAGGTCTTTTCTCTTCTCTTTTATAGTCTTTTCTATTTAGGGTAAAACTAGGTTTTGCCCAGGCCTAAAAGTCCCAAATATCCCTCAAAAAGTTAAGTTTAAAAGTCGCATGCATCTACTATCGCGCAGGATTTGGTCTCTGTCACTATCATGACCCCCTAACCAAGGTTATGTCATGATCGTGACCTTGAGTCTTCCTTCGGGCTTCCTCTAAATCTTCTCTGTTATTTGATATCTGAGTTCAAACACTAACAAATACATCAAGGCACCTCAAATACATAAAATTAAAGCTCAATAGGATGCTTTAATCCACATAACACTCAAAACATAAATATTTAACCAACTAACACAATTCAAAACCTAAACATACATAAATCAATTAATTAACCACTAAAAACATACCAAATTCTTGTTAAAATATCATGCAATCTATAACTATCAATTTGACACTCTTCTAAGGTGGGTTGAAGCTAAGAATCTTTCTAAAGAGTGATTGGGGTGATAGGGAAGCAATTCTCACTTGTTTTGAGCTGGTTCGTTATTAGTGAGGGAAGAAAGTCCAAACCTCTAAGGCTGGTCTGAGGTCTGTGAAGTCATAACACAATCCAATGAGTTTTCTTGAAACCCTTATTCCCTTTGTTTATGATTTCCTATGCTTAGTTAATTCTAGTTGTTAAATTTAGTTTAGAGATGCACTTTGAATATTTGGATTTAATTTTTTGAATTAATTGACTTATTACCAAGTTAATTTAACACTTATACAATGAATGGATGATTTGATTTCTAATTCATGTTCTTTATATGATTGGAGACATCATTGATTATGTGAATGTTATTCTGAAAGCGTTAATTCATAATGCGTTATGTGAGTTGGTATTTATTTGTTCTTCGAATAAATTATTGGTAGTTGGATGTATCTCTTAGTTCATAACACGCTTTGAGTTAGGATTAAGATGGTTCTATTCTAAAAATTGAAGGGAGATAAGTGGGAGCTAGTTGATTAATTTTCTACACTTAACCTGTTAAATAACTCAAATGATCCAAGTATATCAAATTGCATGGCTAAACTGAAATTGAAACATGTTTGTTCACTTATGAATATTAAATTAGTTTTATGTTTTATTTCATTGATTCCTAGATTAGTTTTAAACATCAAACTCCATTTTCTATATGTACATTTCCTTGGCTTAATTTATAGGTTTCCATAATTATAATTGTTTTAGTTTTAGATTTATTTTATATTTTAGGTCATTGATAAAGTTAATATGGACAATCTAAATTAGTTGAGATAATGTTTTCTTGAAGCTAAATTACAAGTGTTATACTTAATGTAGACAAAATAAGATTATTAGCTTTATATTATGATTTGGACTTATGCATTTAATAATCAATCTATTGTCCATTTATTCATGTTTTCTACTTAATTAAAGTTAAACTTGTAAACTTAATTTGTTGATAATATCGTGGATTACTTTCATTGGAATTTCAAATAATCAAGTTGACGTTGATTTCATGGATTGTGTGTAGATTTCATAAAAGTTGTCCAATTTTTTATTTTCCTTTAGATGTGTTTCATTATGTATGTTTAATCTCTTCTCAACGTGAAAAAAAAGCATAACTTACTGTATTATGCTCAAAAGAACCATGTATTGGATATTACATACGAAAAGAAGTATGAAAATAATTTTCTAAGCTGAAAATTTTAAATTTTTATAACTTGGTTTCACCATTAAAAATTCTAGTATTGTATACTTTGAATAATTATGACTCTTTGGCAAAGAAAATAATATCTAGCTCTTGAATATTGATTATATGATTCTAAGAGCGTGTTATAAGTTTATTTTCTTAAGTGTTGATGTTGTATCTTACTAATATAGTTAAAGAGGACATTATATGAGTGTTGACGATGTTTATATTTTGTTATAGAATTCCTTTTATATGAATGAAATTATTAGGATGTAATTGTCTCTTTTAAAAAGTATTATAATTAATAAAATAATTTAGTAGATCAAACTTTTCTTATGAGATCGACTCTTGTTTGCTCTATACTAAATTTATTAATAAATTCAAAGTAAAATAAGGGTTTAATTTGTATACGCGTAACGACACGTATTAAATTTTGGCACCGTTGTCAGGGAGAATCAATAGGGAGGTAAAGATTAATGATATAAACTACTTGAAATGGAGAATGCCTTATAACATAGGTAGGCGAACGATTATTAGCAAACTCAACACGAGCCAATTTCATATCCCAATCCTTAGCTATTTTTAACACTAGGTCACATAAAAGAGGACCCAAAGTACAATTGGTAACTTTTGTTTTACCATTAGTTTGTGGATGGTGCAAAGTATTAAACATCAACTTTATTCTAAGAAACCTCCTTAATATTCCCCAAAAGCGCCTAAGAATCTCGATTTGAAACAATCGACCTTGGAATTCCATGTAAGCACATAACGTTTTTAAAGAACAAATCAATAATATGTGAAGCATCATCGATCTTATGATTTAGAATGAAATAAGCCATCTTCGAGAATCAATCCACCATAACTATGATTACATCCTTGCCTTATTGAGTATGAAGTAATCCAATGATAAAATCCATCGAACTTAACTTAATGATTCTCTAATCATAGTTCCTATCATCACTGCTTAACATACTACCTCTAATCAAATATGGGTATATTCTTGCACCATAACGGGGAATAGGTTTATTTGTATAATGTCTCATCGAATGTCATTTAGATGATCTTGTAAACCATCTAAAAATTAAGTGATCTTCTTAAATGATATTATTATAGTGTTGAATATATATCGGTCATTGCATCAAGTTTGGTTTTCGGAAATCAATTTCCCTCTATTATCTTAGTAAGCAATTGTAATAATTTTTTAATAATCCACCTACTTGCTTTAGACATAATGCTCTGTGTTAAAGATCATATACTTGGCAGGCATTACTCCAATCAAAATAGGTTGCTGCTATGATAAATTTTTTCTTAGAGAATATGATAAAATTTTCAATTAGTATAGGTCCACAGAATTAAGTAACCAACCTTTCACTATAGCACCATATTTGCACCATCTTTGAATAGTAGGAACTATTGGTGTTGATAGGGATAAATGACCATTTCTATATCCTAACATGTCTTTACTGAATATGTGCATCTCCACCAACTAAGACCAAAGTGCATAGTTAGTCCCATCTAACTTAATCTCAATTTGTGCAACAATTATATTGTTTGTCAGAGTCATAATTATAGTTCTAAATAGAACTTTAACTGTTTTATCAGTCAATTCTAACAAGATAGAAGAAGAAAAAATTTCAGGTGATTCTTAGGAGTGAAAATCTTTATTAACCATAATGGAGACCAAAGTGTATAGTTACTCCTATCTAACATAATTTTAATCTGTGCAAAGAGGTAGTTTTAAATAGAACTTCAACTATTTTTTCGGTCAATTATGACAAGATAGAAGAAGAAGAAATCTCAAAAGAACTCTACCATTTTTTCAGTTAATTCTGAGATGCTTCATTTGCTTGCTTTTAATCTAAATTTAAAAGAAATATAATTTGAACGTGTGTATACATTTTTCAAATTTTTAGATAGTGCTTGCCATGTGGATAAGTAGAAAATGAGAAAAAAAATGAGAAAAAATGTTGGAACAACATTCGTAGAATTGGGGTTGCCATAAATCTGAATGGTTGATCATATGATTGTTACATTTTAGAACTAGAATTTAACCAAAAAAATAGAATAGAAAAGAGATAATGTAAGAGGCAATTTGTTGATGAGTTGCAATTTATATTGACACTGAAGGCCTAAATATATAAGCAATGAAATAACAAACTTAACTAATATCTCGGTAAAGATTAAGTAAACAAATCAAAAATTTAAAAGTTTAAATCCTAACATATAACAACTTTATCTTAATAGATAAAATTTTATCTTCTAACAAATAACGTATCTTATCTTTACTACTCTATCTTACTACTCCCAAATTTTATATTTAAACAAAGACTACATTTTTAACAACTTTGAATCATTCTCCAACTTTCCCTCTTGATTCAAAGTTGTAAGACTTTTTGAATTTGATGATGCACTTCCCATCACCCTTCAATAGTTGGAGCACATCTCTCCACAATTATTTTCTTTGGAGCACTTCTATCTATTCTTCAACATAAGCACTTCTCTCGTCACTTATCTCCATAGAACACTTCTCTCTATAATGCATCTTGGTGTACTTCTCACCAACTAAAAGAGGTTGTCTTCTTCAATCACTTGCACTGTATTTGCTTGTTCTTCATTGTTGAACTTGCAATTCTTTTTCAAATGTCCAAATCGTTTTCACCTAAAACATCTAGACTTCCCTTTATGCCAGCAATCCTTCTTTTCATGACCAAACTTCTCACAATGGCCATATTGAGGAATGTTTCCTTTCTTTTTTGATGATGGAATCTTTGCTAGATAGGCACCCTCCACCATCTTTCCACTTTCTTGGTTTCTCATTACCCTTCTTTGCTTTTGAGCTTGTAAAGCATTAATCACTCATAGGTCCCTCAAGATCTTTGAGAGCTCTGGTACTATGTTGGATTTTAGAACCAGAATTTAACCAAAAAAATAGAATAGAAAAGAGAAAATGTAAGAGGCAATTTATTGATGAGTTGCACTTGACTTTGATGCTGAAGGCCTAAATATATAAGTAATGAAATAACAAACTTAGCTAATATCTCGATAAAGATTAAGCAAACAAATCAAAGATTTAAAAGTTTAAATCCTAACATATAACAACTTTATCTTAACAGATAAAATTTTATCTTCTAACAAATAACAGATCTTATCTTTATTACTCTATCTTACTATTCCCAAATTTTATCTTTAAATAAAGACTAGATTTTTAACAACTTTGAATCATTCTACAACAATGATAATATGAGTCTTAAATAGTTGTTGCAAGAAGAGCATTAGATTTGTTCATAGGGTTGGCAGCTTAGCTAGAACAATAAAGTTGATGAAAGTGGTATAAAAGCAAGATATCACTTTAATGTTGGAATAATTGCATTAGCATGCACAAGTTGTGTGCTATATCTGCGTAGTTGTATGTCTTCTCTTATATCAAAATAACGAACTGAAGTTGTAAGCCTTGTGAGAAGAAAAAGAAAAACAAGATTATCCAGAGGAATGATTAGTTCAAATGGAGAACTTGACTCCATTTGGGGTGACATTGGAACTGGACTGAAGGGAAAATGATTTTCTTCACTTTTAATAAAAAACCATATCAAAAGCAAGTGAAGAAATCCCTTTTCTTTTTCCTGATTTTCTGTTCAATTTAGAGCATTTTTCTAAGATTAAACTTAAAAATCTGGGGATTTGATTTGATATTTAATGGTAAAGCTCAACTTTTAAAGAGAATTAGCTCCTCGTCCCAACTTTTATGTCTGGCATTTGCCTCCACTTTTTATCACTTCATTTTCATGCTTTCGTTAGTTGGGATCATAATTTGCTCTGGGAAAACCAAAAACCTTATCTTTGTTGCATCTACCCACAAAAGCACGCTAGTTGGTGTTCTCATTTTGTTTATCATCGTAAGTCTACAAAACTATAATTGAATACAGAATATCAGATAAAGAAAAAATTTGATCAGTTTTCACGTAACCCCGTCGGCTTGAGATTCTAACCAAACTTTAACCATTTAAATTTCTTGCTAGACACTACTATTTGAAAACTACATGCTTAATTAGGCGATAGACAAGAATATTTGAAGGGCTCGAACACATGCTAATCACAAGCACTTTTAGCGAGAGCTAATTAAATTAACCTTGTCGGTTGATTAAGACACGCTTTTTCCCATATTACAATGTTCTTTGTCTTAGTTGTAGTACTCATTATTATGCTCTCTAAAGCTTGAACTCACCTCACCAATAATTATTTCATTGTTTAAAGAAATGCTAATTTATGAGTTGAACGTGGTTTTAGCAAGTTACATAGTGCTGGTTGGTAACGTGGAGGCATATTCGATTTCCATCAACATAATGTACCTTTTTTTTTTTCTTTTGCACTGTTGATTGTTAAATAAGCTAAAGAAAAGAATGACTAAGAAATAATATGTCAAAAGTAATCATTCTGCAATTCCTTGGCACGTATTTGTAGATTTCTAGTGCACACGTTCGTGTCAACAATTTCCAATTTACAGTTATTGGGCCGACTATTGTTTCAATGAGAGCTTCCCCTATTTCAATTTCATGGCCTATTGGATCTGCCATAAACAATTATTAACTGCTGAGAAGCTCGTCACCTTTTATTGACCTGTTCCATTTTTAGTATTTTCTACAGTGTAGTTGTTATATTTGTTTAAATTTATATTTTCATCCTCAAATATATTTTATATCTAGTTTTTTTAAGAAAAAATTTTCTTTCAAATTTTAAAATTTTCATTATAGTATAAATCAAATTCTAATATTTGAAAATGTTTAAAATCTATCGAATTCAATTTTAACTAACAAAAATTTTTTTAATTAAGTTTTCGATAATGATATATCTTTTTTTTAATTTTTACCTATTGTCAACCTAAAACCCAACTGATAACACTAGATTCTACTACTATCTAACGAAAGTCTCACTTATGTCCCTCGTCTCTGTTATCTTGAGCACTTCACTTTTTAACTTGAGATAACAAATGCATTTAAATGATTCTTTACATTTGTTCCAACTGATAAATGTCGGTTTAACCTTTAGTAACTTGGCACAATCAATTTATTGATAGTTATGATCTTCAAGTTATGACTCTCTTTCAATCCTAATGATTGCATCACATTGAGAAGAAAGTGCTGAAAAAATAGAAAGAGATCTAATCTTTCACGTAGAAGGATAATTACGAAATTTTTTATATAACTTCTCAAAAATCAGAATTATTTATATTATATAAAATGATTAACACATAAATTATAATAAAGACAAAATTATGATTCATATTTTCTTTTGAAGCTTAATCTTTTGCTTAAAACATTTTAAAAATTGACTCATTTAAACCATTTTAATTGCATAAGTATTTGACCTCTAATAGTATCCACATAACGAATTGAGAAAACTCTACAACTATTGCAGAGAGGATTAGATAAGAAATATTAGCTCTCTTGGAGCTTAAACTTATATTTGAACATTTTTGTTATTTAACTAAAATTAAAATTAAATTAAACTTCAATTAGAATTATAATTAATTCTAATTAAACTTATAATCACCAAATGCTTAAATGACAAAATAACTCTATTATTTATAATTATGTATTTACTAACTTTGATTTTATCATTTTGTGACTGAAACACCATATTCATAAAAGAAAATTTTAATATTATTGACAATGATTCAAATTCTAAAAATAAATTTAGCTAATAAAAATGTAAATCATTTCAAAAATTTATGAAACTATAAACTCAAAATTAATTAATATTACATGGATTTATGCTTTTTATTTTTCTCTTTTAAATTATATGATTTGACAATTTTATATTATGTCACAATATTTTCAATTAGTTTTAACACGAGGTTTGTAATATAATGATATATGATTCTTATAAGAAATAATAAATAATGATATATGGTAAGTAATACCATATGTTAATTAGAACTTTAACAATTCTTACAGACAAAATAATAGATAAAGAAATTTTCTAAATGAAATTCACGCTTATTCCATCGAAGAGAAAAAGATATAATTATTTTTCTGAATTTTAGGTGACATGAGCCTTGGTAGATAAGGTAAAGAAGTTTTCTATGTCTGGATTTTTAAAAAGGCTCCTTGCACGTTCGAAGACATCGATTAAAACAGACAAAGATCTTCCCCAGAAGTTGATTTATTGACAGCCTTTTCCAACAAGTTCTTCACTTTAACTAAACAAGCAGAATATATCTTGAAAGATTTTCCAGATGTATTATGGAATGATAAATTAGATGAAAAGCATGTATCATATGTTTCACCTAAGGAATAAACAGTATAAAACAATCACTTTAATTTCTTCACAATCCTTTGAAAAATTAAATCCTAAAGACTAAAACAACCAAATCAAACAGTATAAGGAATCCAAATCCTAACACATACATACCCGATTGAATGACTTCTTCCTCGTTATAACGAACCGACATAGTTTTCACAATCCACGACTATTTGAAAGCTACCAATTTGCCTAATCTTGTACAGACAATCGTGGTATCATAACCACCTCCATTTTCATCAACATTCTCTTCAAGATTCGAGGAAGCTTTACACAACACATAGTATATACAATCACACGTTCATCTAATAGCTTCTTGATAGAAAATAACATATAGATAATAAAGAAAGAGAGTGAATTCGAATGATACTAAAAACCTTGAAGAAGAAGACCGACAACTGAAGGCAAATGATGATTAAGCTTTGGTGAGTAGATTTATCGTGCATCGATTGGTTCTTCAGCAGGTAGAATTCTACCAGATACCTCCCATCGAAGCTCATTTTTTCCATAAAAAACTATTTGCCACGTTAAAATTTTGCAATGAATTTATGTTACGATTTTATTCCGAAAAGACAATCGAAACAAAAACAGGTCATAGATATAATCAACATAGAAGCAGAGTGTACCATTAAATAAGGAACCAAAAAATTATATGAAGTTATATGCAATTAACAAAATATTCATAGAAGAAGTAAAGATCATGGGAACTTAATTTTTTGGGTAGCCAAAAATCCCCTCCACAAGTATATTCTAAGTTTTCCACTCACTTTTAAAGATTAATAAAACCTATAGCACATGCCACGAATTAATAAGTGATCTGACATCTTTAAGAACAAAAGACTTCTTATTTGAATGTTCTTTTCTCAACAGACACTCTTCTAAGATTATTAATGGACATCAGTAAGTCATTATAAATGGTTGAAGTTGAGTTTATAACCTATCCACATAAGAAAACAAAGTTTCTATTTCATACGTAATCAATACTTTTATACACTGTCTATTCTAAACATAAGTCACAACCTATATAAATACACAACCAAATTATACAACATATATCATATAACTTTTTTAAGTCTTCTATCATCAAATCTAGTACAAAGATGCTTATCAATCAAGGTAAAGTTAACTAATTATCTTTGTAGTTATAATCAATCCATGCATTAATTTTGAATATGGGTATAAATATAATGTATTATTTCTAACCATAAGCATTAGCAAGAGAGAATATCTTAACCCTAAACTTATAACAAACAATAGAAACATTGGAAATACGAAGAAATAGTGAGGAAATGACTTTGAAGATTTAGGACAATCATTCACGCACAAAAATATCCCACTTCCCCACTAATTTTTGACATGAAATTGCCTTCATCCCCATATCATCATCATTATACACTTTTGTTTTCATTTATTTAATTATGAAAGTTTTTTCCAACATTCTAGCGATGCTAATTTTGTCTAGTAATTGAGACAAATTGATGAAAATTAAATGAAAATTTGACACACATGAAGAGAGAACTAAGGTTTACACTTACCCAGGTGAAGTCCAACACACTGTGTATAGGTATTATGGAAATGGATAACCTGGAAAACCAAAACCCTCATGTGGAGACAAAGACAAAGACAAATACAAAGACGCATACTAATAATGATGATGAAGACGGAGACGCACACCAAAGACAAAGACGAGCATCAGAGACGAAGACTAAGCTGGGAACTTAGGCACCGAACTAGAAGAGAGTTAATTGCAATAAGGAAGACGCAGTCAGGATTTTGTCCTGTCTTTGGGTATTTAGGTTTTCAATTTGATAAGACGATGTTATTCTGGGGATATTTGGCGATGAATACAAAAATCGTCGCTAAAAGGTCACATTAAAATAGGAAATTGTGACAATTTTAAGAAAGCATCGCAAAAGGCTTCACCTTGCAACGCTTCTCCAAATTCATCGACAAGGGCTACCCTTTTGTGACGCTTTTTAAGAAATGTCACAAAAACTTAAATAGCTCTCTTTTTTATAATTATGAATTCACTAACTTTCACTTGATCATTTTGTGACTGAACATCATATTCATAAAAAACAAATTTAATATTACTGATAATGGTTCTAAGTTTAAAAATATTATTGAACAATTTATATGGTATCACAAAATTTTCAAATAGTTTTAACATGAAGTTTGTAATTCAAAATTGTATTCTAATGTATTCTCTAACAATTCTATTTATATATTATATTTAATATTCTTTAATATTTAATAATAATTTCCATTTTTTACTGCATTGCAATTATTTTTTAAATATATTCTTATTAATATATATATATATATATATATATATATGAATGTGCAGATAATAATTGTAATTAATATAATGATATATAGTAATTAATATAATGATATATGAATGTATAGATAATAGATAATTTTTCTAAAATCTTAGTTATCATATTAATGTATTTATTATATATAAACTTTGTACTATTATGTAGAATTTCCATTTTATATCAAATTTCTATAATATATATCTATATAAAAGAATCTTTTGGCGATGAATTTCGAAATCGTGGTCAAAGGATAACCTTTTGGCGACCCCGAACTCTTGAAAACATTGCCAAACATGAAGCCTTTGGCAACGCTTTACTAAAATCGTCACCCAAAGCTTAACCTTTTGTGATGCATTAGTAAAATCGTCATCCAAAGTAAGCTTTTGGCGATGACTTAAGAATTTGTTGCCAACGGGTTAAATGACACTCTTTTAGATTCTTGCTAATATTTAATAATAATTTCCATTATTTAACTATATTGAAATTATTTTTAAATATATTTTAATTAATATATTTTAATTAATATAATGATATATGAATGTATAGATAATAATGTTAAATACCATATAATGATATATGATAATTAATGTAAAATTAATACTCTTTTAATTTATTGTTAATATTTAATATTAATGAATGTATAGATAATAATTGTAATTAAAAATTATCATATTATTGTATTTGTTATATATGAATTCTATTTATATAGTAGAATTTCTAAAAATATGTAAAATATATTTCATACATTTAACGTTTGGTGACGATTTTGGGAATTGTCACCAAAGAATTAACATTTTGAGACGCTTTGATAAACTGTCGCAAACGTGTAACATTTTGGTGACAATTTTCATGAAGTGTCGCCAAATGTTTAATCAGGCTACTCCTTCTTCATCTCTCTACCTTTCTTCATTAAACTCTCCCTTCATCGTCGTCGTCGTCGTCTGTAGCATTTTTAGCCACTTCGTCGTCATCATTGTCTATCTCTAGCGTCCACCTTCCTTCTCTACAAGCTAGTTTCTTACATGGAATTTCTCTTATGATAGAATTGTATTAGTTGATTAATTATGTTTTATTTATTTAGATGTTTATTGGTCATTTTTGTTTATATAAGTTTGTTTAAGCCAATTGGGAGTTGATGGTGTAAAAACAGATGTAGTCTTTCTTCTTTTGTTCATTCCTGGGAAAATGCTAATGTGGGAATTCTATGCATATGAATCATATAAACAAGAAGAAGATGATTTGGTTCGATGCTTATGGTGCGTAATTAGATGGACGCTTGGAGGAAGTAGATATCATATATTCTGATTCTTAAAAATTCAAGTAAATTTAGGTCAAAGTTCTTAAAGATTTTTGTTTATTTTTCAGATATTAAGGATTTAGGTGTAGAAAGAAGATGTTACCAATTAAGACCATTCTAAACTTGTTTTGTTTCTTGAGTTCTTAGTTCTGTGAAGGTCACATTGATATGCTCCCATTGTTTGAAACTTTGGATTTTTTTAACCACGTTGATGCAATTAAAAGTGTTTATCATATCTTTGGAGTTCTAATTTCTTCAATGGTGGCTATAGGATTTTCTAATTATAGAATTCCTTTTCAAAATTTTTATGTTTTTTTCATTTCTTTGTGATTAAGATTTTGAGCCGGCTTACCTATTGGCTATGTGCTATATCCTTATGACGTAAGCTCTAACTTTTAATGCTCATCATACTTTAACAAAGTAAAACCTATAAATAAGTTGTCCAACTTTAACTTTCTCACAATCCATGAACCTTTCCATCAAAACCAACATGAACCTTTTGGCATTGTTTTTAGCCATTACTCAACCTTTAAAGTATAGTTTCTCTCTCTCTCTCTCTCGAATATGTTCAAATTTTCACTACCTATAGTGAATCTAGGCAATGATTCTTTAAGGACAATGATCTCTTTTATTCAATGTCTCATTCATATGCAACAAATTATGCTCATTATCATTGAAAATAACCATACTATTAGATTTTATTATGTCATACATATAATTTCTTCCTTTAAAATCTCTTTATGCTTGAAAGATAATTCCTTCATTTTCAACCTCATGACCTATAAGCATTCAAATAACTTATGATATAAAAGATCAAAATCACAATCATCATGATCATCATAAGAGTTTGAGAAAGAGGATACCTAATTATTATCGTCTATAAATCACATACTTGTTACCATATTTTTTGGATTCCTCACCCTTCCAACTAGTATTGTCATCTTATATGGTCTTAAGTACTTTCTTATTCTTCTTCAAGTGTTTGATTTTTGTCTTCTTTAAGAACTTCTGAATTTTTGTGGTATAAATAAATTTTATACCATCTTTATCACTTTCATTTTTTTAAGTCTCCTCATCATCAATTTTCTTATCCTTAGCAAATTTAGACATCACACCTCCTTTTGTTGGAGCCACTTTATCTTTATACAATTCATTCATTTGTGTCTCATAGATGAGTAGTGATCCAATTAGATCTCCATTGGTAAAATGCTCAAATCTTTGGCTTTTGTATAGTTGTTGCTAATCACACATAATTTATTTCTTAAGAGGACAATTAAATTCTCTTACAATCCATCCAATGATTGACTTTAATGGGAAGGAAGAGTTGCATTACATAAAGGATAAAAGGGTTGTTCTATTTAAGTGCAAATGGTTTAATATTGGTGACAAAAAGATGAACTTAAAAGTGAATGGCAATATTATTAACGTCAATCTTAGTAACACATGGTATGATAATTTTATGTTTACAACACAAGTGAAGCAAGTATTCTACCTCAAAGACATTGTATTGGGCAACAATTGGAAAGTTGTTCAAAATTTTCAACACCGAAATCTTTTTTATTTTTGTGAAAGAGATAATGGTCCAATGAGTGAAGATGGTGATTAAGTATATCAAGATATTGAATCCAAGCTAAATAATATAGCCCTATAAATAGAAGATGTAGATTTATCATCATTCTGTAGGGGAGATGTTGATCCCAATATAATACTAGAAGTACATAAAGTACAAGCTAATCTTGTCGTACAAAAAGTTGCGAAGTATATTGAGGATGAATTATATGACAATGATGATACTTTAGCCGAATATAATATTGATGAAGAGTCGAATTATAATGCAATTAATGATGATGATTTTTAAGATCTTTATCATAATGATTGAACTTAATAAAAGTGTTCTTTATGTTGTTTGAATTGTAATGTTGGTAACATTTATGTTAATGCGTATTATTGATGTTTAAGTTATGTTAATTTTGATTGTTAATGATTGAGTTATGTTAATACGTGTTGTTGATGGTTGACTTATGTTAATGCAGATTGTTGATGATTAAGTTATGTTAATGCATCATGTTGATGATTTAATTATATTAATGTGGATTGTTGATGATTGAGTTATGTTAAAGAATATTGTTGATGATTAAGTTATGTTAATGTGTATTGTTGATGATTTGAGTTATGTTAATGCGGATTGTTGATGATTGAGTTATGTTAATGCGAATTGTTGATGTTTGACTTATGTTAATGTAGATTATTGATTCAGTTATGTTAATGCGGATTGTTGATGATTGAATTATGTCAATGCGATTAATGTTAATGATTGAATGTATGTTTGTAGTGATGATTGGATTTATTGCAATGTTAATAAATATGTTTGTTTTTATAGATATACATCATAATGACAACCGGAAGAAACAAAGAGAAAAAGGTGGGAGGTATCAAAATTGTAGAACAGAGGGATGTGCAACTTCAACCAGATTAATCAGTTCCTAACTAATAACAATATTTGACCTCATTCACCAATGTAATTAGTCAGGAACAACCTCATTCTTCCTCAAAAGAATAATGAATCAACTAATACAGAGGGATTTGCAAGTTTGTTAATCTTTAACATATACAAATACACATATACTCAAATGTATATTTACATATTTAATGTGTATTTTCTTATCCTTATTGATTTATTGTCATGTTCCAATGTCAATATTAAAAAAAGATATAGAGGTATAACTAGAGGTTGTGAATTGCAACAAATGAATGTTGCAATGAATAACAAGTTGTTAATACACATTAATACTTTGCAAGGTCATCTTGTAGATAAGATGCAATCTGCAAAATCGTCAATTGATTTGGGGATTATTGCGAGAATAGAATTACCTTGCCTAAAGCATGTTAAGGATTTGAAGGAAGACAACTTGCTTAAAAATGCTTTGGATAAAGTTGCAATAAATTTTCAATTTATTTAACTATATGTAATATTGTTTTACTTATTTTAATATTAATTACATTACATTTTTACTTATTGTTCACAGATGAAATTAAATATTGTCGATGTCGAGGACCTTGATGTTTCAAACTGTGTGACTTCATTGTTGAAACAAAGGACTAGGGATTGCTCTTATAGGTTGCATCAGTTTTATAAATCTTTTCTTTCTGATGCGAAGGCAAGGAGGCATATTCCGAGACGAATTTCTTAAAAAAATTGGAATAATTTGTGTGATTATTGTGCCTCTCCCAAAATTCAAGTTTGTTTTCTTTCCCTTCACATTTGCTTCCTTTAATCTTGTTAAACAATTTAATGACTATCTAATCTTTTTTTTTATTTAAGAAAAAGTGAAAAGGTAAAGGTCAATAGAGGAAAAATAAAAACACCTCATAATCAAGGGTCCAAATCATTTATAGTCTTTCGAAATGAATATATGTGATCTTTGTTTACAAGTTATAATTACATCAATAAACACTATATTATTTATTGTTCCTTGTATTTTTCTCTCATAAAATAGAGTAAGAAGGAACTACATGGACAAGAATGTGATAGGATGATACTATACAAAGTCACTCACTATAAGAAAGGTCAAGGGTGAATGTCAGAAGAAGCAGAAAATAACTATTTAAGTATAAAAATTTGTTTGAATTTTAAGTTTATTTATTTATGTAATACTAACTAATAATATTTGCATTGAATATCGATTTTTTTTATATTTTAAAATAAGATGAAAGGGTTGTTATAAAAATCAATGTCTAAGGGGAATTAGGTTAATGTAGAAGATATTTGCAATACAGTGCTTGGTACACTTTCAAGTTATATCAAAGGTTTTGGCTTTAACCTTAAATGTTTTAATCTCATCAAGATTCGCATACGTTCAACATCTTGAAGAAGAAAACAAGACACTTAATTAAGGCTGAATTACAATATACTCAAAAAAAGTTAGCCAAGCATGATAAGTACGTTAGAACAATAATAAGCCCGGATTACAATAGTCGTGAAGATGAAAGTGAATGACATTAATTATATCTCTTCTATTTTTTCTTTTAATTCATTTTTGTATTATAATTTAAATTTAATACTTTTTTCATATTACAGATTTGAAGAAGATGCATGGCTGAATGATTTGTATTATAATTTGTAAACTAGTTTTTTTATTTATTATTTTGTACATAAGAATTGTTTAAGTTGTAATTACAATCTTGTATAAGAAGAAATTTAATGATATTTTATTTTTATATACATTGCTTCAAATTAGCAATTATTTTTGTTTGATATATTTTTATAATAAATTAACAATAAAAATATATCGAAACATTGTATACAATAATATGTATTAAAATGTAACAAATAATTTATTACAACATGGTATAACATTTCTTTAAAACGTAAATAAAAAATTTGACTTCATTTTACAAAATGTAGCTAAAAATATTTGGCTACATTTTCAGATTGGTTAACTTTATGGAAACGTAGAGCGTAGCCACACGTATTGGCAACAATTCCTCAAAACCTCTCTAATAGTCTTTCACTATGAAAATAAAGCGTTGACAAAAAATTTTAGTGACAATTAGCACAAAACATTGCCTATAATTTTCAGCTACGAGAATTTGGCGATGTTTTGAACGACGAAACTAAATTGTCATCATATTAGTGACAATTTTGTACCTTTAGCTACGATCTTTTTGTAGCCAAAGGTCAACTTTATTTTCATTTTGTTAGGTTCTCAAATATATCAGCAATGGATATAAATTATAGCCTCAAATCATTTTTTAGATTTGATAAATTAAATTCCTTTAATTTATCTTTAATTCTCTATTTGAACAATTTACTTCGATAAATTAAGATTGATGTCTAGCAATACATTATTACTAACCAAATATTCAAGAATATCAAGGTGATATTGACTATTCATTTTATGTATGATTTTTTTGTATAATTCAATCATTTTATGATGTAATATTTTAAGTAGACATAAAGTATGAAATTAATGCCTACTATGTTTGAATTCAATCATAATAGCTCATAATGATTAGTAATCAATTACTAATATTCAATTAATGGGTTTTGAAAATTATTTTAAAAGTGTTATTCTACCTTAGCCAAGGATTTTCTGAATTAATACTAATTGAGAAGAATGAAATATTCTCTCTAATTACTTTATAGTGATGAATCCTATATTGAGTACTTAACTATCTCTATATAGTTTATTTTACATCTAATGACTATCGACTGAGCTACCATTGACTAAAATAGGTCATAAGTAGTCTCAAAATATAATAATTCCTATCTGAAATAATTTTGGAGATCTTAAATCAAATGCTTACTTATACAATTATCACTTTAATCCATAAGATTGACTCCTTTCTTTATAAGGAAGAAACATAATGTGTGCTAGTCCTTTTATTCTGTATTGATATCCTATCTTGATAGAATAATAAACAAGAAAAATTTAGAAGTAACATCTAAATGTAATATAAATTACATAATTATGATCCTATCATAAATTCATTTGCAATATATATTTATCCTAGACCCGCTTATCAATAGGACTTTCACTAGATTATTGTATTTATCCCATAAACTTTATCATATCCATATGAATATATAGAAGATAAAAATGACTTTAAATTATTTATGTTACTAAATTATAACTAATTGTAGAGCATAAACCAACAGAAAGTGTTTGAGTACTACCTATTAAGTATTCGATGAAAGTTCGGTTAGAGATGATTTTTGTGTTGTGATTTCTAATGTATGCATTTGCCTCTAATTACCTTCTTGTTCTTAGACTCCAATGTTCCAATACACTCCACTTGCGGTGCTTTCTTCAATCATTATCTCCGCCATGCTCGGTCTCATAGATTATGAAGCTGCAATCCATCTTTGGAATGTTGACAGGTTTGATTTCATTGTCTGCATTGGTGCCTACATTGGTGTTGTATTTTGCAATATTAAGATTGGACTTGTTATATCGGTATTATGTCCTAAAATTAAAATGTTCCAATATGATGTAATTCATAATTAGATTTTTTTCTCACCTTATTAAATGTATCTGGTCATCTGCATTCCTAATCAAAGATGTCTTGGAGCCGCTGCTGGAAACAGTTTGGCCATGTCTAACATATGAAGCTGTAAAGGGGAAGAACATATGAAGCTGGCAGATTTCATCACCCACAATGCCTTCTCAGATAAAATACTTATAAACAAAACTTGGTATTCTTGATACAGAGGAAGAAACGGATCAAAGGAGGAAAGATGATGTGGCCTTTAGAATACAACTTTCGTACTGTATTTTCATGAATACTCTGGTGATGGATTATTCAGTGGTAGCTAGACAACTATGTTCGGGCAATGTCAAGTTTGAGGTTTGCCTAAGCAGCTCCTGGAAACGGCTATATTTTTCAGTTATCACTTTCAAAGAACAGTTTGACATGATAATTAATGCTCAGATTATAACTCGATTTTGGAAGGAGTCTTGGGATCCCATATTTAGAAGCAACATCAGTTTCCCAAGCAAAGACACCTTTAAGTCATTACCACGCTCAGATTAATCTCCATTCGTGCCTTATGAGACCCCGAGGAGTGGCTTAGCACAATCACCGAGTATTTAACACTGTTGCATACACAGGCGAGAGTCGAACCCCCCAACCTTGCTTAAGTGAAACCAAAACCTTACCAATAGACTTTGGTACTCGGTGGTCTAGAACTGCAGCTTTAGGATGGCTTAGTGTGACAGTAAAACAATGGAATCCTTATCCTTTCCACAAGTTTTCGTGTCTATCAAGTTTGAGACCAATATATTCTTTCTATCTTTACCAAAAATGATGAGAACATTTGTTTTCCAAGCATTACAAGTTTTCTTCTTACCCAAGTGTCGGGAAAGCATAGTTGTGAATATAACATCTTGTTTGTTAATTTGTAAGTAGCTTTTGCTAATTTACGTAGTCTTCCCATTAAATGAATAGGAGTTTGGAATATGGTCATCTTTCTTTTTGTTTCTGCTTTGTAGGATCAACAGATCGTAAGGAGGCTGGCTATTTTGTTTACCAACTGGTTAATTTTGGCTATAGTTCTACAATATTGCAGTATCATTGTTGAATTTTTTGGCGGTAGAGGCCACCCGTAACCATTTCTTAAAGTGACTGTCAAATTATTATTCTGCCAACTTAAGGATTGTTTGTTGATGGTGCAACGCGAGATCACTAGACTATATTCTTAAATTTGATAGTGAAAATAATATATAACCTTATTAATGATCACTGAAAGGAGAAAATATAGATGTTTAGATGATTAATAGTGAATGTTTAAAAGTAATTTTCAACAAAATAAAATTTTATTAAAAAGACATAATAACTTCAAGATAAGTAGAGATTGAGTTTTAATTGTGAATACATAGGTACTCGAGTAAATAACTTAGAAAGAGCTTTTCCTTATATAATAGCTCTACCTCAATTAATTAAAGTTGTAAAACCATTCAAATTAAACCTGTTGACGTCTGGATCAAACTTCTTATTCCTAACCAGCTTTAAACATGCTTTTAGTTAAATTGAAGAAATAAGAGATGACCGACCTGCGCTAGAAACACTTATAATTCCTAAAATCACCAAACTCCTTCAGCTTTTCTGCACAAACATTCCCCTTTATTATTGTTTTCACTTACGTTCAGGTAGTCAATGCATGGAGACATGGCAGGATTCCAGTGCTTGGGTTCAGGAACGACGGCACCTCAACTCATGAACCAAATCATTGAAGTCCGAGAAAGAGGACCCTCCACCTTCAACGGCCTTCCTGGCCCTCTCGGCCAGCTTTTTTGCTCTGCTTCTCATCTCTTCTGCCTCATCACCCATCATAATTCTACTAATTGCTTTCTCTATCTTGGCGCTTTCTACATAATCTCCATGAACTCTCACCCACTCTTTCACTCCGACACCAACTCCAATTCTCAAAACATCTGTCACCAACTTCTCGTTGTAGAACTGCTCGGCTGACACTGGCCATGTTGCCATTGCCTTTCCAGCTGTTATGCCTTCAATCGTCGAGTTCCATCCACAGTGTGTCACGAACCCTCCTACCGCTTCATGATCAAGTATCAATATTTGCGGCGCCCATCCTCGTATGACCAGTCCTTTGCCTTCCACTCTCTTCTCAAATCGTTCTGGCAACCAATCTTCTTCGTTGTTTTGGCTATTTTTCTTGTCTTTCTTGACCACCCATATGAACTGCTGCTTTGAGTTTTCGAGTGCTATTGCTATTTCCCTGAGCTGAGAGTTAGTGAAATTGGCTACACTTCCAAAACATATGTAAATAACTGAATTATGTTTCTTGTAGTCAAGCCATTTCAAGCACTCATGTTCATCAATGGACGCTTCTCTTCCTCTCTGCGCTTTATCTTCAATCCCTCTGTTGCACAACGAAACGGGTCCGATATGCCATGCTCTTCTACCTAAAGCATCCTTGTAAAAGTCAGCATATGCAGGCTCGAGCTCGTAGAAGCTATTGACAATTGCACCAAAGCTCCTCAACTCGGACTCTCTCGATGTTTTCACCAACTTGGTAAAGTCTGTTTCGATGCCTTGTCTCTCAACGTCTGACAATTGCTTTCTAGTTAACTTGATGTCTCCTGGAAGATTAGGCACAAGAAAGAACTCGTCGTCTGACGGAGCTTTCTTGTGTGGCTGGTATAATCTGATACACTCTCCGGTGCACAATGAGAAGAAACTTGTTCCGTGAAACACTAGCCTTGGAATCCCAAATTTGGAAGCAGCTTCTGTGGCCCAAGGAAAGAACATGTCAGCAACAAGACAATCAGGGCGGTTCTCTTGTAGGAGCTCTTCAAGAGGCTGTTGGAGCATAGCTGTGGCTAAGAAAAATTTGTTGATCAATTGCCAACCATTTTCACGAGAGGTGATTGAGTCGACGTTCTCGCATCCTTGGGGCAAACCTGCCTCATCTGAAGGAAATTTCAGGATTTTAATGTCGATGTCGAGACCAGAGTTCTTGGTCCTTTGAATTGTTTTGGAAAAAAGAGGTGCATTCAGAGGAGTGGTGATAATTGTGGCCTTGAGGCCTCGTAAAGCAAATAACTTGGCCATGTCCACAGTAGGTATAGTGTGGCCATGAGCCATGAATGGGAAGAAATAAACATGAAGTTGATGTCCCAAACTATCCATGTCGAAAGAAGTTGAGCCTGACAAATTGCATAAAAGTCTTAAGCAGAAAGAACTGATGAGGGAAATGTTAAGAGATTTTGGTTCAATCTGGTTTGTCAGTATGACCAAAAAGCTGAACATGATTGGGGTATAAATACAGCTGCCATGACAATAAGAATCTTTCTGAGAGAAAGCTGGCTTGTTAAGGAGGTAAAGAAGCTTCCAGCCCGTGCTACACGCACGCGCACACACACTTGTACTTTCACTCGCCATCGTCACATGGCTTCAAAATCTGGAAGAGTGAACCGTCATAAAATATATGTTTCACACAGCGACCAACGCCATTCTATTTTTCTTCCTCTCTTTCTTTAATAATGTCACCTAAGCAACGTTTGATAATTTCAATGAGTGTTATCGTACTACAAGCAAAGTTGAAGATTAGCCGCAGCCAAACCAACTTGATTTTACTGCCCCGCGTTTAAAAAGGATGTGTATAAGATGCAGTAGTTATCAACGAAACGTGATATATACTTCCTAATTTTACATGATTGGTTAGTTAATGGTCAGATTATAAAAAGACCGATAATGTGAAAGTAAATTATAACATAAAAAATTAAAACAATAGAACAACATTAGGTTGAGGAATTAAAAAAAGAAAAAACTGTCTTTAAGAATTTATTCAACCTCAACAGTTTATATTGATGGTGATTCTTCAGGATTCAACATGCTTTTCTTACATCGAAGGAAGTAAGAACAGTAGATACAGTTTTATTTTCAAAGAGAATAATTATCTGACAGAAGATAAAGCCTTGTCTATTTCAATAACACAACATATATATTTATATACATAAGAATAAGTGGACTAAAAAGCTAAAGTAAAGATAAAATATTCACGATTTTTCTAAATTTGGATACTAACTTAAAAAAGATAAGCTATAGATTTTTAACGTTAAGATATAGTTTGTGTCAACTTTAGCATACGTTTTTGGATAAGTACAACTAAATTTAGAATTAGTAAAATGTAGATTTATCTAAAGACCTTTGAAATAAGTATAGATGTCAATGGACCGGGCTAGCCTCAAAAACGGCGGGCCGGGCCGTCACCTATACATATGGCTATTATGTGAGACATTTATATGACTCAAGTTAATTGAACGTTAGACATAAGTTATCATATACTGTTGGCACATGCATACAATTATATATATATGCTTTCATTTAGCATTTTCGGGTAAGTATGACAAATTGTAATTATGACAAATGATGAGTTAGTGGAGATAAATAGTACACGTGAGGAGCATGAGGATAATATTGTTTAAGTTAGGAAGGCTCCATTTCAGGTTGT
>JANIIA010000192.1:63735358-63773534 GCA_027478495.1 Erythroxylum alaternifolium | reverse complement strand
GATGTTCTGATCGTTCGTCTGAATGATCGTAACCTGGTTGAATCCTCCCCCATCTGAACATACAAACTTCTAAAATACATAACTTTTTACACAGATATCCAAAATTTACAAAGTTGATATCATTGCAAAGCTAACAAAACGATATACATTTTTCATGAAGAATTCACAACCAAAGTTTACCTATTTCTTTATCAAAAATCACTTTAAATAGGTCTGTCCTACAACCCCATATATGCTATAGTATTCCCCTCCTCTATCAGATTTGACAATCTTTATTGATCTTCCTAACTGGTTCTCAACTTCATTCTTGAAGATCTTGAATTTATCAAGAACTTCAGACTTCTCTTTAATCAACAACAAATATCCACATCGAGAATAATCATTTATAATTGTCAGGAAGTATTTCGCATTGCACAACGTAACCGTATAGGGACCACTAACATCTGTATGTATAAAGTCTAATAAGCCCAAAGCACGAGTTGACCCCTTCTTCTTTATCTTGGTCAACTTGCCCTGTAACAATCGATACATGTCTCCAGATCACTGAAGTCCAGAGTTGGGAGAATGTTATCCTTTATCAATCTCTGAACCCTCTCCCTGGAAATGTGGCTAAGGCATTTGTGCCACAATATGTACGATGTGTTCTTTATGGAGGTCCTCTTTCGAGTAACAGGTTCAGCAACATACGAAGAGGCATACATCTCATTAGGAGTAAGACACATACTATATAGTCTGTAGGATAAGAAGGATGTACTGATATGTCTTGTATTGATAGAAATAGTTACAACTGCATTATCAAATACAAAATGGAAACCTTCTTTATCCAAAATTGATACAGATATCAGATTTTTTCTAGAAGACGGTATATAAAATGTGTCTCATAGATACAAAACAAACCCTATATCGAGGTTTATTCCTACATCTCCTACGTACAAAATGTCAACCTCCTCATTGTTGTCGATCATCAGCTTTTTCTCCCCTCTAGTCGGCCTTCTCCTGGATATGGACCCCCTGCATCGTGGAAGCAACATGGTTAGAAGCTCCACTATCTAACCACCATAAAATTGATGTGGTTATAGCCACATTGGATTCATGAATCATAAAGGCCAAGGAGTTACCTGACATATCCTGCTTCACCTTTTAAAGCTTGTACTTCTGGCAGTCAGACTTCATATGCCCCTTCTTCTTACAGAAGAAGCATCTCATACTTTTAAACTCATGTGGGCCCTTGGCAATGCTAGACTACCCACTCCGAATCTGAGGAGAGGGTTTAAGTGTCTTACCCTTACCCTTACCCTTGCCCTTAGGCTGCTAGGGTTTAGCCTTCCCGTTGCCTTTTGCAGCTATAAACATAGCTGAATGAGGAGAGCGCTTGATCTTCTCCTCTGCTGTAGCATATCGAGAATCAAGGCATTGATGTCCCAAGTCTCATCCTGTAAGATGTAAGATGTAGCCAACATCTCATACTCCAGCGGAAGAGTGTTTAGTGCCTGATGCACTATCAAGTCGTTAGGGATCAGCATATTAAGTGCCTTCAACCTGCTCTGAAGGTGCACCATCCGTATGATATAATCCCACATGCCTCCTTCTCCAGTATACCACATAGAGAAAAGCTCCTTGATCAGGGCACTCTTCTCAGCATTTGGGAGATGCTGTCCATGAACTCGCTTGCTATGGTTGTGTCCGCAAGTCCACTCAATAGGTGATCCAGTATCGACCTCCTGATGGTCAAATAGCACAACCCATTTGACCTTTCCCAGGTAGCCATAATTGCCTTGTAAACTTCTGAGCTGACATTTGTGAGTGGAGAAGGGCACTCGGTATGCATGGCCAGGCTGATGTCTGCAATCTCCAACGTGAACTCCATGTCATTCTTCCACTTCTTGTAATTGAAACCATTTAAGGTTTCAATAGTGACAACATTGTTATTCACTGAAAAGGTGACTGAAAAACAAAAAAGACAAATGTCAAAATCAGTATAAATGTAGGATAACAGCGATACTCTAAAACATTAAGAAGTATCTATACCGAGAATCCGATCACACATATTATGAAACACCTTTGAGCTGAATATATAATATATGTGATTAGACACTCGCATAAAAGCGATCAAAGTACAAACCATTAACTCTCATAACACTACCACATTTGGGTGAATAGATCATTCAAGCCACAGCTTTCCTCCATCTAATGCCTTTATGAACATCTCAAAACTTTATGTAAGGCCAACAGTTTTGCCCAGAATAACCAAACATAAAGTCAGAGACATCCCCTAACATGTAAGTAGAACAATCCAAAATATTAACTTGAAAGGCCACTTTGGTGACTACACTCTCGTCAGTATTTCAGAAAGTCCACCAATACAAGGAATACAACTTTATGTCATCCTCACATTCTATATGGGCATAATGCATGTGAAAATTAATTATAAATGCAAAAACTAAATACACAGTCAAATAATCACATAGAAAAACTGAAAACATTGTCTTTAAGCTTTATTTGAGATTTTCATTTAAAAGTTCTCAATAAGAGTGTTCATCATACTTTTCCGAATACCGAACCTACCACACGAGACATAAAACTTTAAGTGTCTTCTTTATGTGCTGTTGAGTGTCCATCATACTTTTTCGAATACCGAACCTACCACACGAGACATAAAACTATAAGTGTCTTCTTTATGTGCTATTCAGTGTACGAAAATGCACCCAAAATCGGCTTTAAGAAAGTTGTAAAACTTTTTATGGACCCCAATTACCAATGTAATAAATCCAAAAAATTTAGAAAATCACTTTAAAAAATTCCCTGACCCAAAAATACCCGGAATAGCTTTATAAGAATTTTTGAATGTTTTTTATTGGGTATTGTTCACCTCCATATGATGTCAACCGCTAACATGGCCCGCCACATCACTGTGTGTGGCGGGAGAGCACGTGCAGGTCACGTGCCCCCATGCGTAGACGCACGGCTACTGTGCGATGCTGCCACGTGTCCTACATCGACCGGTGCCATGCGGACGGTCCGGATGGGTGCGTACGGCGCACATGCCCACTTTCCCAAGCCAGTGGGAGAGCGGGCCACGTCTAGTTCGAGCGTCGCACTCGCGACATGCGTCGTCCATCGGTTGGAGTGAAGTGGTAGGAAGTGATTCGCACGCGCCTCACATACCACCTCTCCCCCTCGCTATTGTAGTGAGTCGGGTGCGTGTCCGACGTTGGAGGCGATTTCTTGTCTCAGAGGTCCTTTTTTGCTCTGTTCAGTCCAGTTTTGATCCGATTTTTATGGCTAACCTTATGAATACCACTTCTACGTAATTATTTACGTAAAAAAACCAAAAAGCGAATCAAAAATGGAGAAAAACTATATGAGATGAAAAACTGAAAAATCTTCGTTTCCAGCAATCTGGTCACGTAACCGCTCTAATACCACATGAAATACGTAAAACAGATCTTATTACGTACCCAGGATCGGTCGTGAAAGGACTAAAAATGAAAAAATGCAAAATACCTGATTTCGGTTCCATCCCTTTTTTTGAAGCTGTTTCCGACTGCCAAACGAGCTCGAATCTCCCCGGAACCTTTATAGAAAACATTTATCGATACATGGTCTAGGTCTTTTTACAGTTTCTCAAAACATGAGCCCTCTTAAAGAGTCAGAGTTATAAACGCTCGTGAATGATCTAAGCAGCTGTAGGAGACCATAACCTATTTATATAGCTTCCGTATCGGGCTTCCCTATCACAAGGCCGATATGGACCAGATACACACTAAAAGGGAACCATTTTCTACCCTAACTTCGACCCATTAATCTAGATCATTTATTAGGCCAATGTATTACCTTTATCTGGATCAAATTGCGTAATATAACCGGTAATTTATTGAAAAATCAAAATCACAATTAATAACTGTCCATCATATAAGAAAATTACAAAATTGCCCCTAAGGGCAAAATTGTCTTACAAATATGACCAGCATCAATATTCAGAGGTTGAGAGCCGTTAAAACCTCAACTGGGTGCTAATAATTAGTTGCAAAGAGGAAACATGACCAGCATAAATATTCAGAGGTTGAGAGCGGTTAAAAACTCAACTGGGTATTTTTGATGGATGTTCTTTACAAGTAGTAGCTCACGAGTTTGTCAAATTATATCTGTTTGTATTGATTCCTTGGTTGAGCAATGATTTCCAAAATGCCTTTGATTACATTCCCACCATAAGCTATATGCACTTGTCTCCAAGACTAGAATAAGGAGGCTACAACACTGATGAAAGCATATTGGTGCTGCTGACAATTTATATATGATGTTTGGTATCGTGCAACCAGGGGCGTTCCATTTACAAAGATGTGTAATCATGTTCCAGATGCTGTTGTTGAAAGGGTAGGTGAAGAAGTGATGGTCACTGGATTCTGCTTGGAGTTGGCACATTGGACAAACTCAGTTTAGCGGCAAAAAAGTCAGTCGATCTATTGTAATTTATTTTGAATAGCCAACCAAAGATGGAAGGATATCAGTGGTGTAAAGGCTTTATTCCAAGCAATTTTATGCCATCCTACGACTGGACATCGTCTTTTCAGTAGTTCCTTGGTGGTTTTGTTGCTGAGGGAATGTATTGGATGGCCCTTCCAATGGAGGATGCCCGCGAAAGATGGATTAGTGATGTCATCTTTTACCATATCACGCAATGCTAGCAACCAGTTGAGATAATGAGAATGGGAAGATATATAATATTTTATCATATAAATTTTAAAATTATAAATTTTAGACTTTAGAATCAAAAAATTTTCACAAAAGTAAATAACATACTTGAATTCACGATGAAAATAGATAAATTATTTTGAAATTTTAATAAAATTAGATTTTATTTATTTTCTCTCTGTTGAACTTTTTCTTCTTTCATAAAGTTTTTAGTGGAATAAAAATAAATATTTTAAAGGTAGAGAAAAAAGGAACAATTAAAATTCAAATAACCGTTTAAATTATGTTTATGTTATTTTACTCTCCATCAACTTAAAATCTAAAAAAATATTTTATTTGATAATATCTCCTTTTAAGGGACTAATTGGATTTAAGCACCTAGATAAATAAACTACACAATATGTTTCACTTAATAGTAAATAACAAGCTACTTGAATATCGGAAACAATAAATAATTACATAGAGTTAAATATATAAAATACATAAATAATAATATTTTCTCAATAGATCAGAGGAAATTTTAGAAGTATATTGCGTTTTGCTAAGATAAGCTCCCATATACGTAAGTTGACGCATTGCAGATCACGTGGGAAGTTCTTGATGATTCTATCATTCCGCTCTCTCCAGATGGAATAAACAGTAGATGCAATAGCCAGCTTAACTAGATTGTAGTCCTCTTGCCTCAGGTGATTCAGCTTAGAAGCGCAAAGGAGGGTATCTTCCCAGCTAATTCCAGTGTGGGCAAGCTTACGGAGGGAGAGGATAGTATAGTCCAGAGTGTATGAGAGAATTAACATGCAAAGAAGAGATGTTTATGGTTTTTAGTGGCTTACATAGTTTGTATTTTGGATCACTTCAGAGGTTTTGATCCTAGTTTGTAGGAAGTTTGAAGCATGCAACAAGTCAGAGAATGAAGGAAAGCCTAGGGGAGAATGGTTTGCACCAAACAAGATGATACCAAGAGACTAGAACTCTACGGCTTCGAATGAAATTTCTGCAGGAATCATTTATGAATGACCCAGAATGATGAATTGTCCACAGGATTTTGTCCTTATAATCAATATTAGGGATTTAACTAGGAAAATTAGAAAATAGGTATGAACTTCCTCAATTTAAGCATAACCAGGTACCATAATGTATTAATGAGCTAACTCTTACATTCATGTAGTACATGTGTCTGACTGATAGGTGCTGAGGGTCTTATTGAAATTTTAAAAAAAAATAGAAGATGAACATTATAAGATAAGATAAAAGGATTCGTAACATTGAAGTAGTTTTAATTTTCAAAAAAAACACTGAAGTAGTTTTGTTAATAAACTTGGTTGCCTTATTTAGGCCAAATAAAAAAAACTAAAATAGTTATTTCAGCTAATAAATCTTACTTATAAGATAAGATTAAAAACAAACTAAGATCTATTCTAAAAATAATTTAACAACTTTAAAATTTTGAATTAATTTCCAACAAGTCCAAGCGAAGAGGACCAAAGCATCCCCAATTGTCAAACTACACTTAATTATTCTTCCCATTCCCTATCTGATATCTGATTAGTAGCTACATCCATTCTCTTTGCTTGAGAATTTGATTCATAATCCATGAACTGTTTTGCTTACGTATAAGGATCCATAAGTTTTTGTTTTTAATGTAATGCTATTGTACCTAATTTATCCATAAGGATTGCTTATTTTGAAGAAGTTCGTAGACTTTCTTAGCAAGTACGGTCTAACTCACTACTATAATTGATTGCATTTTCAATCCTTCTTCACTTTTAGGGGAGGCACATTGTTTTTCAGCTAACCTTGGCAAAGTTCCTTATGTAAGCTTCTTCAGACTAGAAGATTCCTTAAAATCTTCCTAATCTCCTTGTTAATCTTTTTAGGAACCCCAGCATGGGTGTATGTAGTGGCTGGTAAAGAGTTTTGTCGAATGATTCTTTCTTATTTTTGAATATGCCATAGCCTTAAATTTATACAAAGCTAATTCTATCGTTCCTTGTACAACAAGAATAACTACATAAATAGCAAAGTTAATCTAGGAAACAAATAAGCTAGGAAAGAATATCAAAGATACAAATCATCTTGAGATGTCGTAGTGTAGAGACTATTTATAGGATAATCACAGAGATATTCCACTAATACTCCTCCTCAAGTTAGAGCATGGAGATTGCAAATGCCTAACTTGCGAAGAAGTAAAGAAAATTTTGATTTATCAGGAGCTTTGGTTAAAATATCTGTTAGCTGTGCACCAGTTCGAATATAAGACGTAGAAATCATTCCATCTTGCAAGGCATCACGAACAAAGTGACAATCAATTTCTATATGTTTCGTTCGTTCATGAAAAACTGGATTAGCCGCTATATAAAGAGCAGCTTGACTATCACAAAACAATCGTATGGGACGCTCATGTTGTATCCCAAAACAAGCTAAAATGGATTTCAACCATTTTAACTCACATGTAGTAGTGGCCATAGACCTATACTCAGCCTCTACAAAAGAGCGGGAAACAGTTGGTTGTTTTTTTGTTTTCCAAGAGATAGGAGAAGCGTCTAATAAAACAAAGTAACCAGTCAATGATTTCCGAGTCAGAGGGCAACTTGCCCAATCACTATCACATAAGGCATAGAGTTGAAAATCACTCTCCCCACGCAGCAGAATACCCTGTCTAGGACAACCTTTTAAATACCGCAAAACTCTCAAAGCTGCGTCCCAATGTTCAACACGAGGAGCACCCATAAATTGAGCTAATAGATGAACAGAGTAACACAATTCAGGTCGTGTAATTGTCGAGTAGATTAAGCACCTTACAAGTCGCCAATACTTCTCTGGATCCTCAAAGACGGAACCATTGATGGTGGTAAAATGGTGGTTTTGTTCATGGGTGTAGAAACTAGTCGTGCGCCAAGTAAGCCAACCTCACTGATAATATCAAGAACATATTTACGTTGTGAAAGAAACAAACCATCCTTCCCATGTGCTACTTCAATACCGAGAAAATACTTGAGAACGCCCAAGTCTTTCATATGAAATCTCTCACTTAGTTGTTGCTTGAATTTTTCGATCACCAAAGAAGAAGAACCTGTGCTTATAATGTCATCCACATACACAAGAACATGTAAAGCAAAATCACCCTTGGAATAACTAAACAATGAGTAATCAGCATAAGATTGTGTAAAGCCAATATCCTTCAAAGCAGTCGAGAACTTAGCAAACCAATTCTGAGGCACTTGTCAGAGTTCATACAATGACTTTCATAAGCGACACACCTTACCCAAAGCAGCAGAGTTAAAACCAGAAGGGAGTTGCATATATACCTCCTCATCAAGATCTCCATGTAGAAAGGCATTATGCACATCCATCTGGTGCAGTTCCCACTTTCTTGCCACCGCTATAGCCAAAAATGTGTGAACCGTGACCATTTTAGTTATAGGGACAAACGTTTCATTGAAATCAATTCCAGCAACTTGCTGATTCCCATACACTACGAGGAACCCCTTTCATCATTCAACTGTACCATCAGAGTGGTACTTGACTTTATAGACCCACTTACACCTAATAGCTTTCTTCCCAGGTGGAAGGTCCTCTAAAGTCCAAGTTTCGTTTCTCTCAAGTGCATCTATTTCTTCTTGTATTGCTTTCTGCCAACTAAGATCCTTAACAGCTTCTTTAAAGGTGGTGGGTTCAGTGCCTGCAGTAATTGCTGCCAAAAACCAAGTGTGCCTCACAGAAAACTTATCACGATTTACATAATAAGCAATGGGAAAAGGAGTACCTGAGGACTTTGACGGAGCAGTGGGAGGTGATGTGACAGGGTTTGTAACTCGAACGGTGTTGGTGATGAAGCCTTTGAGTTTACTTGAAGGTTTCTTTATTCGATGACCTCGACCAATTTCTGGTGGAACATTTTCTTCATTAATCATAACTTCCCCAGTATTTGAAGTTGTACCAACACCAAGTTGCTGGACAGCTTCTAAATCATCACCCACAGGGGGTGTTACATGTTGTTCAGCTCCGCCATCAATTTCTCCTGCCACAGCCGATTGTTCCTCACTCCCCCTTGCTAAGGGAGTATCCTCACAATAAGTCACATTATCATAATACTCCTTATTTTCAAACACATCATTAGTATTATGCAAATAGACGTCTCTAGCAAAAGGAAATTGTTGTTCAAAAAAAAAACATCTTGGGATAGAAAGAACACCTTTTGTTCTAAGTCATACAAACGCCACCCCTTTTTACCAAATGGATACCCTGCAAACACGCATCGATGAGAACGAGTGCCAAACTTATCCTTCACACAAAGTTGATTTTTGACAAAACAAAGACAACCGAATAAACGAAGGGCATCATACTTAGGAGGTGAACCAAAGAGAATTTCGTGTGGTGTTTTATTATTGAGTAATGGGGTAGGGGTTCGGTTGATGACATAGGCAGCCATCATTATACTCTCCTTGCAGATAATAGAGTTTTGTTTTTCCAATGCTCTACCATAATCCTAATTTTGTCAATTCAGTGTTGGCATTCTCTACGTGTGACCCTAGTTGTAGTGATTAGGATGCTAAGATATATGAAAGGAGGCTCTTTAAGGCATAGGTTAGCAAATTTAACAAAAAGAGAAGCAAGGTGAGGTGAATCTTTAGAGACCATGATCATGATGTAGCTTTTTCTACTATTGATTTCCAATCTAGATAGTTTAGAGAATTGGTCAATTGAGGTAGTAATGCATTCAATGGAGGATGGATCAAGCCCAAAGTGCCTCCTTCTTCAATGGCAATGGTGGTGATGGATCGTCGTTCCCCGATGTTCACCGCAAACTATCACACCAGTTGGTGATCAACTTCTCCTTATAGTATCATTGGCACTAAGAGTGATAATACCTTGATCAGCATGGAGATCTAATACAAGTAATTGGGAGTCCCTTCCCTGATTCTTCGATCCTATCTTTAGTTAATTTCGTTGTTCTTGTTTGACAATGGCAAAGAAAGTGTATTTGTTAAAGAAAATGAGTGAAACGTGTTCGTTAGTCTTTTTTTTTTATAGATAGATAATTGTATAAACGTGGAGGTGATGGTGCGATGTGAACTAAGACATGATCCTCGAGGAGATCTTCGATACTTAAAAGATGCATCAATCAATGTTTACATAAAAAAGAAAAAGGATTCGGATATGAAAAAAGTAATTTCATTATAAAATACAATTAATTTCGTCAATTCCATGAAAACTTCTTACATTTTAAGAATCCCATGAGAAGTTCTCAAAATTATTCAAAATGTCAATGGATGACACATGTAACGAAATTTATCTAAATGAATGTCCATGCCATAAGGGATTGATTTAGCCTTAACAAACTATAGATAGATGTTTCAGAGTTAAAACTACTTTTATTTTTCCTTTGTAATTTTTATTTTAAAATTTTTTTAAATGAAAACCTATTTAAATGTCTATATTAATTAAGTCACAATTTAATTACTGATAATAATTAAATATTGAATAAAATTATAGATAACTAATTTCATGATTTAATTAAGTAAATAATTTTATTTGGACCTCTTATATAATATTTATTAGTAAATATTAATAAAAATAGTGTATTTTAAAATAAATAATTATATAAAAAAATTATCTCTAAACTAATATTTATTATTAATATTTTTAATTATTAAAAATAATGCCATTGTTTAGAAGTAAATATTTGACATTTATAAATTATTTCATCAATAACTATTAAAGCCCTAAAGTCTATTTACTTCAAAGATATTTTGAATTTAAAAAATATTATTAAATCGTTATAAATTTTAGATATATTTTATTTTCAAAATAATTTTAGATTAATCATTAAATTTTATTAGTTAATGGTAAGTTAAATTATGAAAAAAGCAAAATTAAAAACTAAAAACTTGTTTTATGATTTTTATATGTTATAAAAATTGGAAGAAATTAAAATAAAAATAAAAACTAAAAATTCAACCAAATAAGTTTTTGTTTGGAAAACAAAAATAAAAACTACAAAATAGTAGTGGAATCAAAAGGTCATTAACAAACCATAAGGTGATATATGTCCAACATATTAATTTATTGATTTATCATATTTATGTATTGTAATTTATATTAAAATTTTAAAATATTAATACATAATGTTAAATCACTTTATGAATAGTTAATATATCAAGTAATAATAATATTGATTAATTTAATATAATAAGAAATTAAGTTTTTCATAAAATTTTTATTTCATTAATTTAATATAATAACAAATTAAGTCTTCCATAAAATTTTTATTTAGGCAAAAATTGCCCTCTTAAGGTGGTAAGTCAGGGAAATATCCTTCAAATAAGAGAGTTGACTCTTACAAGAGAATTAACTCTTATACTATCTCATAGAATGAGGATGAGAAGGACTTTGTGAAGTTAAAGAAATTGCTTGTGATCTAACTTATTGTTCTTTCAGTAGCTAAGAGCATGCATGTAACTCAAACAAACTGCATTTAACTAGGATAAGATTGGTTAGCTTACCTAAGGCCATACTGACCTTGGTTGGTTTATGAGCTTTCCTTAGTGGTTGTATTTTAGCTATTTCTTGGAAAAACTTTGGCTTATGCATAGTGATGACATTATATTAAAAAAAGGTGCCTTTTAGACCTATGGTTGACATTCTTTAGACGCTTTAAATAGAGATAAGGATAGACATTGAATAAAATTGAATGGTTAATCAATGAATTTGACACCTACCTCATTAAGAAAAGATAAAAAGAATGTAAAGAAAGGAACTAAAAAAGTCCTAACCAAAAAAAAAAAATTGAGTTCAAGGTCATATTGTAAAGTAGGAAAGATGTTAAGCACCCTATTTACCAGCTTAAATGGTTACCTAACTCTAAAAAGGTTTTACAATTTTGAGAAATTTTAAGAAGAAACAAACTTTGTGTGAATTTAAAAGTAGATTGAAAACTAAAATAATAGATATGGTTGAATGTCTAGAAGTTTGTAGTTTTTCCTAAAGAAATAAAGTAACTAGAGTGATTTATAAGAATTAAGATAAAATATGAAGCATATGATGAATGAAGTTTCCAGTTTTACCTAGGGCTTAAAGTAAAATTTTTAAAGATATTAATGTGTATGTTATACCATAAGTGCATGGTATAATTGTAGCTAACACTAATGAGTACTACTTGATACTACAAGGAATAAGGGTTAACTACTGATTGTTCACAAACTTAAACTTTTAGGCTACCGATTATGATTGGATGAAATAATGAAATAAGCACTCAGAATGCTAAAGAAAAGCAATAATCAAGAATAAAGCAATCTATAAATAAACTAGATTTATGTAAGATATCCCTTATGACTTTACTATGTTCAACTTCATCTTAATTTTTCTTATACTAGTAAGAATTTTTAAATTACAATCATATTCTCTCTCGAGACATATAACTCCTATCTTAAATTGAATCAATAGATATCTCTTTGTAATAAAGACAATCTAAGAATGCATTAATTGGTTTTTATGAATTCTTATGATAGGTTTTACACTAACTTAGTAAGATCTTAAAGTTCTCTCTCGGGTAACTCATGCTTAACCCTTTTTATCCATATTGTAACCTAACCATACTTTTATTCTCTCAAATATTAATGCATGAATCAAATAATTAAACCTGTAACTCTTATTTCTTCAATTTAATTAGTTATAAAATATAGATAAATCTTAAGAAAACTAAAAATCTATTAAATCAATGGATCCATCAATTCAAACATATCAATTCCTAAATCTATATCCCAATTAGTTCATAAATAAACAAAAAGTAACAAAATAAAATAAGAAAGAAAACAAGATAAGAAATCATTATCTTAAATCTTAAATCTTTAGTGAATCTTGATGAAGTCTTAGTATTTTTCAAAGATTTATTTGTTCTTAATTAATAGTTATTATAGAATGGCTTTAAAGTGAGTTTTATTGCTTCCAAATTCTCCGTTATCCAAAAACTTCCAATCTCCTGCTTGCCACCTTTTTAATAATTCAATTTTCTAATTTTTAATGAATAGAACTACCCCACCACAGAACCATATACCAGTCATGTTGTCATTGTCGCATTTTGCAACTTCTCTCATAAAATATTACAGCCAATATAAAACTGAGAAAGGGATATGTACAGTTCATGTTTCTTGATCAACAATAGAGCACGGGGGTGTGTAGGGTGGCAAAGAGTAAATAAAATCAACTGTATTTGAACATTACCATAACTCAATAAAGTGTAAGTGTTGTGTTTTAGGGTCCTTCAATTCTTCCATAGTTACTCCAAATTGGTTTACTTCTTCTCTAAATTCTCTCCTTTTCCTAAAAGCAGAAATAAGATCTAGAATAAAATATATTTCATTTTGAGTATCAAATCCTCTAAAATAGTCCAAAACACAAGCATAATACTGTGAAAATCATTCTAAAATTAATATATTTAACACACATCAAACTATCCCACACTTATGAAATTACCTATCCTCAAGCAAACTAATTTCATCATTCCATCTCAAATAGAAAATATTTCCAAAAAAAGGTCAAACGAATTAAACATACCAATCAAGATTCTCTATTACTCCTATCCAATTACAAGTGTCATCAAAATGCTAAGCATTCAACGACTTATATCAATCCATAAGTTAACCCAATTCACTATATGTTCTTTTAAACTTTAACCCAAATCACAAAATTCAACCCCTTTTATAAGAAAAACATACACAAGATAAAATGCAACAACTTTCCAACATATTCAAGCCCCTTATTAACAATACATAAAATTAAACAAAGCAGGAACATTAAAAGCTTGTTTGAAAGGTCACCTAGTCTTTTATGCAAAAATAAATACCTTATCATGAATACTCCTTATTACTCAACTACGTCATTTTTTCAAATGTTACTAGTATTACTTTTTAATTACAACTTTTTATTAGTATAAAGCCAGTGTAATAAAATTATTTAAACTTATTTATTCATAATTTTATCATTCATTTCTTTTTTTTATGAAAATGTTGAAAAGAAGTTGCAATTACTTGATGCATGTACATTTTACACAAAGAATATCCTAATATTCATCAGGTATTTATTCTTAAAATCCATTAAGAAAATTAAATCCACTTATTCACTAATACTCATAACTAATTACATAAACATTTTAAATCACTTCCCTCACGATTAAGATATAAACTGTCCTCAATGTATGAAACATGTAAGACAACAAAATAATAAAAATGGGGAAAGGAAATATGATAAAAGGTACCTCCCTAATTTGTGATAAATGGCCTAAGTCTTGATAAAAATTATATTGTATTCATTTTCCATTAGGTTTTGTATTGGAATTATAGAGTTCCAAAATATATATACTAACGATTAATAAATAATAAAGTGAAAATGAAAATATAAAGAAAAATAAATCAAGTGGAGTGGGTTGACGTCTTGGGGATAACATATAAGGTATTAATGCCAATAGGTCCTATAGATCATCGAAGGAGATCGTATCCACCAAATGTTTGATGGTTGAGTCTATAGCCACTATTTGCATATTATCTTGGACATCCATCTTGAGGTCTGCAATAAGGACAGTGGCCTTTTGATGGTACTAACTCTATGGTATGGTGGGCTCCTCTAGCTTTATATAATACATACCCTTAATCTCCTCCTCTCAAGCTAGCTTCTCAAGCATGCTCATCTACATCACCTCATGCTTATCATTTTGGTGCTTCTTCTCCTCTTACTCTACTAGCTCATCATACTCCAGCATGTGCAAAACTTATAGGATTTCCATTGTGAGAGGTATAGGAGTGCCTACTACTATCAGGCCAAGCTTCCTTGGATCTTTCCTAAATACATCCTTGGATCTTTGATGAGACCTTCGCTTCTTTTATATGGCCAATGGCTCTAATGTTCTATAGTACATTACATTTTTGAACAATGCAAACTATATCAAGTTCATTAAAGAACTAATGGATATAATCAATCATTTCCACTAAATTAAAAATGTATTATGGCTTAATTAGCAACCTTTGCTACATTGTAACCTTTCCAATCTTAAAATGATACTGTTCTAATTAAAATAAACTTTATATATAACCTTAAACTCAGATATCAACTCATGCATAGAATAATGGATATCTTTAATACTTCATAAGTATCAAATATCTTAAATAATAAACATTTTTAGTACATTATCTACGTACTTGGACTTAGTATAGGTAAACAACTTCCATTCTATCTCTATAGATCTAATTTCTAGAATCAAGTTATTGACTTTTCATATCCAACAAAAATTGTTCTTGGATAATTATATATTCAACAGTTGAAAATTAAAATTGTTGTTCTCTATGAGCAATATATGTCTCTACATACTCTCAATGAAGAGGACAATTATACTTCCACTAACCTTCTACAATATATGTCTCTACATACTCTCAATTAAAAGGACAATTATATTCCCACTAACTTTCTTGTGGACATAATAAATTCACAATTATCTTCAAAATAAACTATTTGAATTCATGATGAAAGTGAATTTTTTAATGCTCATATCCTTTCAACTATACATCAAATATATCAACAAAAACGCTTATTCCAATTGGTTTTATTATCATGAGATTTGAATCTTTCAAATTTTATCTTACTCTCATTATTTATCTTAAGAATCATTCTCTTATAAGTATACATTGAAACAAATAAGTCGTTCAATGGGTCTGTAAGATTATATCCAACATTTTGGATATCTCATAACTCTTTATTGTCCGATTTAGTTTTAAACTTAGTTTCATAATACATGCTTCAACTAAGAATCATATCCTTAAATTATTACCTTTAACTCTTTCAAAATCTTAGCATTCCATATCTAATATAAAATCTCATTAATTGATCTAATTGGAACTATTACAATTAGGTCATTGTACTAGGCATCACTATAGAAGAAATAAATATTAAATTATATAATTTCTTATATTGTATATTCCTCCTTATGTAAAACCATACTCTTATGAATTTAATTATGAAGATATTTATTATAGAATCTCATTCCTTATAGATAACTAAAAATTTTAAAACTTACCATAACAATCTAATCGAAGTGCTTCAATATTCTCAATGTTTAATTTCTACTCAAAATTAAAAACTTTAAACTTTTTGAAAATTTTAAATCAATATTTCATTTAATACATATGACAGTATCACATACAGTCATTAGTAATCTTAATGAAATATAAGAATCATCCTTTTATAAATTGTTATTCCATCAAATAAATCAAATATATAAATTTAACAATTTAATACCATCATCATCCTTTCGCGTTATTCTTTAACCCAATAATTTCATAAGCTTCATATAATTCATAATAAAAAAGATACATATATCCTTTCATGTAACTTTTTGATTCTCGTTATTTAGATTTAACAAACATGGCATCAAAAGATAATCTTGGCTATCCAATTTTGTATTCTTGCCACTTATGTAAGCATAAGTCTCTTTTGATGCAACACATATACAGTATTTGTATAAACTTGAATCAACTACTTTTCCTTAACATTTTATTTCTTATCATGCATTAAACATTATAATAATGTTGAATCTAAATTCAATGTCAAATACTGATAAGCATGAACTAGAAATATATATAATCTATATCATATTTTACATAGGCAAGAAAAGTCATACAATCATCTAAGTCCATGTTTATGCTTTTAGTAGGCTAAATTGAGTTAAACAATTTCATCAGGATACTATACCGTCAACTCTACTTCATGAAATATTTCTATCATGATGTTGACATATATCTTACATGTTGTTATTAAAGTTTATGAGACATTATTCAACTCTAAATGTCAATACATTTTGTCATCTATATGATTTTGACGTATCTCTAAAACTTTAATATTAAATCCTCAACAAGGATTAATGGCAAATTCATACTATTAGTATTCCATATGTGCTAAGTTATCTACCTGCATGTTTTAGGATTACACCATTCCTTAATGTAGTACGTGTTGGTCTAAGATATAGCCCGACCCATTACCATCCATCCTAGATGGTGGGTTAAATAGCTAGGGTTTTCTAAAATTTACAATTTAATATTTCAGTCCTGATATTTCATCGATATTTTGATACTGGTTGATACTAGGCAGCACTAACCAACGGTATGAAATGAGTGGGTATCATATGGTTTTTTGGCTAGTATTGCCCGATATGGTACCTACATCTTTGGTGTGGTGTGACGGAGCTGTGAGATTCTGCGTGTAGTGAGGTCAACGATGGCAGGCCTATAAATGGCGAGGCGATGACCAAAGGAGGTATTCAGGCAAAGGGAGGCAAAGTAGAGGGCAATTGAGATGAGAGTCTAAGACAGAAAGACACGAAGAGGGTAGAGATGGCAATACGGCCCAGCCCGACTTGAGGGAGCAAGCCTGAGCCGAGCCCAGGCCTAACTTAACTAGACCTACATCATATTTTTTAAAATTAAAATGTCAAAATAACGTCATTTTATTATTGCTTGTTAGGTCTTGGGCCAGGCTTGTGCAGCGAAGCCTAAGCCAACTCAAGGCCTAAATTTTTTAAAAAATAGGGACTGAAGCTTAGTCAACCTGGGCCCGGCTCGAAGGGAGGCCTAGTATGTTTTAGGTTAATTTTTTAAAAAATTTCAATTTAATCCTAAAAATTTAGAAAAATGCAATTAAGTCCGACAATAAATTCGATACTAAATACATGAGTATTGTACCATTTTTTTGGCTGGTACAATATCGATTGATATTCGTAACATTAGCTGCATTTGTAGTAAGTATCGAAGAAAAGACAACCGGAAGTTTTAGACGAAAGGATGACCCACGGGTTTGGGACATCAAGACGCCAATTAATTTATTTAAAATATAAAATTTATTAATCCCCAATTAATGTAATTGTACATGTAAAAAAAGTTTATCACCAATGTTCTTTATCGATATTTTAAATGAAAAAAGAAAAAGCTCCTCACAAAAATATTTTATAATATATTAAATTAATAAAATGACATAATTGTTAACAATAATATATTTTTTAGTATAAATGTTTTTAGTATAAAATTTATTACGTACGTGTCCTAGTAGAACAAGTGACATACAAAGTTAAAGCTCTCAACTTAAAAAGAGATCAGAACCAAACCACGCGCTCTTACATCACGTGTGTATAACTTCATATGTAAGTTACCTCTGATTAACCACTCTTGACTTGGTCCACTGCGATCCACTAACTCGCACCCAAATCCAACGGCGTACAAATCTCGCCAACATCATAATCATCATCATGATCGTCTAGGGTTTTATTATTCTCCTCTATATCCTCCCACAAGCACCTCTCAAGACCTCCTTGTTTTCGAGTGCAGTCTCTCTCTGCCCCTTACCTACCCCTTTCTTTCTCTCTCCGTCTCTGACGTAGCTCACGCGCCGCCCTTTTGCACCGGCGGCCAAAATTAGTTTATATTATTCCACCTTCCCTCTCCTCTCTTATCAGAAAACAGAAAAAAAAGAAAATTAAGAAGATAAGGCACTTAAATTTTTACGTATCCTAGGCCTTTCATCGAACACTTTTCGTGGGTATCAGTTTCCGTTGTTGGTTGTATTAGGATTTCTGGGTGGAGCCTAACTTTGTTAATAATACGAGGAGAGGGAAGATAATATAGAAAAAATTTAAAAAGTTCGTGGCTTTTGGGGAAAAGAATATTATGGCACAGGTTCAAGTACCGGCTCAGGCTCAGGGAGTGAACGGCGGAGCCGCCAACCCGCAGTTTGTTACGACGTCGCTCTACGTCGGCGATCTGGACGTGAACGTTAACGATTCACAGCTGTACGACGTATTTAACCAGGTGGGGCAGGTAGTCTCCGTTAGGGTTTGCAGGGACTTGACGACCCGTAGATCGCTTGGTTACGGATACGTTAACTACAGCAATCCTCAGGATGGTAAGGTTATAGTTTGTGTTAAAGTTTAGACCTTTTGGCTACTGGGTAACTGTTAAACCTGTATTCTTTAGTCTGTTGGAGAAATTTTGTTAATTTAGAATAACACATTAAAAAATGTAGAAGCAACTAGTTTGGTGGATTACATAAAGTAGTGGATTATTTTGTTTGATTAGTGCGTTCAATTGTTTAAACACTGATATTTATTGTTAATTTTGGTGATAAACTTGGAGGTTGTCTGGGAGTTACAATTTTGTGCGAGAGAGACAACGCATCAAGCTTGGATTATACTGGTTCCACAATTTTGTATTCTTTGACGATTTTTGTGATCCAAGGTTATACAGTGGGTGAGGGAAGTGATGTAGGGAGTATCAATTTGAGTCATTTTTTGGCTGCAAACATGTTCAACTGGGAAACCTTGTTCTTGAAAACCTTGATCTTCTTCTGAAATTCAACCTTTAGTTAAATTATTATTTCATGAATGTGGCAATTGGCAACTCACTGATTGTAATTGTTGCATGTTATCCTGGTTAAACAGTAGGTTATTTAATGCTATGGATATTATGCTGCTGATTGGTTGACAGGTTTAGGTTATCTTTTACCAGTTTCATTACTTGCTTCATAATCAATGTAATCATAATTGGTTGCGAATTTTCAGTGTCTGAAATTTGGAAAGATTTGCCAAAGCTATAATCTTTTTTCCTAGAATTGATTTATTATTAAATTGAAATTGAAAGGTTTGCCAGTTGATTAATTTGGTGGATGAGCAATGTATATTCCCTCTGGCCCATCAATTATTTTCAGCATCATAATTGTGTTTTAGTTTTTTTGGTAATGTTGCCCCTTTCTCCACTAATGTCTGCCTCTGTATCTCCTATCCTTTCTGGCATCTGTTGACAGCTGCAAGGGCATTGGATGTGCTTAATTTCACTCCTCTTAATGGGAAGCCCATAAGGATCATGTATTCACATCGTGACCCAAGTCTTCGCAAGAGTGGTGCTGGAAATATATTTATTAAGGTAGCCATTTTTGCTATTGGGTGCTTTTGTAGTGGCATTACATTTATGTATTTTAAGTTTCCACGCCTTCATATCTCTAACTTAGATATTTCTCAACTATGACAGAATCTAGATAAGGCTATTGACCACAAAGCGTTACATGATACTTTTTCGGCTTTTGGGAATATACTATCTTGCAAAGTAGCTACAGACTCTTCTGGCCAGTCAAAGGGCTATGGATTTGTACAGTTTGAAACTGAAGAAGCAGCTCAGAAAGCCATTGAGAAATTGAATGGTATGCTGCTCAATGATAAGCAAGTTTATGTGGGACCGTTCCTTCGCAAGCAGGAAAGAGAAACTGCCATTGACAAGACAAAATTCAATAATGTATTCATAAAGAATCTCTCGGAAGCAACCACTGAAGATGACTTGAAGAAAACTTTTGGTGAATTTGGAACAATAACCAGTGCTGTTGTGATGAGGGATGTAGATGGAAAATCCAAGTGCTTTGGATTTGTCAACTTTGAGAATGCCGATGATGCTGCTAGAGCTGTTGAGGCTCTTAATGGAAAGAAATTTGATGATAAAGAGTGGTATGTTGGAAAAGCCCAGAAGAAATCTGAAAGGGAAGTTGAACTAAAACTCAAATTTGAGCAGAGTATGAAGGAGGCAGCTGACAAATTTCAAGGGGCAAACTTGTACATTAAAAATCTAGATGATAGCATAGGTGACGATAAGCTTAAGGAGCTGTTTTCTCCTTTTGGTACAATCACATCCTGCAAGGTAATTAGCATCATCTTTTGAATAGTGAGCACCTAACATCATCAGCCTTGGAGATTCTACTGCATAGGACTTGTAAACATGTTTTTCTGGTGATTAGGTGATGCGTGACCCTAATGGGATAAGTAGAGGTTCAGGGTTTGTTGCATTCTCAACCCCCGAAGAGGCATCTAGAGCTGTAAGTTGAGGTTATGGGATTTCACATATGCATATGGAGAGCATTCTTTGTCCTTAAGTTAACATGTTTGTGATTGTTTTGATAGCTGTTGGAGATGAATGGCAAAATGATTGTTAGCAAACCTTTGTATGTTGCACCTGCACAACGAAAGGAAGATAGAAGAGCCAGGCTGCAGGTATCTCCATCCCAATAGGTTATAAACCATGTAACAAATCTATGTTTAGGCATTTCCGTTTTTTTTATAATTTACAACAAGGTACTTGTACTCCAAACCATAGACAAGAGAGGTTTAACTTGCTTCCTTCCTCTTATCCTGTGTCTCCCGCTCTCTCCACATCAAGTTGAAACACCCTTGTTAGGTTCTTGTACTTATTTTCTCAAGATGTCATGTAGTTACCTTCTCTTTATGTATTAAGTGGTGCTCCATATATCTTTTCTTCCTATACAGGCTCAATTTTTATATTAATTAGTGCTTATATATCTTTTCTTCTTGTACAGGCTCAATTTTCTCAAATGCGGCCAGTTGCAATGGGACCTTCAGTAGCCCCTCGTATGCCAATTTACCCCCCTGGTGGTCCAGGGTTAGGACAACAAATATTCTATGGACAGGCGCCGCCTGCTATGATTCCTCCCCAGGTAGCTCTTTATTGAACAAATTTTTATCTTCTGTATGTATTTATCACGTAGTTTTCTTTTGAGTACTTCACATTAATGTCATAAGTGCAAACTTGTAATCAAAATACCTAATGAATCAACCATTTTTAGCCTGGATTCGGGTATCAACAGCAGCTTGTACCTGGTATGAGGCCTGGTGCGGCTCCCATGCCAAACTTCTTTGTGCCAATGGTCCAGCAGGGACAGCAGGGGCCACGTCTTGGTGGCCGTCGGGCAGGAGCTGCTCAGCAATCTCAGCAGCCAATCCCAATAATGCAACAGCAGGTTGGGAGTATCGCTTTAATTCAAATTTTTTATGATTCTATTTCTATAATCGTGATATTGTTACCTAATTACTTGGTCAAATGTCAGATGCTTCCAAGAGGACGTGTTTATCGCTATCCTCCTGGACGTAGCTTGCCTGATGTTCCAATGACTGGTGTTGCTGGTGGCATGCTCTCTGTTCCATATGATATGGCTGGTATGCCGATGCGTGATACAGCATTGTCTCAACCGGTTCCGATAGGAGCTTTGGCTTCTGCTCTTGCAAATGCTACTCCAGATCAACAGAGAACGGTAGGCTTTAAATTTGTTATATATTTTTAGTTTTCAGGTAGATTGATAGAACTTTATCCGTTTATATGTTTTGTCTGTTTGAATATGTGTGCATCTGCGGTCTAGTCATATTCATTAAATTGAAATCTAAAATTTAACTTGTGGCTGTAATTGTAGATGCTGGGTGAGAATCTTTACCCTCTAGTAGAACAGGTGGAACCTGATGCGGCAGCTAAGGTAACTGGCATGCTTCTGGAGATGGATCAGACTGAAGTTTTGCACTTACTGGAGTCACCAGAAGCTCTCAGAGCAAAGGTTGCAGAGGCAATGGAGGTTCTGAGGAGTGTTCAGCAGCAGCAGGCTGGTAGCACAGCTGATCAATTGGCATCCTTGTCATTGAATGACAACCTTGTTACTTAGGTTGGGATGGGTTGGGTTGAGTGTGAGCAGAGTATTTAAGATACAGGACTTTTAACCATTTCGGATGCGGCTTCTATACTTTAGATTTGATTTCACTTGGTAGCTACGTGTTTTTGGTTGATTGTGATTGTTTATTCAAAGTTAAGTTTGGAGGAACTTTAATGCTTAGATTTTGTTATGGTGAATGTAGATTAATGTCGTCGTTTCAAGTTGGTGGTGTGTACAATATTAAAAGAATTTTTATTTGTGCCCAACTAAATTTAGCATCAAAATTTAAGGATGCAGAGAAATGTGCAACAGAAGGTAATGTTACGCATTGCATAATTCAGGAGTTTGTATACGTAACAAGTCCTTCATTTAGACTTGGACTCGGATGATTAATACCCGCGACATAAAGAAGAATCAATATACATGGAGTAGCAACCCTAAGTTGGGTTAGGTGCTAGAAACGAAGCAAATTAGCTACAGCATTAGTGATAAGTCATGGTTTTTTAAGTGTAGATGGCGAGAACAACCGAGTATGGGTCACTCTGTAGTCTTTTTATTGCCCATCTTCCTATATAGTATGCACAAGATAACGAAAAACTACAACTAGAATCACGATTATGAAAACCTTTCAATTGTACCACCTACTGATAAGTTGATGCCTAGGCATCCTTCACTTGGCGAGGACCTCAATAATGATTAAAGCCCTCCTAAAACATTCAAGCATCCTGACGGTTTGCATGCCTCAACCTTATCCCAACATCAGCTTCCCTGTCATGTCGAATAAAACCAGTTGAATTATGTGTATCAAAGGCCGTTGCAGCCTCATTTTGCTTCTGTTCGGCATCTTCTCCAAAGTTATGAAGCCTGCGACCGACGAGATATCGGTCATCGCGTATTGAGTTGTGAAGGTTGGTGAACCAGACATGAAATCTTTTGGCACAGAAGCATATCATGCTGAAGCAAAGGCACCCCAGCCATGCGAATCGATATACAGCAGAATTCACGACTAGTGGGTATCCAAAAGCAGGAAATACTCCTCTTGCTAGGACGTAGGGCACACACAGCGCTGTTAACAGTTTTACTATAATTGGGAAAACAATTTCCCGCAATACCCAAAGGCCTTGCAGCCTTGAGAAACCATCTTCTCGCACCCTCTCAAATTTTATTCGCCAACTTTCATCAACCAATGGCATCATATGATCCAACATAGCCTGTTCACAAGCAGTAAGATCAAGAAAGAAAATCTTTTACTTCCCATAAATGATTAAGCTTTACCTCTTGTAAGTCTCATTATTACCCTCAATCTCTATCAACCAGTATTTTCAATATCTAATACAAAGGCAAAATAATTCACAAACGTACTTCTTGATCATTTCCAGGTCTTAACATTCTTCGTGCCATTGAAAACGATCCCTGTTAGTTCATGCATAACTACAGCCTAGATACAGAAATATGGTAAATGCTTTTTCATTAAACTTTATGGAATGTTATAAAGAACGCAGTTAAACAAATCAAAGATTCAGTCTGTAGTTCCATTTCTTGCTGTAGGGAGCTCTATTTTTGTCAAATGCATTAATAAAACATAGCTGCTAGTTTGGTTGAAGCTCAAAATTTTCAGGTGTGATTATATTTGAGATACATTTGTTTCATACAAGGGCATAGAGAAGGAAGATATGCATTTTGTTTGAGAACTCACCAGTCTAGTCCATATCTTAAGAAAGATAAATCCCAAGGCCCAGTCCTGATACAGAAGGAAAACTGGGCTTTCATCCACAGGAACCCGCATTGGCACAATCACCAAAAGCTCAAAGAGCAGCCCAATCAATACTGGAATGACAAAAATCTGGAAAGAAAAAGTTTCAAATAATTACGTAAAAGGTTATTCAGTGGAAAGGACACTTTATCAAATAGAGACCTGACAAATGGAATGAGATAGGGACTCTACCCATATTGACAACAGTGCAGAGCTCTTTAGAACAATTCCACACCACTTCCAGATTTGGGCAAACAGAACTGCTGCCCTCTTTGTTCTGATATGTTCAATAGAATATCTAGCTCCAGCTAAAGTGGTCCAAATGACATAGCTTCCAATAATAAAAGCATATAGATCTAACAAAGAAAAAGACAATCAGCAATCTCACACAACAAAGAAAGCGTGTTCTATCTCTACAAAATTATATAAACCGTCTTACCATTGCACTTAACGCCATGAGTTATTGGAAGAAGAGGAATACCATTGAAAAGAGCACGCCCAAGGGATATGGGTACAACTATCAAGGCAGAGTTGAAGACAAGAAGAGTCATCCAAGCTATTATCAACAAGAGGACAATGCGAAGAACAAAGCTGTACCTGCTAAAATACAATTTTAACATTATTATGCGGCAATCATATTTTGATTGTAAACCTTAAAACAATGCTGAAGTGGAAAAGGAATAACATGCAATCTTTGCAAATAATGACAACACTGACTGGACTTATTATTTCAAAACATACTCCGAGTCTGGCTGCTCATCAGTATCATACTCCTCTGCAGTATTAGAACCTCCAGCTGTGAGAAAATCTATGTTAGGATTATCACCGGTAGCAAGTGCTACTAGTTCCCTATCTTGTCCACCATGTTGTACAGCTGGTGGTCTGTCCTGCCTTCCTGGCTCACCATTAGCAATGTCCTGGCCACCATTGTCCTCAAGTCTAGGAAGTAAGAAATCAGTTAAACCAAGTCCCCATCCAACTGCTGTAAACCAGTAGCGAAGAAGGGACTTGATTGTGGTCCGCAGCTTGAAATGCTCAATGGCAAATGGAATGCAGATTTGGAAAAGAAGCATGTCAGCTGGAATTTCTGTGAATGGATCAGATACCCTGAAAGAAAAAGTAACCATGCATGTTAACAAACTATGACAATAAATCATCCCATTAAGACCAGATGGCAAAAAATAGTGAATGAAAGCAAGCTTACGAGATGTCCAATGGGAAAATTAAGGGTGCCATTCGCATAGCAAGTTTGACAGGTAAGAATACCAGCATCACAATTAAGCTTCCATAAACTGCAACAGATAGCAGAACCCTGCGGGCATGCTTGTGCACAGGATCATCAATCAAATCACGGAATGGATTGTAGTTAGGATCAGCTGGATCTCGAAGAAAATACAGAACTCCGTTACGGAGGACCTACAAGCAGCAGAGAGATTGTCAAACTAGTAGAATCAAAGAATGTATAGATTCTATGAAACATCATGGCCAAGGAGTTTAAGAATAATACCCCACGAAGTAGGCTGACAAAGATGCTTATTTGTAGCATATAAACAATTCCAACAACCCAATGAACCAGTGAGCTAGCTAAAGGAGAGATTGAGAAGAACTGAACTCTTTGCGCCATAGTTTTTCCAAACATCCTTATGGTACAAACATCCAGCCACCATCCACACATTAAAGGGAACACCCCAAGTTCAATCACCAGAAGGAAGGCAACCTTAATCATAGTCATCAAATGCCTCATTGCTGCCAAGAACTGCCTCAACAAAGACGGAACTGTCTCTGCTATAGAAGCAATACCATAAAACCTTACGGTCAAAGGCTCACCTCTAGTGTATCGAATCAAAGCAACAATTCCTAGGTAGAAGAAGACTAGGGAGAATATGAACATATATCCAATAGCAAGAGTTGCAACATCAGAAAGTCGTGATGTGCCAATACTTGCTACATTCAAGAGATCTGTTGCAAGCGTAGAGCTTATATTGCTTGAGGCCTCGTGCATTCCACTTGCATTGACTTTTAAAACATCTACAACCTGGCCCAGTAATCCATCCTGTCCTTCAGACGTTAAATTTGTGACAGCAGTGAGGGCATTTTTCAATGTGATGTTTGCTAAGGAAAGGGCAGTATCTGTAAGTGGCATAACAGTTGACAGCACAGGACCACTTGCAGAAAAGAAAAGCCAAGATATATAATATAGTATAATCCGCCCTAGAGAAAATGGTACAAAGATCACAACACCCAGGAATATCATGTTGCTTGCCAGAACCTGCAAAGCAAGAAAACCATGATTGATAAGAACTCCCCAATAGAATAAAAAGGAATTCTGAATTGTTTAACCCAATCATCTTATTTCCTCAAAACATTTTATGAAATTTGATATAAATGTGCAATCACTTAAAAAGTACATAAAAGTACCAAGATATAATATTCATATAAATATGAAAAACAAGTAACGCAAACAAAATAAACAGGAAATGACAATTTCAGCCACCAACAAAATAGACATATTCATGGTTAAGCAGAAGGCAACAACAAAAGACATCAAAAGAACAAATTGTACTTACAGTAAATGCATTTTCGACCAAATGGAAAACAGGACCCTGCATGCCAACAAGCTCATCAAAGGGCACATCCTCTGCACCATCAGCATCATCTAAACCATCAAACATCTGTTCAACATGAGCTTCAAGACGAGCTGCCTGCATCTCCCACCGTGCAGCAACATTTTCTGCATTCCTTCGGATGATTTGACCAGCTCCAGCCATTCCTTGTGGTCCCATAGCATCATCAGCATTTGCTTCGCCAGCAAAATTCCTATTGCCTTGTGCTGGCAATCGTCTTGCAGCATGGGCACCATTTCTGTCTCCTTCATCTTCTCTCTCAGCATCCTGTCCTCCAAGCTCTCTCAAGTGTCTAAAATAATCTCTCAGAGAAGTTGCACCAAGAAAAATGAAAACAATGCTTGCCGAAAGTAGGAACCCATGTAGACAATCAGTGAGGATAACTGTAGTAGAGATGTGACTTAAGAATAACCTATGAGCCTCGCCAAAACTCCTTATGAAAGCCAGACGCCATATCCAAAATGTTATAAATGGTATAATAAGGAGCCAAACAGAGAGCACAAAACTCAGGCGCAAAAAGAATTGCAGAACATGGCAAGCCTTCATTGCCATGCCAACTACAAACTCCTGAAAAGGAAGCCTTGCAGGGGCATTCTCAGCATAGACAGGTGAGAAAGAAAACGCATGTTTGCAAACCTGTAAACATTTAAAACTAAATCAAGCAAGTTCCAGCGCAAATAGGTTTTGTTATTGAGCTTTATCCAGTGAAAAAAAAAATGGCACGCATGACAACTTGTATCCTACAACAGTTCATTCCTAAACTATGATCTTTATACTTAAATTTTCGGTGAGCCGAACATACCCAGAGCATGTTTATTGTTGCCACATGCAAATTGCATAAATTTTGAATAGGCCTTCACGAATCAAAATTACATGAAACTCCACTAAACATCCTCTACCAAACACTCAAATATAAGCCAAAGTACATGTAAAGGAAACGCAAAATCGTCAAAAAAATTTTGTGACAGGATCACATCAAACCACAATTTAATTTGCTAACAACATAACAGAAACGCAAATAAATAAATAAATAAAGAGAGAGAATTTGAATATCCTCAAATCCTAAATCAAATAATATAACCAGCGAGACCTCGCATTGACGAGCGTTGCTGTGATTAAGCCACTGGAGGAGGCAATCTTGATGAACAAACTTGATACTCCCGCTACACGCACATGGATACCTCAACGGATTCTCGTCTTCCCCCGGATTCCGGCAGATCCTGCAAACGTCCTCCTCCTCCTCATCGTCGTCTTCGTCGTACCTCGCTCCTCTACTCTCCTCCTCCTCAATCGAATCGCTGTTCAACAACGCAGCAGAACTCGAAGCAGAAGGCGAAGACGGCGAATTCATTCCGTCGGTGTTATCTCCGTGGTGGTCGGAGGCGATCTCCATCGGAGAAAGGCGAGTTGGGGCGGGTTGACCCGGTGGGTTAGGTTTGTGAGGCGAGCGTTTGGTATTGGGGAAAAAATTTTAATCGAAAACGGGAAAACGAAACGAAGAGAGGAGGGGTAAGGTGTAGGGGCATTTCTGGAATTTGGGATGAGTGGTTTCGTCTCTACTTCCTAATAATATTATTATAGGTTTGAGGTAAAAAGTAGCATTCGCCTTTGACCCTCCTGTCTTCGACTTTTTGTCGAGACGTTTCGGCCATGTGTATTGTACCATTAACTATTTGGTGCAAAGTTTTATTGGGAAGAGTAAAAGTTTTTCTTTGCAAAATTTAAAGAAAAAGGAAAAGATCAAGCGCATGAGGTGATCAGAATTTAAACGTTGCTTCAAGGGTGAGGCTTTGGGATCAGATTTATTACTTTATTATATTTTATTAAATCTTATTCGTATATTTTTGTGAATTTTATATAAATGTACGGATGAAATTTAATAAAATTGAATTAAAATAAAATAACTAAAATAAAAAATTTGATCAAATTTAATAAATCTGAGTTGAAACAGAGTAAAAAAATTTTATTTATATTTCAATTATATTCTTATCATATTCTATTAAATCTTATTTATATATTTATATTGATTCCGTGTAAATATATGAATGATATATATATATATATATATTTTGTATAAATATATGAATGAAATACAATAAAATTGAGTTGAAAGATAACGGCAGACTTTTGGCTACTAAAAGAAATAAACATAATCATATCCCACGACTCATTTTATTTTGACTTTTTTTCTCCCATAATTCATTTAAGTGCGTGCTGTTCACTAATTTCTCTCCATACAGTAATATAATTCATGTAGCCATATAGGTCTATATTTGGTTCCGTTGATGACTCTTACAATCTCTTTTTTCCTACTTCTGGGGTCGTTGCTGGACCTCTCCGTCACTTTCATGCACATATAATTAGTACACTAAGGTAAGTTGTCGGTGGCATCCTATGCAAAACTGTCCTAACAGTTCCTTTCTCTTGTTACATAAAGCTAAGTTGGTGCGTTTCTGTGTATCATCACTTCACTGTCACCACCTCACTTCATCTATCAAGGCCCTTGCTTGGTGCCTTTGTTCTAGGAGAGTATCTACGTACGTGTCCGAGTCTCTTTCTCTTAATGTTAACCTGTTGGCATCATTGATGTTGCAGGATCCACGTCGTTGTTAATGATCTTCGTTTCCAGGTAAGAGCTGTACATACTCACCACCCCATACACATATTCTCTTTCTAGCTAGGATTTTGCAGCTTGCTTTCGTGCGTGTTATCTGCATTTCCTTGTGTATGAGGCCATGATGCTTGTTGATTTTGCTCTGAGTTTATGGTTGTGACTGATTCTTGGTGGTCTTTTTGTTGTGTCATCTACAGTAGCACCTTCTTTCCGTGAAGGTTTAGCATCTTAGTTTGAAATCATCATTACTGTTAGCTATCAGGTTCAACTGTTGCTCATGCATGCTCACCATGTAGTTCCTCATAAATGATTTGACCTTATGTGGACAATACTCCATCTTGAAATTGAATATCAGAGTCGGGAATTTGTCAAATTTGATTGACTATGAGTGACAGTTTCTGATTATCTTCTTCTGATTTGTCTTTCTTTCACTAGATAGTCTAGTAAAGTTCTAACTTTCCTTTCATCTCCACTGAAGATGGGAGCTGAATTCTGTTGAATTGCTATGATTGCCCTTTTCTGGTTCCTTATCTCTCTGTGTCTGTTCGGGTGGTTGTATTCTTCAGCTAACAGAAGAGATGACATTCCCAGCTTTTGTTTATTCCTTCCCCACCTCATCCCTATTGTCGTCGTGTTCCATCAAGTAATTGATAGGTGTTGAGCGCCTTGAAGTCAAGAATATTTAATGAAAAACATTGATGTTCAATAGGAATTTGATAGTACAAGATAAGCTTTAATCATATACTGCTAGTTTAATTTTTGCCAATGTCGTTTATACTTCTGCAAGATTAGTCCACTAATCGCTTGCAGCTTTCATTTTTTTGTGTCGCTAGAAGTTGATGCATGGATAATAGGACATGGCTTTGGAGGAAGAAACCCTCGGAGAAGACTATAGTCACAACGAGCAAATTTGGCATACCTGTGAAAGTAATTGATGAAGAGGTAAGGGAGGCTTCTCTTTTGCTCCCAACAAGCTCCTCTGAAAAGAATTGTAGTCGATGATGAGATCCTTTATCCTTGTTTCATACTATAGGGATCAATGATTCCAGGGGGTTGTGAAGTTGGGCCGACTAGACATGTGAGGACTCTCAATGAGAAGTTAGCTTCAGTGCTCCTTGATAGTCATGCCAAAGCTCATCCTCTGACAAGGCATGATTTAATATCAAACGAAGCCATTGCAGGTAATTCACTCGTGCCCTTGGAACATTTTCAATATGCAAGTCATTTTGTTACTCCTTTCTAGAGTGATCATGTTCCTTCTGGATAATTACTTCCATATAGGCGAGGGAAAATCAGAAGAGGAAGTTCTTAGTGTTAACAAGGGAGAGGACGAACAGGGTACAGCTGCAAATGAAAGATCAACTTATTCTGACACCGCATTCAAGCAGTGCATGCTGCTGGTTACCTCTCTTCAAGAAGAACAGGGTCCAAAGATGCAAGATGCTCTCTTAAAGGCATCGTTCGAATTTCAGAAGGTACAGAGAAAACTAGAGGACAGATTGATGGAGATGAGCAAAAATCTTGCCAATTTAGCTATTGAAAACACTAATCTAAGCAACGCACTCTTGGTAAAAGAGAACTTGGTAGAAGAGCTACATAGGCGTACAACTCAAACAGTAGCAGAATTCAACGCTTTAATGGCTAGATTAGATTCTACTGAAAAGGAGAATGCTTTTCTGAAGTACGAGTTTCACATGCTAGAGAAGGAGTTTCAGGTTCGTAATGAGAAGCTTGAATATACCCGTCAGCTTGCTGATGCATCGCACAGCCAACGATTGGAGAGTGTGAAGAAATTGGCAAAACTGGAAGCAGAATGCCAGAGACTGCGCGCTTTGATGCAGAAGAGATTGCCAGGTCTCGCTGCAACAGAAAAGATCAAGAGTGAAATTGAAATGCACGGACGGGACCCAGTGAATTTTAAAAGGAAGCCAAATCCTACAAAAGATTTGATTCTTATGGAAACAGCCATGGAAAGATTTTCTGAAATTCCTGCCAAGAAAACAGATTGCCTGATTGAGAGGTTACGTGGTATGGAACAAGAAAATAGAACTCTAAGAGAAATAGTAACCAAAAAAAATGCTGAACTTCAATCTTCGAGGATCATGTTTTCCCGAACAGCTTCAATGTTATCACAAGTTGAAGCTAAGCTTCTGGACGTTTCTGGTGGTCAGAGATCTCTGGAGTTGACTCAGGGTGATCAATTATCCCAGGAACTGTATCCAATACCAGGTCTAGATGTGTGCAGTTCTTACAGGGTTAGCTCCTCAAATTCATGGGCTGATGCGCTAATATCGGAATTGGAGATTTTCAGAGATAGGAAACGGAGTCCATCAGAAAGCAGAGTCATTGAGTTTCCGGACATGAGTTTAATGCATGATTTTGCTGAAATGGAGAAACTAGCTGTAGTTTCTGTGGAAGCACCTCCTGACGATGATAACCATCCTTCGTCAGCTGGTAAGGAACTAATTCCAGCGGAGCAAAGTGATTTTGGCTGTGACAAAAATAATCAGGAAATCCACTCAAAAGATATTTCTAATGGCAAACCTTTTGACTGGATTCAGGATGTTTTAAATGCAATGCTTAAAGAGCAGCGCAGTTCAAAACGAAGTCTCATTGAGCTTCTTGAGGACATTAAAATTGCATTGGGTTATGTACATTATGCAGATGTCCTGGAAGATAACGCCACTCGGACGTCAAGGCATCATACAGAATCTACTCTTAAAACTCCTATCCCTTTGAAGTCCCTGACAAACTGTTCATCGAATCAAGCTTCCAATAGTGCCAACACTGCAATGAAAACAAGTCAGCCATGTGGTCCATCCAGTCTGAGTAAGTCAATCTGCAGCATTGTTCAGCTCGTTGAAAAACTGGTACTAAATTCTTCAGCCATCGATTATTCTAATTCCACTCCATCAGCAGCAGCTTCAGACTACTTTGTCCATGTTTTCCAATGGAGAAGTTGTGAACTTAATGCTGTTCTACAACGATTTGTTGACATATGCAAGGGCCTGTTGGATGGAAAAGTGAGCCTTGAAGAGTTTGCCGAGGAGTTGTTACTTACGTTAGACTGGACCATGAACAACGTTGTAACCCCTCAAGATGCTTCAAATGCAAGGGATAAGATCAGTAAGTACTTTGATTGGAAATCACCAGAAACTGAAAACCAAGTTGGAGTTGCACCTGTGCAATCAAAACCAAGTTGTCTATCCAAAGAGCAGCCATCCTGGCTGCGCTTAATAACTTCTCCACGTGATCATACCACATCGCAAACAGAGTGTGCTAAGTCTTTTCTGCAAGATGAAAACAAGAGACTGAAAGAAGATCTAAAACGTATGGAATCTGCTAAAAGAGAAGTAGAAGACAGGCTACAGTCTGCGACCAGTAAAACTGAGGTATTGAATAAGCAACTTGAGGAATCAGAAAGAAGCCTCCAAAGCCTAAAGGCAGAAGTTGTAACTCTCAAAGAATCCAAGGGACTAATTGAAGATCAATTTGAAAATCAAAAGTCAATCAATGAAGATCTTGACACTCAGCTTACAGTTGCCAAAGCAAAGTTGAATGAGGTCTTGCAGAAGTTGTCATCACTTGAAGTAGAATTGGAGGATAAGAACAACTGTTGTGAAGACCTAGAAGCAACGTGTCTTGATCTTCAACTCCAGGTGGAAAGGTAATGGTTGTCATCTTCTTGTCTCCCAAGCAATCTATGATGAATACTACTTGATAGAAATGACTTCTGTGATGTTCTGTGATGTTTCTGTAACATTTCAGTGTTGCAAAGATGGAAACTCTCAGCCGTGATGAGCAAGGAACGCAACCACACAATGCAAGTTCTTTTGAACATTACAATATTACCAGAATTATATAATTATATAATTATATTCTGAATAGCAAAATGCATGGAAACTTACAGGGTTGGGAGATGACATCGGCCTCTATAAAATTGGCAGAATGCCAAGAAACCATCCTTAACCTTGGAAAACAGCTCAGGGCACTAGCTTCACCAAGGGAAGTAGCACTACTAGACAGGGTTTTCACGACCACTAGTGCCACAAGCACCGCCATCAATACCAAGAACTTTATTAAGCGATTCTCCTTACGCGATCAAATGGTGGCTGAAGACAATGCTAAAGCGATTATTCTGAGATCTCCCACAGCAGATTCACATACACAAAATCCATCTCATGCTATGAATGTGTTGGCATGTAAACCTGATAGTGGTCCAGCTGGGGCTCTGGCTATTGTTCCCACCAAAAAGCAGGGAGGAATTGGCATGCTGAGGAGGCTACTGTTGAGAAGGAAAAAACAAAGTGTTAAGAAGTCCCAATTGCCAAAGGCCTAAAAGCCAAGATGGACTATTCCATTGCTGATACTGAACAAAACCTCAAATGGGACAATCAAACCCCTCTCCCATTTTCTGATAGATCATCATATGTATTGGTGCATGATTTTCCTGACTTGATTCGAGAGAGTGATATAGCTTGGGCGTGATGCTTCTTTCTCTGTTCAGAAAGAGAGATATGTATAGGTTTTCTGGGTACTCCTTATCAAAGTAATTATAATTTCATTTGTCAATAGCAAAGCCATCCATATCTGATAATTGGTTTTGGTGTTAACTGCTAGACACCGGTTAGATCGAGTTTGTGATATTTAGTCTCATTCTATGGATAAATGAACGTATCTCGTGCTTTGCAGACATCAATCACCAGCACAACAGCATAAAATAGCTACACAGGAACTGTCCTTATACTAGAGGCATGGGCAGAGTCTTTTTCTTGTCGTGCCAATTTGCTTAGCAATATTTCACGATTAACTGAAGAATTTCATGACAAAGGATTCTGATGTAGCGCTGAACAACATATTCTTGTTCCATACAACAAAAATATAGCTGTAATATTAATCTGGTGCTTAATTTCTGGTAGAAACTAGGAAGTCTAATGACAAGCTTTCTTTGCTTGAGCTTTCCATCTTCAATTCAAGGTCTCCATAAGCATATTTTTGGATATGATCTACCTCCGAACTGTCATTGAATCACCTGATTATTTAACAGCTAAACTTTCAAATTGATTCATTTTCATCCTTCACTAGATGCACATGATCTATGTATGTTCTAAATACCGACCATAAGTATTACCATAAAATGAGCGTAGTTCAGTAAGAATAAAGCAAAAGCCATAGCAAGCGATTTAAGTACCAATAGCTAGTCAGTTTAGTCCAATTTGTCATTGCTAGAAGGAAACTCTTATTCTGAATAAAGAAATGTTTAGCCAGTACATCAGGTAAAACAAGAAAACTAAGAGAACCTTTGTTCTTTCTTGTACATATAAAACTTACAAACTTTTACATTTCATACACAGGACTGATGTCTGAACTGCTTTTGCATTTAACGGCATGCTTAGAAACAAATGAACGAAGTTGCAAGTATCTTATATTCATCATCCTAGTTCCTATTAATCTCTGTATAAAACAAATCTCGCAATATCTTCAAATCCTGCCTCCATGTAACATTCAGCAATGCGTTCCACAGCATCATCCCAGTTCCCTTCAACAAATGCCAAGTCCAACAAGAAAGCAGCTTCATCCAATGCTATCTGCAAGAGGAAGTAGTACCTTTGAATTCTGATAAGTTTACCAGATATAATTTTGTAAATATAAGATATTCGTGAATTTCAGCATCCAGTTTATAAGAAAAGAAGAATTAAACAGACACCTGGGCTGCTTCCTTTCCTTTCTTCAAATCTTCTTGTCTACCCTCTTCAGTTATCTTCTCCTTGATGTATTCAATTTGCTCATCCTCCCATTGAGCAATGCTAGCAACATCCTTATCACCAAGGTTACCACACCGTACAAGAGAAGTGAGGAAAAAGAAGTAGAATTGACATAAAGATTTTTAGAAGAACATTACAAACTGAGAATGTGGCATACTTGGTAAGCACAACCCAAAGTCCACCATGGTGATTTCAAAGCTACCCTTGCAGCATCTTTAGCTTCTGAAGTACGTCCAACTCTATAAAAAGCAATTAAAGACATTCATTTGAAGAGAAGGAAAGTGCAATTGGCTCAGGTCAGATGGAAGTACTCGGACAAGATTTTTACAAACTTCTGTAAAATTTCAGCATAGAACACAAAAGGCCGTCCAAATCCTGGAAATAAATCCTTCTTGGTGTAGAATTCTCCAGTAATCATTGCTGAAACCTTCACTCCGTAAGTGTACAAAGATTTTGTTAGGAACAAGGGGCAGTTGGGAAGGTTGAGAGCAAGCATTTGAAGACAATACCCGAAGAAGACTTACAAGATCTTCTTCCTCAAAATGGCACAGAACTTTACGTTCTATAATATCAGGGAAAAGACCAACCTTGGAAGGAACATTGAAATGTGATTATAAGTCAAGTAATTCCATGTTTTTCTTTTCTGACCCAATTAAGAAATCATCTCCCTCTTTACCTTCTTTAGAAGATAGGCATCAAGTTTAGCAATCTGAGATTCAGCAAAATCGCCCTTGGTGTAAAGTTTCATACCAACTTCTGAAGAAGCATGGAAAAGTTCACCATTACTTTTGTTGAAATTGCTGGCATCCTCTTCTACCAGAATTCTATGAATATATTGATCTACCTGCATGCAACAGTGGCAAAACATAAGCCATTGTACAGGTAGATGCAAAATATTTTGGGAGAGCTCATAACATTTTCAGTACCAACTTAACTGCATAGTTATTTGCATTTTCAGAGGTCTGTTATGCACGTGTACCATGTTTTGGGACAAGAAAATTACATTTTTGGATAAAAGCCATATGCCATGCTTGCTAACTTCCACAACTGGCATCTCCATTCTATGTGATAAACAAATTAAAATAAGTCTGAGGCATAAGGTCGGTATAAACACACATACACAATAATAGCATAGTACTAAATATCTCACCCAGCTGGAGCAGTTGGCCACCTCAACAATGCAGTTACTGAACCTATTCCGGTCAAAATATGTGGTAGGATAAATTGAGAGTTGCAAAATAAGCTGTTTAATATACTATGGAACAGTCCATCAGTGATTGCTCATAGGTCATGAGAATCATTAGATGCACAAAGACGTTTATTGAACCTGACAAATTTTCTGCTAGAGGTACAACTAGTGGGATCAATCCTTGCTTGGATCCAGGAGAAATGATGGTTTCACCTGCGACCAAGCAAAAATATGGAAGTAGTCCATAACAACTTAAAAGGAACACAGAAAAACAAGGCGCAACTTGAATTGAAACACAAGATGCAGCGGAGATGCGAATGTTAGAAGTTTCTGGCTCTTAACTCAGCATGCAATTACAAACAGATTGGTAAGGACGGGCTGAAAAGTTATCACAATTTTGAAATGTTTAGAAACCATTTCATGAGTTGGAAATCTTCTGGATACGCAACTGTAGTAACTTAAATGAAATTAAGACCCCTCAGGTCTCATTACTCTTTTAGCATTGACTGTGGACTGAACAGTATACTTTGTCAATCAAACTTAAGGAAGATGAAGCTCCAGATACTGGGCTGGATAAAGCAAAAGAGAGAAATATGCAAGAAGCTGAGCTTGGCTCTCCGCCATAATAGCTTGTTAGACTGTAAATATAACCTCAAAATTGAAGAGATGCAGTGCTTAAATATAACGTTTCCAATCTAATCGAAGAGTTGCCTACCTCTAGTTTCAAGCATTTTAAGCAAGCATGGAAGATGTTGAGGAGGTCTAGTCGCAGCCACATCCTTGATGAATGAAACGTGGGCTGTATTTCAGTTCAATGATTAATAAATGAGTATTCTTAACAACTTCATCAACGAATTTTTCTCAAATTCACAATGACGGAAGCAAGAGCTTGGGCAATTCCTTTACACATGTATACTTAGGATTTCAAAATCCATTCACCATCTAAATAATTTGCGTTTTGATCTCACTAAACAACAACATGCGTACTTTCTTGGCGCAAAAACTCACCAGACCCAGAATCCAAGTACAATTTGTCTCCATTAGAACCAGCTAGAATTCGTTGTCCAAAAGACATGGGATTATACTAGTCCCAAGTTAGAAATGGAAGAAAGAATATACATTAATGAAAAAGAAGTTGACCAACTCGAAAGTAAAAGAAGAGACGCTCGGTAATGGTGATTTACCAGTATTGGAAAAACATCGAACTCTGGCTCTGCCATGGTTAAGAGGGAGGGTGACAGTAGAAGGGACTCTGTGCACCACTCCTATAGCTACCATATCTTCAGTTCTTTCCCAGTAACAACACACTTACTGTTCTGTTTACAAAGTATAGAATAGAAGATAAGGCCACAACTCCCAGCAGATGCGAAGCAACTACGACCATTTCATTTTCTTTCTGATGCATTGAATAAAGATTATTAAAAAACATATCATTTTTTTATTTGTCTCCACAACCTATGCTCTCATATTGTCATGGCCACGCTAAATTAGAAGATGTAAATCATAAATGACTGTCACAGGATTTGATACTAAAAATTTACGAGACTGCCGCAGAATACCTAGGGCCAGTCTTGAAGTTTTATAGGCCTAGAGCGAAAGAGAAGATATGAGCTCCTGACTTTAATTAAAAATAAATTGAAAAAAATAATTCAATATTTGTTACGTTGTTGAAAATATTATACTCATCAGTACACAAAATATAATCAGCAATATGTCTTCTACAAGTACTTCTCGATGCAAAATCACTAATAACAAAGTCTAAATTAAGAGATTCAAGTACATCTTTCTCAATACATAAAGTTGCAAGACCATTCAACCGTTTTTGTGACATCGACGATCTCAGGTAATTTTTTAATATCTTCAGTTTCGAAAAACTTCTCTCAACTGATACAACCGTGACAGGAACAGTCAATAAAATTCGACAAGTAATGGAAACATTAGGATAGCATTTTGTTGCTTTGACAAACTCCAAAATATTAATGGCAGACATTAGCCCATCTGGCAAAGTCTTTTGCAACACTCTTAACTCAG
>JANIIA010000192.1:63687973-63699903 GCA_027478495.1 Erythroxylum alaternifolium | reverse complement strand
ACTGATCACGTGTATATGTATATTATATAATGCATGAGCATGAGATGTGTTTTCCTAATTTCTCCGATTGATCTCCCGTGTAGCAGTTTCTATGGTTCAACCCTTTGTATAGAAACGGGATGTTACATGGATAGTGTTTGGGCATAACCTTTTTAGGATGAATATGTAACCGCCTCTACTAGGCTATTGGATTTGGTTTTGTTCCTGTTTATCAACCTCTTCGCCAGTTGCTATAACTGGAGTAGTTACAGCTTCTTTCCTTTTGACCTCAGCTAATAGTATTGGGTATTCCTCCGAAGTCAAGAGAGGGGGGTCGAAAGCCCCCTACTCCATCATTAACTAGGCCTTGGAAGGTTTTCACCTAGTAAAAATCTCAATATCTAAAGGAGAATATTTTTAGTTTAAAAAGGATACTATGGCTGATGATTATGTTTAATTATTTTTTATTATAGTAGTATTACTCTCTTTTGGAATTGATTATGTTATTCTAAGGTTATTGTTTTGAGATTTTATGTATGAATGATTTAAACACTGCAAATAGGTTATTTATATATGAATCTATTGCTATAATCTAGATTGCGATACATAATCAATGTACATCAAATTCACTTGTGGTAAACTAATGGTCGAGCATCATTAGGGATAACTTAGTATAAGTTAAATGACCTAAGCTTATATGATTTTTGCATAGATTAACTTGTTTTTCTATTACGTAGTACGATTGTCACACTAAATATAGAGAGGTTGTCTGATAGCTATATTTAATTAAAGAGCTTGTTTTAATTACAGACAACCTAAAAAATTGGGATTAATAAAACTTGTTGTCAATCTACAGTTAATTGTTTCAAGAAAAGGTTTGAGAAGAAAATGACGATTGATTATACGCATTTGTGTGAAGGTTGAGATTGAGCCACAAATTGGATTTGAAACCTATTTGTTAATTTTATCACTTTCGCACTAATTTGATTTGATTTAGCTTTAATAGTTTAGTTTTACTTTATTTTATTAATTGAATTCCACCAAACTCCTTCCCCCTAAATCCTAAACATGGATTTATTCATTACAAAGTGACACACACTCTCTGTGGATACGATCCTTGCTTACCACAACTACAAATTTAGTTGTGTAAAGTTATGTTTTATTTTTTAAAGTGTTCGAAACACATCATAAAATGACATTGTTTTACTCAACTCATTTCTGCTTTACCAGTTGCCTAATTAAAATGACATAATTTTACATATAAGTAAAATGTCGTTGTTTTATTTAAGTTAAAATCACCTAGACTACCATTCTCTTGCTCTATGTCTCTTAGTCGATCTCCTACTATCCCACACTTTTGGTCTTCCATCTACAGCCTGCCACACCCAGTTGACTCCAGTAGTCCCTCCTCCAGTCCTCCCTCATCAATAAGTCAGTCATCTTCTTCAACATTCACGTGCCGCGCTGACATCCGTAATCAGTTGTCTCCAACCCAGTCCAAAGTGATTCAGCCAATGAATGAGGTGTTGATGAATAACCCATTTGATTGTTAATAATAATGATTGTTAATTAGGTGACATATGCATATACGTACTTGAATGTCTTGTTTAATGGGTAGTTTTTGTCTTGTTTATGGAAATTATAAAACCTTTCTTAGTCTAAATTGTGTCAAGTAACATTATCGGGTCAAATTCTTTTTTAACATCAGAAATTGGTGAAATCTCTTGGGCATTGGTGGATGTATTGTTTAAGTTATACTTGGAATTGGAATAGAGGACGAAGTTAGTTGGATTTAAGGCAATTTCCAAAAGATTGTTAGGGTCTTTGTCAATCATTTTCGAGAAATACTAAAGCAAAACAAAAGAACGTTGTCAATTATTTTTGTTTATAGGAATTCTGAGCTTTTTATTAGAGCAAAAGAAAAGAATTTAATTTGTTCCATTATCATAAATGAATTTGTGTGCTCTGGTACTTGTTTGTTTCCTTTCAAATTATTATATGCCAGATCATCGTTGGGTTTAAAAGAAGATGTGAAAATATCTTGCAGTAGCAACCCATTCAGTGAACTTGTTAAGATTTCCCAAGAACACTTGAAATACCTTGTAACACATACAGATAATCAATTTTAGAAGATCAGTTCTTTTCTCTGCAGTTTAAGTAATATGTTATTTACGTCCTTATTAGATGAAGATTTAGGAAATAAGAATAAAGCAACTTGCTTGAAAGTTTGTTACTTTTTTATTCATTACAGGAATCAGTCTTAATTATAATTTCTGGTGTTATGTCTATTATTCTATTCTTTTCCTCTCTTTATACTTAATCAACGTTAATAAGTAAGTGCCTGCTTTTACAAAACTATAACATTGACAAGACTTCAAAGCACTACTTGTCTACTTGAAGCATAGCTACATTCTTTTAAATCTTTCTCATGTCTATTTAGAGTCTTAGTAAATGAGTAAATTCTAAGGACTTAGCTTAGGAAGCAAGAAAAATATAGAGAATTAGAAGCGTAATTTGGATGCTTTTCTTTGAGGAGTTTGTAAAGAATTGTTAAGTTTTTTTTTATCTAGACAAACTGATAACCAAATAACTTCTTAAATTATTTATGCTTGGCCAAATTTATTCATCATTGATGAGGAAGTGTAACTACTTGGCCTTTTCTTCTAATGGTTTTCCATTAAAATCTAATATAATATTAACCAAGTATCATTAATCTGGTCTCTATTCAGAAGAATATATTAAAAAGCATTCTTTTATTGCACAAGAACATACTTTATTTCTTATATAAATTTGAAGAAAAAAAACATCACTATCATCATCATCATTATCATAAAAGTATATGTATACATGTAAATATCCATGAATAACTCATATAGTCGTATTATGTATAATATTTTAAATGTTTTAGATAGATTAACATATTTCTTCAATGGAGAGTTCTAATTCGATACTAGAGATTATACAAGTGGATACTTCAAATCTGATAATAACTGAAGATAGAAGTCCATGTCCACTGAAAAGTGATGTTTGGAATCACCTCAACAAGATTACATCAATAGACATAGTAGAGAAGGCCGAATGTAAATATTGTCACAAGATGTTTTAAAGAGACATTTAGATTCATGTAACAGAAAGATGATACATAACAGAAAGAAGATTGTATCAAAAGGTCAAACATGTTTTACCCTTAACATAACGAGAAAGAAGGATGAAATGATTGCTACATCTTATGATAGTAAGAGATCAAAGTTTTAATAGCTAGTATGGTCATTAGTGATGGGCATCCTCTCTCTATAGTTAATAGCAAGAGATTTAGGATGTTTCTCACCTCATTATAACCGACCATTAAGATTCCAACTCAAAATATGTTAAAGAAAGACATTATGAAGATATACGAGGATTAAAAGAAAGAAATTTTAAAAACGTTAACTAGTATTGAAGGACGAGTTAGCATTACAACAAATATGTGGTCATCGATAATTAAAAGAAGGGTTGTATGGCAATGGCGACACATTATATTGATAATGATTGGACTCTACATAATATACTAGTGAGGTAAATTATATTTTTTAAATATTGTTACATTTATTTTTTGATTATGTTATGATTAATATTTGTTCATATTTGTAAATGGTAGGTTTATTTATATGTTGGCACCATATACAAGAAAAATGCTAAAATTGTGTTAGTCAAGTGTTTAATCGATTGGGATATCAACACCAAGTTATCTACCATAATAGTCGACAATTATAGTTCAAATGATGTGATGACGGTTTAGGAGCTTATTGATAGAAGGTTGTTCCATCCGTGTTGTTTTGCACATATTCTGAATTTGATTGTGAAGGATGAGTTGGAGATGACAAAGAAGGCAATAGATTCGATTGGGAATAATTTAGTATATTGGAGTGCAACGCATAAAAGAATTGAAAATTTTAAAGATATTAGATGACAAGTTGGAATTCTAAGGATGAATACATTGGTATTAGATTGTTCTACTAGATGGAACTCAATCTTTAAGATGTTGGAATTGGTAATCCCTTATGTTGAGCTATTTATCAGGCTAAGTCAAAGAGACTGTTAATATACTTGTTTGCCTAAAGAGGAGCAATAGGAGTTAGCTGAATAACTTTGTGCAAGTTAGAAATATTTTATACTACTATTGTATTGTTTTCGGAAAGATAATATCCAACTTCATATAATTGCTTTACCAATATGTGTGAGATCAAGAAATCTTTATCTGATTAGATGTTTGATTCCAATAAGGTGATCCAGGTTATGATAGAGTAGATGACAAAGAAGCTCAATTGATACTGGTATATAGTTAGACAAAATATGGTAGTCATATCTGATACAAGATAGAGGGGGTTAATTTTATATATAACATGTTGTATAGTGATTAGGCTAAATAGCATATTGATGTCATTAAATAATTTTGGTATGATTTATTTAATGATTATCAACTCAGAATGGACAAAATTCAAGATCGTAGTAGTTTAGGTTGTAGCTTTGACTTTAGGTTCAAGTTTAGGATCATCTTCTAAGAGCAGTTTGATGATCTCATTTTCATCACTCATGAAAGGAAAAAAGGCTAGGACTTTTTACAGTATAATGGAATTGGATAAATATTTGAATAATAATTGTGCGACTGAATTTGAAGGTGTAGAATTCGACGTATTGCAATGGTGGAAAAACTATGGAAATAATTTTTGATCATGTATTTGGTAGCGTGTTGTAACATTACATAAAATAAGATCCCACAGATAGTGTTCGGTTAGCTTTTAAAATGAAATTAATCGGTGTTTAGGTTTAGGGGGTTTTGGTTTATCAAAAAATCAAAATAAAATGAAACTAAACTCATAAAAGCAAATTAAAGAAAACATGCAAAAATGATAAAAGTGGTGAATTCGTTAGGGACCCAGTTCTTTAGTTCAATCTCGGACTACACTCAATTAAACATATTTCATTGAATTGTTGTCTTCACATCTCTATTTAAATTATTGGTCGTAGATTAATAATAAGCTCTGTTAATCCTGGTTTTTCCTTAGGTCTAGTTAATTAAGAAGAGCTCATTAATTAACCTTAGCTATCGAATAACCTATGAGATGCTCTCTAGATTTAATCGAACAGTTGCCTTACGAATGAGAAAAACAGATCAATCTAAGGAATAATCATACAATATCAGATTATTGAACTTAGATTATGTTATCTTTAATGATTAAAAACTATTAGTTACTATAAATGAATTTCAACATAACAATTACGAATTACATTGAATATTCTAACAATAGGTTTGTAATAAAATGATCTAATGCACGTATTAAAATCTTCTTTTTACAATACTCAAATCCATGCACATCGGATAATATAATCAATTTCTAAAGAGAGAAAGAAAAACAACAAATACAAGGAGAAATACACTTAACCGAGTCATCGACATCAATATCACCTTCGAACCAGTGTTGGGAAAGCTACCCCTCAATGGATCTCTCCATATATGAGAGCTTCATTGTCCTCTCTTCTTCAGTCTCCTAAGAGATCCTCTCTTTTTTCCCCAACTGAAAACACACCTATTCTTTCATAACCCCATCATCACACACCCCTCGGTTTATATTAGAAAGTAGGTTAAAAAAAGATAGGTGAGGTGGCAAGTGTCACACCTGTGACTCACCATGTCACAGGTGTGACACATCATGCATAGGCGTGAGGAATAACTTACGCCCATGCATGTATATTGCACAGTCGTGAGTTTATGCAATAATTTGGCATAACTGTGAGTCCTCCACTCTTTGTTCTTCTCCAGCAACCGTGAGCATGATTGTCCGCTCCATGTGCAGCAAACTTCTTCTCTTTGGTTTATGTTGTCCATTAAAATCATCTTGGCTTTATACCTTTAACACTTGGTGGTTGGCTTGCATGCAACCATGAGTTCCAGCCCTACGATTACTAAAAGTGCAACTGTCCACTCCAAATACAACAACCTTCTTCACATTTTCATTCTTTATACCATCCCTCTACTCATGTCACATGCAAAATTTATTTGATACCTTAAACTTGACAGCTAGCTGTGTAGGTTTTCTGGTCGTGAGTGATGCTCCTTCCAAATGGATGTGTAGCTGTCCACCATTGTTTTACCAATCAACACCTATACAAGCTTTGTCCTCTTACCAGCCATCTTTTATTTTATTCGCCAACTAAATTGCACGAGATAACTGACTTGTATCCATCATATTCCATAATTTTGCTGTCCATTAAATTCATATCTTACATGGATGCTATGAGTGAGTGACTCTCCAGTCGTGAGTGAGTGACTTTCCAACACTCTTGGTTCTTCTCCTTTGTGCTTTCATTTTCTTATCTTCTTCTTGTCTTTATTTGCTTTAATCTTCCTCATTCTTGTTCCATGAAGACGAGTGGATATCATTCTTCGAAAAATGACCCAAATGTAGTGCTTTCGAGTCACTTTAGCTCTTTTACTTCCGAATTGTGCCTTATGTGATTAGGGTATTAGTCCCCATCATGCTCGACTTTATTCTCATACTGCAGAAGCCCTTATTGTGCTCAAAGTTGGATAGATGATGAAGATATTAAGGGTAAACTATTTTCTTTACGATATATCAATTTTGAATAATTTTAATGATATTATCTTATATTATATTGTTTTTAAATTTTTTATATTAATATAATCACAGGTATGTAAAGGCAACCAGTTATACAACTAAAAGATATTTCGATAATATATTTGATAATGAATGTATATTTAATTGTTAATTAATAATTATCATGTGCTTAAAATTTATTCAATGCAATTATTACAGTACTAGATATTATTTACATACTAATGTTTCGACATGCAGACGAAGTTGTACAAACTATTGATGATCCTAATCACAATGATTAACTATCCCCTTTTCTGAACTATAAATTTGTTATCTTCAATCTTTGTTTCTATATCTGCTCTCCATTCTCCAATCTCAACTCTTTGAAACACCAAGTCTCCCATATTAGTTGATAATTTCATTTTGACTCTTTATAAATTGTATCATTAAAAAATTTGGATAATATTAGCATTATGATACTCGTTTGTTTTGATAATATAATCTTTTTTGTTCACTTCCTTTAAAAATGAATTTAGTATCAACTTATTCATTTTATCATTTTATGTACATTGAATATATAAATAAGTTAAATACCTTATTATTCATTAAGCAATTATGTTAATTAAATGAATGTTGCATTTCTCATATATAATATAATCTTTTTTTCACTTCCTTTAAAAATGAATTTAATTTCAACTTATTAATTTTATCATTTTATGTACGTTTAATATATAAATTCATCACATGCCTCATTCTTTATTAAGCAATTATGCTAATTAGATGATCGTTGCATTTCTCATATATAATATATTATTTTTTCTTTACTTTCTTTAAAAATCAATTTAGTTTCAACTTTCTACTTATTCATTTTATCATTTTATATATGTTTAATATATAAATTCATTAAAAAACTCATTTTTTATTAAGCAATTATGCTAATTAAATGATTGTCGCATTTCTCATATATAATATAATCTTGTTTGTTCATATTCTTTAAAAATGAATTTAGTTTCAAATTATTCATTTGATCATTTTATGTATGTTTAATATTTAAATTCATTAAACACCTTATTCTTCATCAAGCAATTGTGCTAATTAAATGATTGTTGGATTTCTCATATATAATATAATCATTTCCTTCACTTCCTTCAAAAATTAATTTAGTTTCAACTTATTCTTTTATCATTGTATGTACATTTAATACATAAATTTATCTAAAAAATCATTTTTCATTAAACAATTGTGATAATGAAATAATTGCTACATTTCTCATATATAAAATAATCTTTTTTATTCGCTTCCTTTAAAAATGAATTTAGATTCAACTTATTCATTTTATCATTTTATATACGTTTAAAGTATAAATTCATTAAATACTTCATTCTTCATTAGCAATTGTGCTAATTAAATAATTGTGACATTTCTAATATATAATATAATCTTTTTTGTTCACTTCCTTTAAAAATTAATTTAGTTTTAACTTTCTACTTATTAATTTTATCATTTTATGCACATTTAATATATAAATTCATTAAAAACCTCATTTTTCATTAAGAAATTATTTTAATTAGATGAATCTTGCATTTCTCATATAATATATATTTTTGTTCACTTCCTTTAAAAATGAATTCATTTTCAACTTATTTATTTTATCATTTTAAGTACGTTTAATATGTAAATTTATTAAATACCTCCTTCTTCAGTTAACAATTGTGTTAATTAAATGAATGTTACATTTTTCAATTATAATATAATCTTTTTTGTTAACTTCCTTTAAACATAAATTCAGTTTCAACCTATTCATTTTAGCATTTTATGTACGTTTAATATATAAATTAATCAAATACCTCATTCGTCATTAACCATTTGTGCTAATTAGATGATTATTGCATTTTTCATGTATAATATAATCGTTTTTTGTTCACTTCCTTTAAATATGAATTTAGTTTCATCTTATTCATTTTTATCATTTTTTGTATGTTTAGTATATAAATTCATTAAAAAGCTCATTTTTCATTAAGAAATTGTGGTAATTAAATGATTGTTGCATTTCTCGTATACAAATATAATCGTTTTTTTCACTTTCTTTAAAAATAAATTTAGATTCTACTTAATCATTTTTATCATTTTATGTATGTTTAATATATAAATTCATTAAATACCTCATTCTTTATTAAATAATTGTACTAATTAAATGATTGTTGGGCTTCTCATATGTAATATTATCTTTTTTTCACTTTCTTTTAAAATAAATTTATCTTCAACTTTCAAATTTCAACTTTGAACTTATTCATTTTATCATTTTATGTATGTTTAATATATAAATTCATTAAATACTTCATTCTTCGTTAAGCAATTGTGCAAATTAAATAATTGTTGCATTTCCCATATACTTGCTTCAAAATTGAATTTAGTTTTAACTTTCTACTTATTCATTTTATTATTTTATGTGGGTGGTTTAATATATAAATTCATTCAATACCTCTTTTTTTATTAAGAAATTTTGTTAATTAAATGACTTTTGCATTTCTCATATATAATATAATCTTTTTCTTCACTTCCTTAAAAAATGAATTTAGTTTCATTTTATTCATTTTATCATTTTATGCACATTTAATATATAAATTCATTAAATACCTCATTCTTCATTAAGCAATTGTGTTAATTAAATGAATATTGCATTTCTCATATATAATATAATCATTTTTGTTCATTTATGGTAAAAATGAATTTTGCTTTAACTTATTAATTTTATCATTTTTATGTTTGGTTAATATATATATTCATTAAATGTCTCATTCTTCGTTAAGCAATTGTGGTAATTAAACGAATGTTGCATTTCTCATATATAATATAATATTTTTTGTTCACTTTTTCTAGAAATGAATTTAGTTTGAAATTTCTACTTATTCATTTTATCATATTATTTTTTTAATATATAAAATCATTAAATGCCTCATTTTTTATTAAGCAATTGTGCTAATTAAATGTATATTGTATTTCTCATATATAATATAATATTTTTTGTTCAAATACTTAAAAAATGAATTTAATTTTTTAATTATTCATATATAATTTTATATATGCATTTAAAAATAAAAATATTAAAAATAAGTTAGCCCGAGTCCAATCAAGCCCTAAGGCGCGATCGTGCCTTGAGCTACTCAAAGGTTCAATTGAATTGAGCTTTGGGCTTAAATCTTGAGAGTAGATCGGGTCTCAGATCGGTCCAGATTCTGATCAAAATTGACCTGGCCGAAGTCTTGCTCTATCTACTGCTAACCTTATTAGTACTCCATCCTTAAAGCTTCTTATGAGAATGATAAACGACTACAATGTGCTAGTAGGCAGTGGTTTATCAAGCGAATAGATGATGGCGATACAAGTTCAAGCAATGTGGGTGAACAATATCCGGACGGGGCAAAGGAGGTAATGGATCAAGCAGGGGCTCAACTAGCGGCAATACTTGGTTTTGGCGAACATCTAGATCTCGTAGCAACGGCAACTGCAGATGGGGAAAGCCAGAGTCCAAGGTTTCGGACTGGACTTACTAGAGGAACAATTTCATTACGAATTCCAAAACTGGCACTTGAATATTTTAGGGGACAATAATTAGACTAACAAGAGTTTAGTCACTAAAGAGCGATTATTTTCTAGGACTTTCTTTTTTAGGGAAACAGTGGAAAGCAACAAAGACCCGATTTTTGACACATCTTATTTAAAGTTGATGACTTGAAAGAAACCCATCTCTGCTTTTTGGTTGTTCGACTGAAGCTTCAAGCATTGCGAGGTTAGTAGCCAATAAACCAAGCTTAAAATAAGGACAAACTTCGTAAAACAATTGGGTCAGCCCAAAATGTTCCCTGCTGTAGAGCTCTGCAATACGTTGGGCGTTCTTGGTCAGTTTAAAACCCAAGATTTTAGCGCTGTTATATGTAACCCATCAGTCTCTATTCATAATTTTCTTAGGTATTCAAAACCTGAGCCATACACTTTAGGATCTTAGTTGCGACAGCAAATTTTCCTTCTGAAATCGCTATTGCAACTTTCATCATAGTCTGTTTTGAACAATTTGGGATTGGACTACTCACATAAGTTGCCAACAATGAGGACGAAATTGGAGATGGAGCCATCAGGTTGGGACTTAAAACGTTGATGAGCTATGCATCGTCTCAGAGTACTCGATGTTGGCGTTTGCTATTGTAGGTACTGCATCACCTTCCTCGTCGTTATCCAACACCTACTTCTCTTTTTTCTCTAACTGATTTTTGGGCTTGTATTTATCATTTAGGACTGTTTTGTTCTATTCCTATTTTGCTAACGTGGGTTTCTAGTTTTTATTTTTCTTTCAAATAAAATAAAAACATATTTATTTGTAACGTTAATGTATCAATGATGGTAATTATATATTAGCTAAAATTTAAATATAAATTATTTTTAATTAAGTAAATTTAGTTTAATATTTTATATAATATTTAATAATAAAATTATTTTATTTTATTAAAATAAATAGTTTAAAAATTAATATTTATTTTAAATATATTTAATTATTAAATCAAATTTTATTTGAAGTATACATTTTAAAGATATTTTAAAACTAATTATATTTATTAATAATTATTAAATTTACTTTATTTCAAAAATAAAATAAAATAAAATAATTCACCATTCTTATCCATAATTAATTTTAATTAATTAAATATATAATATTAAATTAATTTATTCACACTTTTTATTAAAAATTAATATATTAAATAACTAAATAATATATATTTAGTAGATAGTAAATCAGATTATAAAAAAGTAGAAATAGAAAATTAAAAATTATTTTTTTAATGATTTTTATAATTTTCAAAACAGAAATAAACTAAAATTAAAAATAAAAACTAAATATGCAAATAAATATATTTTTATAAGAATAAAAACAGAAAATTGAAAATTAAAAATTAAAAATAGGAACAAATGCCAAATAAGATGTACATTTAATATGGATCTTGGTTCAGCCGGATTCTGACGAGGCTGTACGTTGCCGTTTGGATCCATGGAAACAACTATTGAACACGAGGATTCTGGCTTAAGGATTCCTGCAAAACAAAGAAAGCACGTCGGGAGTTGTTTCCCGAGAGGCCTCTCCGACGCTCAAGTTAGTTTTTTGGTGAAGAAGGGACTGCAGGAAAACAGAGAAAACTAGGGTTATTATTATGCGTACCTCTCTTCTGGCCAAGACACACCTTATATAGGAACCAACAATTAGGTTTAAGTCTTTACGTATGCATGTGAGTCTCTTGCCTGCGAATGGGCCAAGGAGAACGCGGAATGGTCCTGGGCTTGGAATAGCCAATAGGTATGAGACTG
>JANIIA010000192.1:63654471-63682602 GCA_027478495.1 Erythroxylum alaternifolium | reverse complement strand
TTGTAATTAATTAATTACAATATTTTTTACAAACCAACCACTATCAATGGTAATGGTAATCATTCCTTCATCTTAACCAACCATCATAATTATAATGATTATATCCATTCTCATTCCTCCCTATATTTATTCCCATTCTCATTCCTATTACTTTCTATAAACCAAACACCCCCTTAATTTGCATATATTTTAATTTTAGCTATAATGATAATTAATTAATTTTAAAACATGATGTATTATATTAAAATTATTAACATAAGAGTATAATTACAAAAATATAATCAGATGATAAAAACTAAACATGTTTTTGTTTTTAGTTTTTTTTACAAATTTCAACTATACAAACTTTTAGTTTCAGTTTTTATATTAAAATTCTTAATTAAATCAGTTTTTAAAATAAAAAACAGAATCATAAAAGTAAAAGTCAAAGAAAAAAACAGAATTAGAACGAATGGTTTTTTAACTTATATTATAATTATTAGTAATATAAGAAGTTTGTTTAATATTAAAATAAATATTATACAAGATATGAAAATTATAATTAAATAATTAATAAAATTAATTTATATTGATAATTAAATGATTTTATTTTTGCAAGGAAAGATAATAATCATAAAATAAAAACAAGAAATCTTAATTTGGTGACAACGAGGAGTGGTTTAATGGCTTCAGCTTCTCAGTTAAGGCTCTCCTTTATAGGAGATCTTGAGTTCGAGTCACGCCAAAGGAGGAAAAATAAAAAATTTGTCCTATTGATGATCATCTAGCCTCCTGGGTATAGCTCCTTAATCGGATCAATTACGGATACCTCGCTTCCAGCGGCAGTGTGAGAGTTGAAGCTACTAGGGAACTCGATGGCTGCTGAGAACCTGATGCTGAATAGGAGAGCCAGCGATCAATCAGCAGTTGACCAATCAAGTATGTGACGACTCCTTGTGCGCAGAAGTGTACAGACTACATAGGAATTTGAGAGATCTTGAGATTCCAAATTTACATCCTTTAGGATTCTTGGGATAGGATCCTAGAGGCTTAGGATTAGTCCGGCTAAGTTAGGATACCTAATGTAATTAAAAAAAAAAAGAAATCTTAATTTGGTGTAGTTTACTTTTGTCTCTGTGCAAAAGCTAAAAGCGGAATTGCCTAACAAAAAAAAAGTTGGGAGTCTTGCAGAACAGTCGTAAAGAATCCAAGTACTGGTGGCCACATCGTACAAGCATGCATCTGCAACCTCCATAAACTTACGGGTTGTTTCTAAAAGTCTTGCTTGGTGGGGTTAGTTGGTCGACCACCAATTCCGCGTAAGAACATATCGTTTATGCGATGCGACCTCCATTTTCCAATTTTTTGGAATTGACCAAATCTCTCTTTCAGGCTGTGCCAACTTTGTCTCCAATGTTAGGTGACTGCAACAGAAGAGTAGAACGTTTCCTTATCATTTAAGCAAATCATCAGTACCTAATACCTATAAAATCCCTGAATTCTACATTTGTTCTCTATTCTGGACCGTCTTACTAATAGTTCAATCATCCGCGAGGAATCTTGAAGACAACATTCGCTTTTCCTTTCTCAGTCGATCAGATAATCGCAAAACATTGTTTAGTTCAGAAAGTTGAGTTGCATTATTTATAATTTTATACAGCACGACTGCGCAACGCGTTATGCTTCTATATTGTTTTTATATTTTAGTTCTTGATCATTATGAAAATGGCAGGCAGCCATAATTATTAAATTGCAACGGTGGGCTGGTTTCTTTTCTTTTTAAAAATATATTTTAATGCTTTAAAAGCACCACATATGTAATAATTCCTTGGTTTAAAGGGCAGCAGGAGAACAAGACCTTGGAAATATCAATAAAACTGAAAATGTTAACTGAGTACGGTATCCATTCGAGTCCAGTCCAGTGGTTGCAAGGTAGGAGAAGAAAAGAACGGAAAACAATTCTTGATGTGTCTTCACGGGTTTCCAATTCAACTGATCCGACGGCATAGAGTGATCCCATCTCCAACAGGAAGCATGCAAATCTCGATCCTAGGATCAGCAGCAAGGGCCTTGTTGAGCTCCAAAACAAAGTCCCTGTAGTACCTGACATACTTCCTCAGTGGTGCATCAGGTGGTGCCACCACAGATCCATTCCACAGGGTATTGTCGTACCCGATCAATCCTCCAACTTTCACAAGCTCGATGAGCCTATTGTGATAGTTCAGATAGTTGTCCTTATCAGCGTCCACAAAGATGAAGTCAAAGCTCCCATGGAATTTACCCTGTAATTCACAAGAAATCAATCTTGGAAGTTGGAACATGTATGATACAGGGATAAAATCTGATGACTCATTTCTGTAAAATACAAAAGCAAATGCATTTGGCCAAAAAACAACACCAGTTTCTTACATCTTCAATCATCTGATCAAGAACTGGTAGAGCAGGCCCCTCTCTAAAATCAATCTTGTGGGCGACGCCAGCTTTTTGGATTACAGGCAGACCTAACTCATAGTTCTCTCTGTTAATATCCATGGCAAGAATCTGCAACAATCATTGTAAAACACAGTTTGATCCCGTTTTCTTCTGATTATTAATTCGTGATATGGTTTTCTATGTTTGATTATAAAAGAGAGTACCTTTCCATCTTCAGGAAGAGCAAGAGCAGTGGCAAGAAGAGAATAGCCAGTGTATACACCAATCTCCATGGTATTCTTGGCATTTATAAGTTTTAAAATCATGTTCAAGAATTGCCCTTCATCGGCTGATGTAGTCATGATGTTCCTGGTATATTATATCCCAATTTCCCATATCAAATTATTAATCTTTCCATAAATAATAGACCAAAAAAAGAGCAAGAACACAACTTTCTTCAATTAAACATACCAAGGATGCTTGGCAGTCAACTCCCTCAGCTCCTTCATGGTTTCAGGCTCTCTTGGATAAACACTAGTCTCAAGAATATACTAGAATCCCAGAAACAAAAAACAAAAACTAGCATCAGTACATAAAAGAAAATAGAAATTCTAAGCATGCCATTTATCGTTTTTCTACAAACTTTTTTCTTTTCAACAACCTGGTAAAGATCGTCGCTTTGTAACAGACTCTTGTGGCCAACTTCCTGGTGTCTGCTGACCTGAGTTTGCTGTTCTTCACCATTGTTAGCCATTTCAACAGTTCTTTTTCTAGTTCCCTAACGGTCTCGTTGTCCTTTTGGTGTTTTAGTTTGTATCTCCTGAATTAGCGAAGGTGAGTGCAAGAGGTATATATTGGAAATGGAAGTCCGGTTCGAACCGCTTAAGTGGGGTAGTTGGACCGGCTGCTAACCGGTTGGGGGTTGGTGAAATCCTGAGAGAGCGTTGGTGCGGGGGAGCGACTAGTTCTTTGTTGCATACAAGCTTTTAGATATTAAGGCATGATTGATTATTAGATGTTGATGACGTCAAATTGTATATATATGACAACGTGTTTATAATTGAATTTCGGTTATTTATTATTTTTCAGCATTGGAGTGTTAAGGTGTATGCATCATGAATTAGGCTGGTGGAGAAGATATATTGTTACGGAAAAAGTGGGTAAAGGTTTGATAAAGAGATCAATTGAGAGAGTTGAAGCAATTGGAATCTGTCCCAAAGTTGATGGTCGAACTGGCTTATCATCAAACTCAACAATCTCGTTCAACTAACCTTTTAGACTTCATTTTAAATTTTGCATCCTTCTCAATTTCCTTATGTATTTGGTGTTCATGAGAATGAGGACATTAAAGTATCTTAGTTGTGTATGGTAAGGACAGCAACAGTTATATTATTTTGTTTTGAAACTTAAAGAAAAATTATATTAATAAAAGCACTAAAAAAACAAAAACAAAGAGATTAGGTTCAACCATTATAATCAACTCAAATAACACACTATGTAGCTAATAGAAGCAGCCAAGAACAAAAATTAAGTTGAGCATAATATGTAACTAATATAAGCAACCTAGAACAAGAAATAAATGTTCAGGTGTAATTGAAACACTAGTCACAAAGAACGTGAAGTCAAGTAGATAGTTGCATCTAACTATTTCTTTTGAACAAGTGAGGATTGCACTGACTCACATTCACTTGGCAATACAACTAAGCTATCTAGCATTGACATAATTACTAGTCAGAGTCTGATATGAGTGATTAATCGGGTTGATCTTTGAGGAAATAGTATATATGGAGGTTAATGAAAGAAACTAGTGATGATTAGAATGGAGAACATGAGTAGTCCAATTATCAAAACATAGAGAAGATGTTTTCCTATTCCTCGTTATGTATTGGATTCTATAGTGAAAATATGCCCTTAATCTTAACAATTAAACCATAAAACAAAATGTTGTGGATTTGATTTTCACTTCCTGAAAACTCTTATTCTTAAAGAAAAAGGTGTAAATCCATTTTATCCAAAATATTAAATAGCATTTTCTAAACCCTTTTAGGATTAGTGTTTTGTTTGTTACTTTCAAAGAATGGATGTCAAAGCAACCAACTGATTTGGGTAAGCATATCTCTTTCCATTTCACTTTTAAAGGTGAGAACTCTATCTATCCTTGACTACAGGAAATTTCTGAACATCTTTTCAATATCTTTCATTACCCCTTTAGATAGGAAGATCCGCAAAGACCAGAATGTGTGAAGAGAGTTCAACATAGAAATGATTAATGCAACTGACTAGCAAATGTAAGAGTTATTTTACACCAGTTGAAGATTCTCTTTTGGATCCTCTCTAATAAGGAAATGCAATCCTTCTAAAGCAACATTAAGTGAAGGATGGTCTTTGCATTGTTATCTACAAATAGAAGAGAGTCAACTTGAGAGGTATTTGCAATTTGTTGAGATAATCAGTTAACTTTTCTCCTTGTTGATAAACAATCATAAGAGATCTTGAAAGCCATAACAGAGGACTTTAATAAGCTCAAAGATTTATTATTAGCCTTACAAAATAGTAGAAGATCATTTGCAAAACAAAGGCTAAAAATTTCATCTTTATATTTATTTTGTTACAAAAGGCCTAGATCATTTTTGATGTTGCAACCTATTATTCTAGTAAGGGATTTCATGCAAAGGATGAAAAAAATAAGGAGATAAGGGGTCCCCTTCTCTTAGGCCTTTATCACTATAAAAGAGTTTTATAGGAACTCTATTGGCAAAAATATTGAAAGATGTTATGGTAATGTATTAGTGAATTAATTGAATATAGAATTTGGGGAAGCCAAAAGCAATAAGCATATGAATAACAAAGCTTTAGCTTATAAAGTCAAATGAATTCTAAAAATCCACTTCTTTTAGGGGAGTTCCTTTTACTATAGGACTTTAATAACTCTTGTGTAAGAAAGATATTATCACCAATCAATTTGTGTTATACAAAAGCACCTTGAGAACCATTGATGATTCTCCTATCCACTAACTTCAATCTAAATACAAGTATCTTGGCAATTGTCTTGTACAATATGTTATAACATAAGGTAGCTCTGTAATTTAGGATTGACGCAACATTAGTGGTTTTAGGAATGAAAGTAATGAATGTTTTGATTAAATCTTTGAGCATTTTTATATTATTAAATAAAATTAAAATCACATCAGTAACTAATCTCTTAATCAGTGGCTAAGACTTTTGAAAGAAAAAGGCCATTTAATCCATCTGGACTAAAGAACTTACCTAGTTCAATTGAAATAATGCTCTTTCCACTTCTTCATCTATTACAGATTTAATTAGGGAATCAATCTCAATTGATGTGAAATAGTGTGAAATGAAGATTTTGAGTAATGGAGGTGTTAGAGTGTGTTAAACTAAGGGAGGTTCCAATCAAAGTTTTGATGATAACAAAATATAAGTATACAAATGAGCTCTTTTAGTGTTGTTGAGAAAAAGGAATATGAGAACAGGATGACATTTTGTAATCTTCAAGATCAGGATCAAGTCAAGCAATAGATCAAGACATGTCAAGCTTGTTTCATGTATTACATATTGTAAGCTCATCTTGACCATCTTCGATAATCTAAGAGGCTCACTATACATAAAAATTTCACCTTTTTTTTTCATTGCATAAGTTTTTATATTCATCAAGAGGCATTGCAACTTTTGATTTTAATATAAAAATATCTTAATCTTTCAAATAAACATTAGGGAACATTTTAAGGAGTGTTTTAATCATATTTGGATTAAAAAAATTAGTTTTTATGTATTGAAATTGTTAAATTCATGTTTTTGGTGTGATTGATCGACTTATATAGGTTAGTGGTTGACCAATATAGATTGAAGTTGTTAAATTTAATGTACTGAGAGTTTATTGAATCTTAGTTGATCTATTGGTCGATCGGTATGCCATATTGGTCGAACAAAATGTGTACTAGTCAACCAATGTTCCAATAGCTAGTGAATTTAGAGCCTTTATTGCATATTAGTCGAGTTGTATGCTTTACTGGTCAACTTATGCATCAAATATAGTTGTTACAATGGCTAGTTCTTGGTTCCAACGACTATTTTGGGTCCTGAAATACTATAATTAGGGATTTTCTCATTGTTTTTACCATCAAGAAGCTTTTGAATGTTTTATACACACATTTTAAAGTATTTTTCAATCATTTAAACATTTATTGTCTCATTTTGAGTGAGTGAGATTTTTATAATTATCACTGCATCAAAGTCAGCAATTTTTGAAATGTATTGGGGTTACTAAAAGTGATTTGGGGTTCTTCTTTGATTGAAGAAAGATTGAAAAGAATGTTCCTCTTTGCCAAAATAAAAGATTATACAAAAGGTATTCTTCGCCTTAAAAGAAGATTTATAGTGAAAATCTAAGACGACTTTTAAGGGTGGACATAGGCAAGAATTATTTTTTGAACCACTATAAATTGGTATATGGTTCTCTTCCCTTCCTCTTTCTTTTATAATTTAATTTATCTATTTTGTTTTATATTTTCTATTTTAATAATTTGTAACATTTTTCATATAAGTATCAAACGTAAGGCAAAATCTTGATTTTACTCAATTCACCCCCTCTTGGGTGTCATTAAGGAATAACAAAGGAAATTATAGTAGGTCTATTAGGCCAGTATAGGATTTTGTTAGAAATACTGGCCTAATAGACCTACTATAATGCCAATGGATCTCTTCTTATATACAAAATGAGACTCAAAGAGACCCAAAAAGAAAGAAAACTTCTAAGGAAAAAGAATTTAGCATTCAAAGTCTTAAAAGAAGAATTAAGTGATGAGGAAGACACATCATCTAATGGAAGTGATGAAGAAGATATTACTTTAATTATGAGAGAATTTAAGAAATTATTGAAAAAAAACTCTTCGAGAAGAAGGGACTACAAAAGTAGTAAGATGGACTCAAAATGGAAATTAAAGAACATTATTTATTTTGAATGTAGGAAACCTGGACTAATAAAGTCTCCATGCCCTCTCCTTAAGGAAAGTGACAAATATAAAAGAAATGACAAAAAGAAGAAGAAGGCACTTAAGCCTCCACTTGGGATGATACAACCAACTCCAAAAGTGAACATTTTGAAGGACATGTAGCTTACTTATATCTCATGGCAAAAGATAATAATGAGGTAGTCTCTAATTCTAAATCATATGATAATGATAATCGTGAAATTGATTTAACCTATGATGAACTTACTAAAAGTCTTGAATATGAGCATGAAAAAGAAAAAAGTTATCCTCTAAACTTAAAGAAGCTATAAAGAACTTGTTGATTTAACCTATGATGAACTTGTTGAAAGTTTTGAAATATGGGCATGAAAAAGAAAAAAGTTATCCTCTAAGCGTAAAGAAGCTCCAAAGAATCTAAATGTATGTATGAGTGAAAATGAAAAAAAAGGGAATTGTATGGCTTCAAAACTCCTAGAGGTGTAACCACAATAGATAATCATGAGTTAGATACTTTAAAGCATGAAAATGAGGAATTGAAAAAGGAAGTTAATTTCTCTTAATAACTTTTTATCCAAGTCCACTAAAGGAAATGAGAAAATAGAAAACATGTTAGGAGCCCAAAAGATATCCAATACTAGGCATGGAATTGGATATATTCATTAGAATGTTTCCATTACTAAAACCACTTTTATCAAAGGAAAGCATTTACATAGTTAACAATCAATGATTATAACCAAAAATGAATGTAAAGCTTCTACATCTAAGCATACACAAAACACATCCACTACAACTCATATTAGGAGTAAACATAATGCTTTCCTATATCATTCACAACCTAGATTAAGAATTCAACACTCTCAAAGAAAGAATAGGCATAATTTCTATACAAAAATACATGATAACATGCAATCACATTTATACCTTACTAGGCCTTACACTAAGCACAACTATATGACAGATGTTCACACTCCACACAAGCATCATTACAATGAAAGAAACATGTCTTATACATACAATTATGCTAGTATTTTTTATTATCCAAAGAAAGCATTCAAATCACTTGCATAAATAAGAAGTTCTTATAACTCATATACATATAGAAGAGCAAGGAATACGTACATGCATCAAAGGTATAATGATCATCAATTTACTACCAAATCATACGACATGGTATGTTAATTTTATGGTGAATACGGACAAATCGATAAATTATGTATTTCAAAACAAAGAGCAATAAACAAATTCTCAAGGAAGTGGGTTGAGAAAAAAAGAGAGACTAACAATAAAGTAGGTCATTAAGAAGAAGATGAACAAATGGTACATGGATAGTGGATGCTCAAGGTATATGACTAGTGATCCATCTCAATTTTCAACTCTTAGATACAAAGATAGAGGATTTGTCACCTTTGGAGATAATTTAAAGGGTAAGATATTTAGAATTGGTAAATTTGGTGAGAAAGACTATACAATTATTGATAATGTACTATTAATGGATGGACTGAAACATAATTTGTAAAGTGTGAGTCAATTATGTGACATAAGGTACAAAGTATGTTTTGAAGGAATATAATGTGTTATATCTTGAGTAATCGACAATACCACTGTATTTTTTGGAAAAAGAAAAAGAAACATGTATAAAATTAATCTTGATGAATTATTTAACCAAGATATAAAGTGTTTATTGTCTATTAATAAAGATTCATGAATTTGGCATATTAGTCTTGGACATGCAAGCATGGACCGCTTCTTTAATATAAACTCTAAACAACTTATAAGTGGGCTCCTAAAGGTCAAATTTGAGGAAGAAAAGATATGTGGAGCTTGCCAAATAGGAAAACAAACCAAAAGTTTATTCAAAAGTAAAAATTGGTAATTTCCACTAGACTCTTATAATTACTACATATGGATTTATTTGGACCAACTAGAGTTGCCAGCTTAGGTGGCCAATTTTATGCTTTTGTCATAGTTGATGATTTTAGTGGATTCATTTAGGTCTTATTTTTAGCAAACAAAGAATAATGTTTTAGGACATTTGTTAAATTTTTCAAAAGGGTACAAAATGAAAAAAGGAACTTTTTATTGCTTCCTACCATGGTGGGGATAATGGGATTTTTCATAAATTTTCTTCATAAAGAAAACCTTAACAAAATGGAGTTGTTGAAAGGAAAAATAAAACCTTGTAAGAAATGGCTAGGACTATGATCAATGAGTATGATCTTCCTAAATATTTTTGGGTAGAGGCAGTAGCTACCACTTGTCACATTTTTAATAGTGTCTACATAAGACCAACTTCAAACAAAACTCCTTATGAAATTTGACATGGGAAGAAGCTAAAAATCAACTACTTCAAAGTTTTTAGTTGTAAGTGTTATATCTTGAATACTAAAGATAACTTAAGGAAATTTGATTCCAAACGGATGAAGGAATATTTCATGGATATTCCTTAATTAACAAAGTATATAAAGTGTTTAATAGGAGGAGCATTATTATTGAAGAAGCTATACATGTTTTTGATGAATCTAACCCCCTCATATCCAAAAATGATTTTGTAGATGATGATGTAGGCATATCCAAAGAACTAAAGTTATTAACTCTTGAAGGAGTCCAACAAACTACTCGTGAACCTATTGTTGAACCAAGTGAGGAAAACAAAATGGATAAATAACTTCTAAGAGATTAGAAATTCAAAAAGAGCCATCCCCTAATCAAATTTTAGGTGATGTTCAATAAAGGTAATCACTAGATCTCATATCAAAGATTTATCTCATATTTCTTTCATTTCTTAAATTAAACCTAAGAAAATGTAAAAGGTCCTCAATTTTGGAAGTTTGATTATTACAATGAATTAGGGAATTAGGAATTGTACTAACTTAAGAGGAGTAACTTATGGAACTTAGTACCTAGACCTAGTGGTCAACAAATCATAAGTACTAAGTGGGGTTTTTTTAAAAAAATTACATGAATAAGATATTATTGTGAGGAATAAAGATAGATTAGTAGAAAAATGATACAATTAAAAGGGGGACATAACTTTAAGGAAACTTTTTCTCCAATGGCTAGGTTAGAAGCTATTAGGCTATTACTTGTATTTGCATCATATATGAATTTCAGATCGTTTCAAATGGATGTTAAAAGTACTTTTCTAAATGGATTAATTCAAGAAAAATTTTATGTTGATCAATCTCCTGAGTTTGAGATATATGATGCACCTAATCACATTTATAAACTTTCAAAAGCATTATAGGAGAATACATGTTAAAAAATTTTCAAGTGCATGATTAAGGAATTTGGGATGAGTATGATTGGAGAACTCAACTTCTTTCTTGAACTATAAATCAAGCAAATGAAGTAATCTATCCTTCTAAATCAAGAAAAGTAAACAAAGAACTACTCAAACACTTTGGAATGGATCAAGCCAAACCATTAGAAAAATTTATGAGTATGAAAATAAAAATTAAATAAAGATGAAGAGGGTAAACCCATGGATGTAAAGCTTTGTCGAGGTATGATTGGTAACTTACTTTATCTTACTACAAGTAGACCCAATATCATGTTTAGTGTTTGCATATAAGTTAGATTTCAATCAAGCCCTAAAGAATCACATGGATCAACTATTAAGTGAATCCATATATACTTATGCGGAACCATTTCACTAAGACTTTGATACTTTAAGAAAATATCCTTTGACTTAATTTGTTACTCAAATGCGAACCTTATTAGTATTCTTTTGGATAAAAAGAGTACATTTGGAACCTGTCAATTCTTAGGAACTGCACTAGTTTCTTGGCTTAGTAATAAATAAAATTTAGTGGTTTTGTTTATCGCGGAAGCTGAATACATGGAAACCAGAAGTTGTTATGCTCAAATTCTTTTGTTAAGACAATACCATAGAGGCTATGTGATAATACTAGTGCCATTTGTCTCACAATTAACATTATAGGACAAAGTATATAGAAATTAAATACGATTTTATAAGAGACCATGTACAAAATGGAGATATTGAATTAGAGTTTGTAGATACCCAACACTAATTAGTCAATATATTGGCTAAACGAATGAGTGAAGATAGATTATACTCCATTAGAAGATAATTAAGGATGATTGATGGAAATTCCCTTACATAAATTCTATCTAGGTTAATATTTCAGTTAATTTAGGGTTTAACATGATTTATCTTGCTCGTTGAATGTTTTGATGTAAGTTACAAAAACTTACTAGTCGACTAATATCATAAGATGGTTGACCAATGTTCTAAAAGCTTGTTCTCAAATTGGATGCAGGATTGGTCACACAAACTAATACTACTGCTCGAGTAGTGTTTTAAGCTAGTCAACTTATCTTGCTAAATCCTGAATTATTTTACTCTGGAGACCCTCTAGATGTTTTGATTGCATCCTTGGTTAACCAATAATATTTAATAATCGACTAGTTACTTATAGTGGTCAACCAAAACCACTTAATGGTTAACCATAAACACTTATTAGTACCCAAAAATAGATAATGGTTAATTAATAAGTCATAATGGTAGACCAATATATCGAGTTCTTGAAAAATAAATAGTCCCTCCCTTTTTTCACTATCGCTACCTTTGGTGTTTCTTCCTCCCTCCTCCACCAAACATCCTACCACTATTTTTCCTCTAGATTTTCTGCCATTCCTAGCACCCTTTACTTGTAGACACTCATTTATTCACTGTACATCCATAACACCTCCACACCATCTCTAAGCCTCTCTTATGCTAAGTTTTCTTCGTAGTGTCACTACTTCTTTAGAGAAGTTCCAGGCGTCTCCTACAACTGCAACTAGCTACACCGTCATAAAGCAACTACTAGTTGAACTCAATTTCCACACTCCTCCATTGCCAACAATACGTCCTTCACCTTACTAATTTAGAATTTTTCCATTTCTTGTTTTCTTTTGCTAATTGATGATCATATAAGCATCTAATCTTGATTTCTATCATGATTCTGTATGTTTATGCATTTAATTTCAAGAATTAAACTTTCAATTGCATCAATTTTGAATTTAGGGTGAATTAGGTTTCAAAATAAGGAATCCCCTAAATTCAAATAAAATTTATTGAATTTTTTAGAATTGAAGGATCATTGGTTCAATTTATGATGCATCTAAGTTCTATTGTTTTTACTTATTTTCAATTTTATGTAATTTTGTCAAATTTGCACTTTATCACATTTTTGCCTAAATCAAATTTGGGGATTTTCTTATTATGCATAATCTCTCATGGTTAAATATTTCTTCATTCAATTGATGAATTATTTACACTTCTTTTATTATGAATTGAATTAATTGTGCTTAATTTTAATCAAACCAAAATTTTCGATTACTTTTGTCTATACATTGATTAGGCAGTTTTTGATCAAAATTAACTAGGCAATTCTTATTTCTACAAGCTAAACTCCTCATAATTTCATTAATGCTTTCTTAATACTCTTAATTACCTTGCACTATGTTTTACTCAATTATTTTCTTAAACTACAGACTACTTTGCATCACATCAATTTTTGGTATACGCCATTTTTGACCATTAATGCCATACATGTTATCCTTATCTTTAAATTTGTTAACTTGTGACTATAGTAGTATTCTCTTATCTATTTTACAGGGGACCCCTATAACTAGCCTCTATTTCCCTCTAACACTTCCCTTATAATTAGCCCTTCTTCAAAACTTATGGCATGAACTAGAGGAAACACTAATCTTACACCTAAGACACACACGGGGTAGAGTTATCGATACATCCTTTAAGATTCCTAGGATTCAAGAACAATCTATGACCCCTCCCTCTTCCCCCATATCTCCTAATAAGGATGAATACCTCGATACTACTTTTTCTCAATTCCAAGATTATGCCTCTCGGAAGCTACATGATAATCATATCATTTCCCTTACCAGCCTAGATTAATTTAAGAATTATGGTCTTATGCACTATTTTATTTATCAAGGTTGAGACTCCCTCCTTGATAAGACCGTAGGATTAGTCCTACTAATGTTCATCTATTTTACACCAATTTTTGTCAAAAGGTCATTCGTGATGATACTAATATTTTCTCTAAAGTGCATAGTATTGACATCCATCTTACTATTAACGCCATAAACAAAATCTTAGGCATTCCTATACGTAAAAGACCTTTGTACTGTACTTTTCATACCAAATACTCCATACTTGCTTACTCTATGCCTAATATAGTCAAAAATATTTTTGAATTGGATTCTAATGATGAGGTCTATTAAAAACTCAATGTCGCATGTAGCCTCAATGATATCCCTTATTTCTACCACCTATTTATTAAATATAACTTTGTCTCCACTTATGGTCATTTTACTTTCTAAGACATGATGATCTTTGGTTTTTCTCTAACTTTATATTAGAACAACCTATTCACCTTGTTCATTTTCCTTTGCTCAATATGATTCACTTTCATCAAACTAAAACTAGGAAACAAAATATCTCGTTTCAAGGCTTCCAAATTCATCCCCTTGGTGATGAAATTAAATTTAAATCCTCCTTTCATTATACTATTCTCTATCGAATTGGATATCAATTGGTTGTTAGACAAATGACTAGACCTCATCAACATCAACACCTTTAACCTCAACATCTGTCTCCAATTTATGAGGACCAGTCGTACGATGTTCCCAACGAGACCCTCTTAATCCATGCTATCTATAGCCACTATCTCTCGCCCACAACATCACTCCCTACCTGATGCTTATCTCGCTGCTATTGAGCATCTAATTCCATGTTGCATAGAGAGCTATGAATTGCGTTGATGACTTGTATAGATTGATTGAGTCTCATTTCCCACCTTTAACTAGTTGAATATTTTTTTATGTTTCCAAAAAGGGGAAGAAAAATTTGCATGATGTTAGAGAAATACTATAATTTAAAGGGAGTAAATGTAGTTTTATACCTAATTGGCAATTTATACTTTTGCTAAATATTTCTCTATATTGAATTATGTTTATGATATGCCTTTTTATTTTTTTCTTTCTTTTATGTACAAATTAAGTGGGGGTTAATTATTTTCTTGATATGTGTTGTACTTTGTCTCATAATACTTTCTAATTTCATAAATATTTTGTCATCATCAAGTGGGAGATTGTTAAACCAAGGAAGATTCTAATCAAAATTTTGATGATAATAAAACATAAGTACTACTAATGGGCTTTTTTAGTGTTATTGATGAGAAGGAATATGAGAACAAGATGACTTTTTTTAATCTTCAAGATTAGGATCAAGTCAAGCAATAAATCAAGACAAATAGAGATTATTTCATGTATCACTTATTGTAAGCTCATCTTGATAGTCTTTGATAATCTAAAAGGCTCACTATGCATAAACATTTCATTTTTCTTTATTGAATAAGTCTTTATATTCATCAAGAGGCATTGGAGATTTTGATTTTACTATAAAAATCTCTTAATATTTTAACTAAAAATTAGGGACATTTTAGGATGTGTTTTAATCATATTTACATTAAACAAATTAGTTTTGAGTTTTTAAAGTTGTTAAAATCATGTCTTTGGTGTGATTGGTCAACTTGTATAAGTTAGTAGTTGACCAATCAACAATGGTTGATGTATTGGTCAACTATTGGTTGACCAATATGTTTACAAGTCAACTAATGTTCCAAAAGCTAGTGAATTTAGAGCCTTTATTGCACACTGGTCAACCAATATGCTTCATTGGTCAAATTATGCATCAAATATAGCCATTGCAACATTTAAGTCTTGGCTTCAACGACTATTTTAGGTCCTAAAATACTATAAATAGGGGTTTTCTCATTTTTTTTTAGCATCAAAGCTTTTGAGTGTTCTATACACACATTTCTAAGTATTTTTCAATCATCTGAGCATTCACTTTTCTCGTTTTGAGTGAGTGAGACTTTGTAATTGTCATTACACCAAAATGAGCAACTTTTTAGTTTTAAGTTGGTTGTTGGATTTGAGATCATTGTATTAGGGTTATCAAAACTCATTTGGGGTTCCTATTTGCCTTGAAGAAAGATTAAGGAGGTTCCTCTTTGCCAAAATAAAAGATTATATAAAAGGCATTCTTTGCCTTAAAAGAAGATCCATAGTGAAAATCTAAGACGACTTTTAGGAGTGGACGTAACCAAGGATTTTTTTATCAATTTTTATTTTGTATTTGGTATTGTGATAATTTGTGGAACTTTTCAAAAAAGTATCAAACATAAAGAAAAATCTTAATTTTACCTAATTCACCCCCTTCTTAGGTGCTATAAGGGGATAACAAAGAGCTAACAACTTGAGTTCCTAATGTATTTTTTTTAAAATTTAATACTAATGGCTAATATTATATTGAGCAATTGTAATCCTACAATCATTCTTCAAAATAGAAGACATTATTTTAGTGTTCTTTCTAGCATTCATTGATATATTAAAGAATTTAATAATTTTCTTCTTCCTTTAGCTAAAAGACTCTTGGTTTTTGTCTTAAAAGAGAATTGTGAATCTTTAGAGCATTATAGTAATCATTTAGAGCTTCCTTTACCCTTTTTAATATGTTTACATCATTTGGGAAGGAGATCAATTGTTCTTACATTCTATGAAGAAAATATTTAGACTCATCAATTCTCAACTGAGTATCCCTATACCTAGTAAAGTTGAGGAGCTTGAGTTCCTTTTTCACCATTATTATTTTTCTCATGTAAAATATAGAACTTTTTACTAGAAAATTCACAGGCAATATTTTTCCTAACAATAGCTTTAAATCCCTCCACCTCAATGAAAAAAGTTGTTGAAATGAAATGAGGCATTCCTTATTTAGATAGAAGTCATATTTTGAATAATAATAGGGTTATGGTATGAGAATCTTGGATTACTAAAGGAAGAAATGCTTTTATGAAAAGCTTGGAGCCACTCCTTATTCACAATGACCCTTCTTCCTTATGTTTCACTCCCCATATTGCTTATTACTCAATGTGTATAAATTAGCTTCATATTTTAAGTTAGTAACCTCAACGTCTACAACATATTCTTTCAAGTCACCATTGTAATTATTCAGGTTGGAATTGCTAACAACTTCAGAGATATAAATAATGCTATTAAATTCTCCTATTATCATCTAAAGATCAAATATTAAGAAATGAATGACCCTTAAATTTTTTCATAATAGTTTTATTTGAAAATATATGTTTTAGCCATAAAAAATTTTCTTAAAGAACCTAATTCTCTTTTATAGCAAAATAACATTCAGGTGCATAATTTGGTTTGTTGTGTAAATCACTAATACCTCAATTTAGTGCAGGTCTAAAGCCACTATGATCCTTCTATAGTGATTAAATAGATGGTTAGAAACTATATTCCAATGTTTGCCTATAAAAGTTATACTCTTACACTTATTAGCCTTGATTTTGGACTATGAAATGCCAATAAATATTGGTTTTATTTTTTAACAAAATCCTTTAAAGCTTATTGTTTTTTATAGCAATTGATGCCCCTTACATTCTAAAATATTAAATTCATTAGGAGTTTGGTTAGCTCCTTGAGTTCTTATTTTAACTTTCCTTACCTAACATTCTTCTGTTTACACTAATGACTTGTCATTAAGAGAGTTTTCCACTTGAACAACTAACTTTAGATGGGCATTAGGACTTGAGCTAACCTCTATGAAGTTCAGAATATCATTAGCAATAGAATAGTTTAACAACAACCTTATTATTGAGTCAGATATCATTTTGAACTAATAAGGGGATCTAAGCTAGGGGAATATCTTATACAACTTTCTGATGAACTAGAGTCTATAACTTAGTCTTCTCTGATCCAGTGATAAGAGTCAATAAACATGTTGAAGTTGGGGCATCCTTCTCTATCACCATAGTTACCTCTCCCATTAATTTCGAGTAGTCTCCTCAAATAAACCTTTTAACTGTAGGCTTCTAGTATTTCCCTTAATAAGTGTTTGAGGGGGTCTTCAAAATTATGAGACTCTTATTATATCCTCTACTAGTGACTCACCATCTATAAGTCTAAGAATTGGTATAACATTTATTAAGTCCTTTATTAACTCTACAACCATACAGATTCTTGCATACACTAACATTCTTCTATTTTCTATATTTTTATCCATATAGATGGACCTATTAGAATAATTAGTAAGGTGGTTAAGTCTCTTGGTGGGCCACTATTCTAGAGGAATATTATGTAGGTTGATCTATATAAGTACCTAGTTCTCTCTAATTCTTTCCAAATTCAAACTATGCTTTTAAAATTAAAGAAAAATTGGAAATTTGAGAGATGCCAAGGCCCCTCTTCTAGGATGCTCTGAGTAGAAGTACTAAAGGTGAAAGTGAAGATAAAGGGGTTATCTTCATTTAAGAGGACCTCCATAAACCTCACACTCTTCTTTTGCTTAGTTGTCCATGAGTGAACTATAGAGAATATAAGTCTTTTTCTTAAGAAAATCTCACTGGTATTGTTAACCAAGAACTTGCTCTTTTTTGGAATACATCCAATAGAGGAGACACTATAGATGAACTATCCATATTGGAAGGTGGTCAATAATAGAGATTAATGGAAAAGAGATCCCTTACCATTTATCTTCAGCTAGTTTTGGCATTAAGATTAGTATAAGGAGGAGTAGTAACCTAGTGACTTGAGGAATATTTAACAGTCAAGTTACTGGGAATTGAAGTGGTAATGTAAGAAGTTGTAATGAAGGTTCCAAGGCTTAAGATTTTTTAGAGAGGAGGGGTTGAGGCAGAGGAAGGAGGAGTTGTAGCCAGGGCATGAAGGTTCCATGGCTTAAGATTTTTTAGAGAGGAGGGGTTGAGGAAGAGGAAGGAGGAGTTGTAGCCAGGGCCGGCCCTAGGCAAGTGCAGGCAGGGCACTTGCCCAGGGCTCATCATCCTTTTCAACAATAAATGTTTTTGTAACTTTTTTAGAAGCAGTGAAAATTTCCAGAGTGTAGGTGCCACGAAAACCTATGAATGTGTATTGTCCTTGGTTATCAAGATGCCCGTGGCAATGAGTCAACCACTCACTTTTAAGATCAAAGCATATTTTTTTAATTGTAACTTTTATTATACTTTGTCACAAGTGATATAATAATTGTTGGATTTATGTTCTTGTAGAAGTTTACATAAATTTAGTGATAATGTGCTAAATCAAATAATTTAAGTTACTCAATTCAAAGATTACATAAATGGTTTCATTTATTATAAAAATTTGTATGATTCTATTAAACCATTATAATTAAATAATAATAAAAATTATTTGATAATTAAATAAGACCGTAATTAGTTAGATGTATTTGATAATTAAATAAAAATTATTTGATAACTAAATAAGATTGTAATAGCCAGGATGATTTAGTCATTTTATTTATCGAGAATCATATGTTGGACGGTATTGATTTTGATAATACTATTAATAATGTTGTCCTCCCTTAATTAAGTTAACGTTAACTTTGAAAGTTAAAATTTAAAGTTAGCGATGACTTATTACAGTTATAAGTAGTTTTGAAGTATTTAGGTGTATTTTTATCTTCTAATTTCTTTTTTTTCATCAACATATGCATCTAAAATACTCCAACTAAAAATTGGCAGTAAAAAATTTTCACGATTCAGTCTTCTAAATTCTGTCTGTAATTTAAAGGTAAAGTTAAGTTTTTGATTTTTAATGTATTTTTAGCTTATTAAATATTTGAACATGTTATAATTAATTTGTAATTTGTCATTAACTTGGACATTATATTAGCATTTTAAATTATAACATTAATATTAAATGATATTGTATTTATTTATGTTTCTCATTTTTATTTTTAGATTAGTTATTATTTATAAAAATAATTTACTATTAATAAACAATTTAATTTTTGAAATTGTAATTTTCATTATACTTTATTATAAGTAATGTAATAATTGTTGAATTTGTGTTTTTATAGAATTTACATAAGTTTAGTGATAATATTATTAAATCAAATAATATAAGTTATTTAATTCAAAGACAAGATGTTTGTATATTGTTAATTTATTGGGGTCTTTTTTTTCATTTCACATCGGTCCTATAAAATGATAAGAACGGCTCAAGTTGTAGCCGGAGAAGAGCCAGTGATAAGAGGGGATAAATTTTAATGGCTTAAGGTAGCCTGGTTATTAAGCATTGGGGAGATTGCCATAACACTTTGGAAAAAGGAAAAAGAAAAACGAGGACAACTGAAAAAGTCAAATGATCAATCTAAAAACGGTATGTGAGAGAAAAGAAACAGACGAAAAGGAATAAAGGAACCAACTTTGAGAAGAGATGGGCATAACTAAAATATGGACAGAGAAAACAAAAAGTACGGTACGAACCAAAAATACAACTAAAGAGGTTACGAGAATAGACAGAGGTCAGTTTGAGGAAAGCTACGGAAGAGACTATCAATCAATAAGAAGAGTCTAAAAGGGCAGGAGGAAGAAAGTTACGAAATTATTGTTTGATGTATATTAAAACTTTTAGTAGACCAAAATAGAAAGAAAAAAGTTTATAAAATACTTAGATAAAAGGATCAAAATAAGTCTTCAAATTTGAAATAAAAATAAAATTTTAATTTTAATTTTTTAAAAAATAATTAAATTAGATATTTTAATTCTCATTAAAATAAATTATTAAATAATGTGAAAATATAAATATAATCAATTTTAGATGATGTGTTGCATTAGAAAAAATGTCGATGATTTGATTCTAGTAGATAATATAACTTCACTAAGACTTATAAATTATCTCAATTAATTAAGCAGATTTGGTTCTTTAACTGTAATATGTATAAATTAAATAATGTATTCTTCAACTAAGTTAAAATAGAATTTCAATAATTTTATATTTATATAACATAGTTCAATGAATATTATATTTTATACGTACAAAAATTAGTAGTTAATTTAAATCAAAATTGAATTATGTAATTAAAAAATATTAGAGGTTTAAGAAGATATTTAGAATCTAATTGTCTACGGTACAAATTATTAAGGTCTATTTAAACTTTTTAGGAAAATATATATGGTATTACTCAAAAAGACGAGCCATCTAAATCATAAAAAATAGGTCAAATGATTATACAATTCTCTGAAGTTGTCCAAGATGGTGTCTTTTTTGTGCGGTAGTGTGACTACCTATTTAAATTAAGCTATACAATCTAAAGCATGCGCAATTAGGCATGTCATAAATTGAATAACCAAATGGGTAAATACAATAATCAAAGAAGCCAACAGTAATGGAAAACAGAAGCCTTTTCATAGCACAAACATGTCGTTTGTGTTCAATGATTTGTGTCAAATTGAACCACCGGCGGTTGAAATTCCAGACTCGTCTTTCTTTCTCGAGGACCGAGCTACGTACGCTACCTTATTACTGTCCTATTTCATATCTAATCTTACTTTAATGGGTTCAACAATCGATCTCGTCACAAACCAATGGCTCAAACGATGGAGATAGTACCCTGGTTTGACCTCACCTCACGTGGAAATCAAAATTAGTCCCCAAAGCCGCGTTTTTTACTTGGTTGGTGATTAAAAATTGGGTTAGAGCAAAAGACCGATGGTTTGGAGAATGAGACTAGAAACCACCTTTTATTTGAATGTCTATAGAGCAAAGCAATACGGAGCAGGTTGACGTTGATACTGCAACTACCTCTGTGCAATTTTGAGTGGTTGGAAAATTTGAATTTAATCATAAGGTGTACGCAACATGATCAGCGTAATGATGTGATTATTCGTACAAAATTTCATATTCTCATTTACTCTATATGGAGAGAAACCGAAGAATTTATAAAAGTGCGAAAGCACGTCAGTAACAACTTACATAATAGATTGTGAATCAAATACTCATTATTAGTAATGACAAACAAAGGATTAATTACTTATGAGACAAAAGGCAATAGTTGTTGTAGTGCTCTATAATGTTCTATGACGTAATTCATTTGTAATTATACGGTGTAATAGGTTCCTCGTTATGATTCTTTGTAAGGAGTTATGTATTAGCGTTTGTTAAGGTAATATAATTCCAATTTTAATTTTAAAAAAAACTTGTCTTCAAGACTTTGTGAACTCAAGTAATAAATCGAACTTCTTTCTGATAACTGGACGCGGGTTGGCATGACAGAGAAGCAAAGAGAGTGTTTCTAACTAATAGAAAATGATATGAAAACAAATTGGGATTCTGATAAGTTATCTGATGTCAGTACATAAAATATTAGCAACTTCCCTGTTACAGCTTTCCCAAGTCACAAACAACCAAAGCCAGAAACCAGAGGTTTGGGGTCAACTATGCAAATTAGTTGCAGCATAAAATATACATATGAATCGTCAGAAACTCTGGAGTCTTGTGGTTAAGTTGGATAGGAAGATTATAATATTTGCTTTGCAAGAGTGTGAATCCTTTAAATGATTGGAGAAGCTATTAGAAAAAGGATTGGAGAAGCATGGGATACACCTTCCTATTAGTACAAGACATTGTCAATGTTTGGTGAGAAAAATGTTATTTGCTTGTATGTCAAACTATTAGGCTAACAACCTCCAGACAAAAGGTGAGTCAATAGTCCAAATGATAGAGACAGCTGTAGTTTACCTTTGTTCACTCCTATTTTTCTAGATTTTGATTGTATTCTGATACGAGAATTCGAGCAGAAAATTGAAGAGGAAGTCCATTGTACATGTTTTCTCGTCTTCTTTGGTTCAAATTTATGTTCATGTGGATTCATTGCCCATGTTTTTCCAACTTCCTTATATTCTCTTAGGCACAAGGGGATGGAATTTTTCCGGACTTACCCCTCCATTCATTGTTAAATAAGTTGTCAATCTCAGCATGCCAAACAAGACCACTAGTATGAGCTGTAATGATTTGTAGCTCTAATTGTAGATGGTGGTTTTCCAGTCAACTCTTTTCTGGACGCACATTAATGTTGCTGCTCACTGATGGTTTTGTGGTTAACTAAAGCTTATACGTAAGCACAATATGGAAGCCACATCGCGTCTGCTCTTAGCCACTAGCTCCTTACCCTCTTTACTTTCAAGGTACAGATATTAGTTGAATTTGCTTTTCAGGCCATATAAAATGGAAAACGACCTGGAAAAAAATTAATGAATAGTTTATTTTTGTCTTTTTGAAATATATTTCTCTATTTATTCTAGTAAAGGTATTACAATTTTGACAGATGGTTAATTTCTCTTTTTGATATCTAATTTATATTTTTATAGGTAAATAATAATAATAATAATAATAATAATAAATTTTAATATTGATATAAACTAAATTTCGTCTAAGTCTGTCAAGCTGATCTCAAATATGCAGGCTTACAAAATCTGAGGATTTTTTTGACAAAGATACTCTAACAATCAAGTTAATAAACATTGAGGATGCTAAGTATTGATTGATGTTTTCTTTAATATCATAGGCTATGCTTAGTTGGAGATTTATTAATAGAATGAAATGGAATGTAATATTATTCCATTATTTGAGATGATGGTTTATAATGGAATGAGATGAAATGTTTCATATTACATCTTTAACAGTAAAAATGACAAACTTCCAATTTGAGGGGTTTAGGATAAAATATAAATTAATAAACAATTTTACAATATATTACAATATAAACCATTCATTCAAGCAACATTTTGCTTTATTATATTATGAACCTTTCCATTCCTCTCAAACAATAATTTTTTAATGTTACATCTATTTACATTCCGTTCCATTATAAATTATTCCATTTTATTTTATTAAAAACTTTACGTCTAACTAAACATAGGCCCCGTTTGGTTACACTCCAATCAACTATTTTTTTAGCTGATTGGTTATTTTTAGCTGGTTGACTCTTCAAACAGTTGATAAAGTTGTTTGGATAAGAGCTTTTTCTTCAGCTGATAGAAGATGAACCGCTAAATATGAAGAAGCTGCTACTGAGCACCGTTTGAGGTAATCAGCTGATTACCTCAAACGTATATGCCAAATTTGCCCACCGCAGACCTCTCTCAGTCTCAAAATTTTTTCTAACGATTTTTGCCAAATCCTTCCGATGAACCGCTAAATATGAAGAAGCTGCTACTGAGCAGCGTTTGAGGTAATCAGCTGATTACCTCAAACGTATATGCCAAATTTGCCCACTGCAGACCTCTCTCAGTCTCAAATTTTTCTAACGATTTTTGCCAAATCCTTCCATGATTCTCCACTCACTGTCGTCTTCTCACACCTATTGATTTCCTCTCCACCGCGCCTCCGCTTGTTGTTCTCCCTCTCCACCGCGCCTCCCCCACCTGCTACTCTCCCTCTCCACTGCGCCCCCCCTGGTTCTCTCGATTTTTGCAAAGATGAAGCTTGTTGTTCAAGTCGTAGAGGTAAGGAACTTGCCGCCAATGGGCAGTAATGGATTAAGTGATCCCTACGTGAAATTGCAGCTGAGAAGGCAGCAATTCAAGACTAAAGTAGTGAAGTTTTTTTTCCTTTAAGTTCTGCTTATGTTTATGGAGTTGAAAATTCAGTCTCATTAAGTAGTGGAGTTTTTTTTATAATTTATATATTGAAATTTTTTCTCATATCCTCTTTATACCTAATAGGTGAAATTTTTTTAGGTGTATATTTGTCCCAAAATAATATTTACAAGTTAATTATTTTACTCAATTTAAATTAATTGATCAAATAATCATATTATTCAATTTAAATTAAGAGATCAAATAATTTTAAATTATTGTTATTATTATTATTATTGTTGTTATTATTATATTCTATGCTTTTTTATTATAGTGACAAACTTAATTTTTGTAAAATTAAATATCTAAAATCTAAATTCTTATAAGATTAGTCATTTAAAATCATGTCATCCTAAGTCATTTTATATATAAACAGCTAATACTAAACAGCTAATTTTACCAAATATCTCTAACAAACAGCTAATGCAATCCGCTGGTCAGATTAGCTGATTATATCAGCTATTAGCCAACAGCTGATAAAATCAGCTAAAATAGCTGATTATATCAGCTAACAGCTAATACAATCAGCTGATTGTCAAACAGAGCCTTTAACTTTTGGCTTCTCTTTAGGGTTTATACACGCGTACATATCGCTTCATTATATACACGAAGGCAAAAAATCGAAGAAAAGAATCATTACCATCATGTTAATATTAATTAAAATAATTTATTTTTATATAATTTTAAAAAATAATTTAATCAAGTTAACAAAATAAAATAAGCACTTTATAATTCGCAAAACAATTTAACCTATAATTACGAATAATTATGATGTAAATTATGATAATAAGAGACGACTAAATTGCATAAATAAATATTAAGAACAGAGGAATAATGGAACTTATTAATTCTACATATTGGATTTTTATTGCGTTGAACTCACTTACCTCATGTTTTATCTTAGTAATCAGACAAAATTATTAAATAGAAAATGGTATCGATAGATTACCAAAAAGCTCATTTATTGAAGTTATACGTTCTACTAAAGTCGATCTCCAATTTTACGGTCTTAATGATTACTACCAATCGTCCACATTACAAATATTATAAAATAACTTTTTTTCTTTTTTCTTGAAAAAACTATTGGAATGCACGATCCCATTACTGTTAATTGCAACAAGACGAAAACATTGTTCCTGTTAGCAACAAACCCACGACTAATACTGGATCAAAACACCAGACTTCTCTTTCCTCAATCCGTCTTCTTCTTCGCATCCATATTCTCTCCACCGCCAGCTCGCCTCCGCAGGTCCACCACATCCGAGTCCATAGTCTTCCCATAATCATCCTCATCGTCGCTACTACTGCTACTAGTAAGTGCCTCATCTTTGCCAACTGCAGTCTCTGTAATCTTCTGTGTAGTATCCTTCGTTGCATTCCATGCACCTTTCATAGTCTCCTTGGCTTTCTCTCTGACGTTCTCCATCGTCTCCACCACCTTATTCGTGCCCTCCTTTGCTTTATCTGCCGCTGTGCCGGTGTAGCCTTTGGCCTTCTCCTTCACGTTGTGTGTATTCTCTGCCACTCTCTCTGTCCCTTCCTTTGCCTTCTCTTTTGCATCGTATGCATAATCCTTCGTTCGCTCTTTGGTTTCCTCTGCTGTCTCCTCAGCTCTGTATGTGCCTTCTTTGGCCTTCTCAGCGGCAGCTTTTGCCACGCCCTTGGGGCTTTCTTTGGTCTCGTGGGCATACTCTTTACCCTTGTCTTTCATTTCGTCAGCTCGCTCTTTGGCCCTTTCTTTGAGTTCCTGTGACTTTTCTTTTGCCTTCTCTGCCTTCTCTTTAGTTTTGTCGATGGTTTCTTTGGCTTTGTCAGCATAGGAATCTGAATCTCGGTCTCTGTTGTCGGCCGCTGCATACCGGTCCTGAAATTCCAAAACATTATCAAGATAAATAAGAATACCATATTGACACTTCCGGCCGAAATCAAGAGGAAAAAACCAAAATTTCCGTCAATATCCAAGATATGACATTTAGTGGCGAAGGGTATCTTCCATTATATATTTCTTGGGCTTAGTAAGAGAAATCAAATTGATATGGCTAACAGAGGATGCTATGGTTAAATCCGGAGTACAAATTCAGTTACCTTGTTATATTTGGAAGCAGATGTAGTGAAGCTGACCCGTGAGACTTTGGGGGCGGATCTGAGAATGATGGAAGGGTTAGTTCGAGGAGCTAGCGTCATTGCGAGACTGAACATGGCGTTTCTCGCAATGGAAATGGTTGCCATTGTACGGGAATATGGTGACTACTGCTTAGTATTAGCTTCTTCCTATGTAGTTTTATCTTCACTTGTGATGTTTTTCTCTTACCGTTTCGCCCATGCTCATATTATATAATATACTCATATGGGCAAAGAAGAAGAAGGTGGCAGCTCGTAGTTTCGACACGCGTGATTGGCGATGCCACGGACATGACTTCTCTTCTAACCACGTCATTGTGCGCTTAGCACCTCAACACATGTTCTCTTGATAATTATTGAACGGTAGCTTGCGAGAAAATAGAAAATGTTAGCATTTTGATTTTATATTCTCTTAAATTTTTAAATAAACATGATGGTATGTTGTTATATAACAATAGCACTTCATTATTTTTTGACATGCTCGACAGTGATGCTGATAACTGAAATTCAAGGTTTTTTCCCCAAATTTTACTGAAGTGTTAATAAAGAATACTATATTGTAAGTGGATTTAGGGATTTATTTTATCATATCTTTTTATTTTTGAGAAAAGTAAGAATTGGAAGGAAGGATTTTGGTTCATCAAAATTCAACTTTGAATGGATACGTTTTTTCTTCGGCTTTTGGCAAGAATTTTGAGCGAAGATCTTCGAAAAAATATTAAAATACGTTCGTTCTCTAACTTTGCTGTATTTGTTTTGCAACTTTTCTCAAAAGCGCCCCATATGTCGCCACTTTTTTTTTTTTTTTTTAGCCAATGGTTAGTGCCAGATTTTATATGTTTAGATAAAAGAGAGCAGATGTAGATGAACAACAAGTTAGAGTCATACCTACTTGAATGAATGTATTATCGTCACAACAAACATGAATAGTTTTCGCAATCGACGACTATTTCAAAATTAATTGCTGATTTGTCTAATCCTGTTTGGGACATCGCCATTGCCTCTATTTTAATCTATGTTTTTTTTTAATTCGAGCAAGCTTTACACAACAAATAGTAAATAAAATAACATATTCATTTAATAGCTTGTTAGTAGAAAATGAGATACAGAAAATATAGAAAGAGAGTAAATCCAATGACACTAAAAATCTTGAAAAAGAAGATCTGTAATCGAAGGAAAGTAGTGATAAGATTTGAGTGAACAATAGGAAAGATGCCATATACCTCCCACTGAAGCTCATTTTCAACATCAGAAAATAGTTGTCTTGTTGACATTTAGTGACGAATTTATGTTAATGGTTTTATTTTAAAAACATAGTAGAAACAAAAACAGGTCATAAATATAATCAATATAGAAGCAAAGTGTATAATTAAACAAGGAAACAAAAAATTATATAAAGTCATATACAATTTAACAAAATATTTGCAGAAGAAGCAAAAATCATCAGCACTTAATTTTTCAGCCAATCAAAACTCCCCTCCATAGGGACATTTTAAGTTTGTCACGCATCCTTAAAGATTAATAAGACTGAGAGCATATGTCACAAATTAATAAGTGACTTGACATCTTTAAGAATAAAAGACTTCTTATTTGAATGTTCTTGTCGGGGCCAACACACTTCTAAAATTATTAATGGACATTAATAAGTCAGTATAACTGGGTGAAGATGAGTTTATAACCTACTCACATAAAAAAAAAAAAGTTTCTATTACACATATAATCACTACTCTTATACATTGTCTATTCAAAACATAAGTCACAACTTACATAAATACACTACCAAATTATACAACATATACCATGTAACTTTTTAAAGTTTTCTATTGTCAAATCTAATACAAAGATGCTTATCAATTAAGATAAAGTTCACTACTTATCTTTGTGGTTATGATCAATCCATGCATTAGTTTTTAATATGGGTATAAATATAATTAATTATTTTTGACCAGAAGCATCAACAAGAGAGAACATCTTAAACCTGAACTTATAACAAACAATATAAACATTGTAAATAAGAAGAAATGCTGAGGAAATGACATTGGAGATCTAGTGTAACATCCCCTCACTAATAGGAAGGGTATATTGGTAAATTGGAGTGGATAAATGTATAGTGACATATGCATGCATTCATATATGCA
>JANIIA010000192.1:63540205-63558367 GCA_027478495.1 Erythroxylum alaternifolium | reverse complement strand
TTTCAGCTATCTTAGCCTCTCCAAGCTCTTAGCCTTTTCTTTCTCTCACTAGAAAGATATCGTGAGCTATTGTTATAATAGGTTTAGCTCTCCAATATCGCACTACAGAATTTTTCTCTTCTAAGTATACATTTGAACGCTCAAAAGATGTAAGATCAAAAGTTTTCACAATAGTTGTAAAGTTGTAAAAGTTGCAAAGATATTCAATCTTTAACTACGACTCGTATTTATAGTCTAAGTCTCCAACTGCTTCTTTGAATCTTGATAACCGCTTCTTGAGTCTTGATAACCACTTCTTAAGTCTTGATAACTGCTATTTAGTTGAGTTCTATAACTAACTCCAACTAACTAACTGCTCAACGTACTAGCGTATCTTCTGCTTTGTATCGTCTGTGTTTTCTTCTGTATCTTGCTTCTTCTATGCTTTGATTCTTCTGTGTTTTTGCTTCTTCTATACTTTACTTCTTCTGTGCTTTGTTTCTTCTGTGTTTTGCTTCTTCTGTATCTCGTTTCTTCTGTATCTTCTACTTCTTCTGTGTTTTTGCGCTTCTGTATTTCTACTTCTTTTGTGTTTTACTTTTTCTATCTTTACTTTTTCTGTATCTTCACTTCTTCTGTGTTTTGTTTCTTATGTATCTTTACTTCTTCTGTGTTTTGTTTCTTCTGTGTTTTGCTTCTTTTGTATCTTGTTTCTTCTGTATCTTCTACTTCTTCTGTGTTTTTGCGCTTCTTCTGTATTTCGTTTCTTCTGTATCTTTACTTCTTCTGTATCTTCACTTCTTCTGTGTTTTGTTTCTTCTGTATCTTTACTTCTTCTGTGTTTTTTCCTTCTTCTATCTTCTGCTTCCTTCTGTATTCTCCACTTCTTCCGTATTTTCTTATGTTTCTTCCTTCTATGTTTTACTTTCTTCTACACACTTAACGCACTCATCAAACTAGTTTATTTATTTCTAGCATTATTATTATTTAATTGTCATCAAAATTAATCATCGTAAAGACCTCCTAACTTAACAGTTAGAAGTAGATCTGATTGTATTGTAGTTAAGGGAGATAGATATTATTCTAGGCATGGATTGATTCACTGCTCATAGGGTTATCATGAATTGTTATACTCAGGAGGTAATACTAGAATCTCCTAACTAGCCGAGAGCTATATTTCGAGGTGTTAGTCAAGTAGTGCCAGCCAGATTGATCTCATTCATGAGTGCTTTGAGATTGATCAGAGGTGGATATGAGGCTTATCTGGCCCACATAGTTGATATCCAAACTGAGTAGATAGTATAGGATATCCCTATGGTTAAAGATTTCCTAGATGTGTTTCCCACCGAATTATCTGGTTTACCCCCAGATAGGGAAACAAAGTTTACGATTGAATTAGTTCTAGGTGCTACACCTATATCTATTTCTTCATATAAGATGGCACCTTTGGAAGTTAAAGAACTCAAGGCTCAGTTACAATAGCTGTTAGAAAAGGGTTTCATTAGACCCAGTGTATCATTATGAGAAGCCCCAATTTTGTTTATGAAGAAGAAAGATAGTGCTCTGAGACTGTATATCGATTATAGGCAACTGAATCAGATAATGGTGAAGAATAAGTACCCGTTGCCTAGAATTGATGACTTACTTAATCAATTGCAGGGAGCTCAAGTGTTCACTAAATTAAATTTGAGATCTAGGTACTATTAGCTGAAGATAGTGGAGACTGATGTATCGAAAAGTGCATTTAGGAGCAGATATAGGCTTTTTGAATTTTTTAATGTCGTTTGGGTTAGCTAATGCCCCAGCTGCTTATATGGCTTTGATGAATAAAGTATTTCAACCCTACCTAGATCATTTAGTCATTGTGTTCATAGATGACATTTTGGTGTATTCTAAGAGCAGAGAGGAACATTCCGAGCACTTAAGGTTGATCTTACAGATCATGATAGAGAAGCAATTGTATGCCAAATTCAGTAAATGTGAATTTTGGCTAGATCAAGTAGTATTTTTGGGTCACATAGTATCTAGATAAGGCATACAAGTAGACCCAAAGAAGATAGAGGTAGTGATAAAGTGGGAAGCTCTGAAGAATTTATTTGAGATCTGGAGTTTCCTTGGATTATCTGGATATTACCAGAGGTTTGTCGAGGGGTTTTCACTAATCTCATCCCCTTTAACAAAACTTCTGAGAAAGAATGTGCCTTTTAAATGTAATGATGAATTTCAGAGAAGTTTTAAGGAACTAAAGCATCAGTTAACTACCGCATCAGTGTTGACTATTCCATTTGGATCTAGAGGTTATATGGTGTATAGTGATGCTTCGCATCAAGGAATGGGTTATACACTGATGCAGTATAGCAAAGTGATAGCATATGCAGCAAGACAATTAAGGTCTCATGAGAATAATTTTCTAGTACATGATTTAGAGCTTGCTGCAGTGGTTTTTGCTCTAAAGATATGGAGACACTATCTGTATAGAGAGACATTCTAGATATATACTGATCATAAGAGTTTAAAGTATCTGTTGAGTCAAAAAGAGTTGAATATGAGACAGAGGAGATGGATAAAATTACTGAAAGATTATGACTGCACGATTGAGTATCATCTGGGAAAAGCTAATATGGTAGCTGATGCTTTAAGTAGAAAATTGAATAAAAGTGTAGCTCAAGTGCAGATATCGAGGTTATTGAGCCTAATTTAATTGAGAGCATTGAATGCTGAATTGAATTTAGCGCAAAATGAGGCATTGATAGCTACATTAAAGCTGAGACCAATATTGCATGACAGAATTAGAAAACTTCAAAGTAAAGATCCTGAAATGTTGAAGCTTATTGAGAAGTTGAAGGTGAACCCGAATTCTGAGTTTGAATTGAGAGATGGGACATTGTGGTTGAAGCAAAAACTATATGTACCCAATATTGATGATTTGAGGAAAGAGATTATGATGGAATCACATATAGTCGCTTATATTATGCATCCTGATACTACCAAGATGTATAACATGCTGAAGCAGGATTTTTGGTGGCCAGGGATGAAGAAGCAAATGGCTGACTATGTAGCTAAGTGTTTAACTTGCCAGCAAATTAAGGCTGAGCATCAAGCTCTGGTTGGTAAGTTACAGTCACTACCTATACCGGAATGGAAATGGGAGCGAATTACAATGGATTTCATTATGGGATTGCCAAGGACTCCGAGGCAACATGATGCTATATGGGTTGTGGTGGACCAATTGACAAATTCGGCCCATTTCTTACCAGTGAAAGAAAGTATGACACTAGATCAATTGGCTCGAAGATATGTGAATGAGGTAGTTAGACTACATGGGGTTCTGATGTCAATTGTATCAGATAGGGATCCCAGATTTACTTCAAGATTTTGGAGAAGCTTATAATCAACTCTAGGTACGAAGTTAAACTTCAGTACTGCATTTCATTCTCAAATAGACAGATAAAGTGAGAGGACAATTAAGACTATTGAAGATATGCTCAGAGTATGTGTATTGGAGTTTCAAGGAGTATGAGATCAATATATCGCTCTAATTAAGTTTGCAGATAATAACCATTATCACCATATTAACAGAATGGCTCCGTATGAGGTATTATATAGCATCCCACTCCCATCAAGCATTTGTGTTCGTACGTCCATTAGACATTCGAGCACATGCCCGATGGAAGCAGTGCACTAGAGCAATCACATCACTCAATCTCATGGCATCATAATTTAAAACATAAATATCACGATATCTAAAAACTAAATTCCTCATTTCATTTCATAAAATTGAATATACATTGTAGCATTACATACATCATCATTATATACAATATCAAAGACCTATCAGAGTTTACAGCTCTATTTACAAAATATGCTACATGCTACATAAATGAGGAACTATACAAAATTCTATCTAAATCCTTCAGTCTCAGCTGACCGACCTTTGACTCATTTCTTCTATCCAAAAGCAGTACTAGATCTCTTCTAAGTTATATTAGAAGCTAAGTCCACTCTCTCATACTTGAAAAGTCAACGTTGTAATTTTAATGAATTTTGTGAACTCTATGAGCTACTCGTCATCGATGGCTCACTCATAACACATAACATATACAGTTCATGTCATCATATAATGCACATCTTTCACCAATTATCAAATAACATCACATATCACCTTAATCACTTATTTCGCATTTTTTTCCTTTAAAACAATTCGAACGGTACATTTCAATCATTTAAATATACATGTCAAATGTATATGCAATACTTATGAGACTCACATTCAATTATTATGTTGTTGTGATCGAGTGCCTTTTTCACTGTTCCATATCTATTGTGGATATCGGGCTCATTAATAACTATCCCTTATCCGTTGGGGATACAGGGCTTATTGTACATAGTAAGCCAGAGGCTCTTACCACATTTTGAGCTTTAATCTCTTTTTCACTGGCGAATCCAATCACAACTGCCTTTATGTTATCATGCATTCATGTAATGAAATGCATTACATGTATTTAATAATTCACTTGTGCTCAATTTTACACGTGCACATTCACATTTGTCATCGGACCTTAGTCTAGCATTCAACAATTAAGTTGAGTATCACTTATTTAGTCAAATTCACATACAATGTGCACTTCCAATATATTATTCATGCATCAAATGCCTCAGACTTTCAATGTCCAGAATTCACACATTCACATCACATAATAATTCAATTCAAAATTTAAACAAAACAATAAATCAAGGTGAGACCATCTGGGTCACTCACAGTTTGCTCTAGATAACTTATTGCCTCGATGTCCTAGAAATGTGTGGATGTGGTTGCTCTATTTGCTCTTCTATATCATGCAATACATACACATTTACACATTACTAATTTGCACATTCACATGAATACTCAATCATATACATATATATGTGTGATATGTGTAATGTAGGCTCAATGACAATCCCGGGTATATTTTATTAATACACATCTTATAATCATTTACCATCATCTTTCAATCATTCTTTAATACCTAATACACTTTACTCACTTTAATCACCTAATTCATCATCAACTAGGTTCATTCTAAGTCTCATTTAAGCCTAAATGCATCATAAGGAAGTACCTCAACATTAGTTGGTTCAAACATCACTCAAAAGACCACTTTTTATTGCATGTGTCTGCCCACGATTGTGGTGGTCCTTCCCACGATCATGACAGAAGCTTATGGGATTGGCCACGATCGTGGGGATTCTGTCTCGATCATGAAAAAACCATATTTTTGCTACGCCACGATCGTGGGGTGAGGGCCACGGTTGTGCCCTACATTTTCTTCCTTCCTTTCTCCACAAATTTAACATATAGGCTAACATCATTTTCACATCAAATTTTCCAGTATTCATATCCATTTATGTGACCTCATTACATACTAATTCAACTACCAAATTGATTGCATTAAACTCTCAAACCCCTACTCATTTGATTCACCATTTTCGACTTAATCTCGTCATAAATAAAATCCTAACTCTTTCCATAATATATCTCATTCATAATACATCAAACAATTCATTTCCATAGTTTATCACTTAGGATTCATAACCTCTTCATTTTCTCTTCATTATTAACTTCATTTCAGCTCAATATCATCCATACACAAATCAAAATCCATGATTGATCATCAACACCAAAAATAGAACATATTTATAAAAACATTCATCTTTTTTCTGCACATGTTCAACTTCATTTCACTTCTAACTTATCATTCTAATTTACCTATTTCAAGAAACCACATTAGCCCTTTCTTTAACCTCAAGATCAATCTAGTTCATTCATATAACAACTACCCAAAAATTCATGTGATTAAGCATTAAAAACAGAGCATGAGCATTTCATCTCTTTATGAAATTTCTATACAATCTCTACATCATTTTGATGATCTTTCTATCTCGAAATTATCACTACAACATCTTATGAATTTTCAATCATCATATATGTAAAAGCAAGATAAGAACATATCCAATTTACTCATTTACATTTCAGCGTACATACCTTACCATTTCATGATCATTTAACTTCTAACTATCATCAAAACATGTTTAATTCAACAAATCATGAAGAATAATGCTTTACACTTACTTGCTTAGCTTCAATGTCTTCAAACCACACTTAACCCTAGCTTTCCATGCATCCCACTAACATCATCATAGAGGTTGGGAGGATTAGGTTTTCTAGTGGCAAGATGATGATGACATAAAAATGGAAGTAACAAGTGAAAGATGAGAGCTAGGTTTAACGTTAATGGAGATTGGTGAGAAAAAAATCATGAAGGAGAGGAAGAGGAAAGCAACGAAGAAGATGGTAGAAATTAACAAATGAAAGACAATGAAATGTTTGTCTTTCACTAGTGAAATTCATCTGGGATTGAGTGGTGAGTGGTAGTGACACTTGTCACTGCCACTTGTCACCTTCCCATGGTCCCATTTGGTTGATAACTGATCTATTTGTCTCCAATTTCTACTCTAATTATCTCCCAATTTTCAATAACATATGACATTAAATCTAAATGTCGTTTATCAAAATTTCTACTGTCATTTAATACTTATTTTTGCCACCATAAACAAATTATCTTACCACTTAGCATTTTTCCTAGTTCAAAATACTCAAAATCTCAAAAATTTCCTAAATTGCACCAAAAAATCTATATCAATAATTTTACTCACCAATTTCATTTTCAAGATATATAATCCCCAATTCACAATGTAATCACATTTATAAATCATTAATTGTCAAATGAGTGCATGAATAATCATTGTAATTTGTGAAATAATTAAATTAAAGTGTATGTATGCTAAATGATACATGAGCACGAAATACAATTTTCTAATATTCTCATTGCTTTTCCTCATGTACAGTATACTAGGGTTTTATCCCTTAGTATGGGATAACAGGATGTAACACGTTATATGGCAAAAAATGTCGTTCACCTCTATATTATGATGAAGAGGGTCTCAGGATGGTAGAAGGCCCAAAACTGATCCAAGATACTGTGAATATAGTGAAATTGATCTGTAGTGGAATTAACGCAGCTCAAGATAGAAAGAAGAGTTATGTAGATCAGTACCGAAGGGATATGGAATATCAAGTAGGAGATAGAGTGTTTATGAGAGTATCGCTTTGGTAAGGAGTGCTGAGGTTCAGTAAAAAGGGTAAGCTTAGCCCTAGATATATTGGTCCTTATGAGGTTATTGAGAGAATTGGACCATTGGCATACAAATTAGCTTTAACGATTGAGATGTCCCAGGTACATAATGTGTTCCATATAAGTATGCTCAGAAGATATCGGTCTGATCCGATGCATGTATTACCAGCCCATAAGGTTGAAGTTGTGAGTAATCTGAGTTATATTGAGGAATTGGTAAAGATAGTGGGATATCAGATGAAGCAATTAAGAAATTGATTAATTTCGTTGGTGAAAGTCCTAAGAAAAAATCACTCGAGTCAAGAAGCTACGTGGGAAATAGAGGAGCATATGAGGAAACAATATCCTCACATATTCGAACAATCAGGTAAGAATTTTAAGGACTAAATTTCTTAAGGGAGGAGAATTGTAGAATCCCATTTTCCTCATGCTAAGGGTTAAAACCCTCAAACACTGTACATGAGAGACATTATTAAGAAATTAGGAAATGTATTTTATGCTCATTCATAATATTAGCATACATATACGTGAAATTGAATTTTCTGTACACATTACAATGACTATTCATGAACTCATTTGACATATTCCAAGATATAAATAATTTTTAAATGATTATGATGTGAATAGTGAATATTTTGTCTTAAATTTTGATTTGGTGAGTATAATTATTGATTTAGCATTTTTGGTGAAAATTGGGAAAATTTATGAGAATATGGGTATTTTTTGACTAGAAAAAATATCGAGTGGCTTGAAAAATTGATAAATGGTAGTAGAAATAAGTGAAAAATGGAAATGGAAATTATTAACAAATGGTATTAGGAATTGTTGAGATTTGACGTTAAAATTTGGGTTACAATTGATTTAGAAATTGCAGGACAAATGAACTAATTATTAGAAAACCAAAGAGGAACCATAAGAGGAGAACATGTGGCAAGTGACAAGTGTCAAGCCACTTGCCACACACCTCACTCTTGATATTTACCTAAGTTCATCATTATTTTCGTTACATATGATCTCTTCTTCATCTTCTTAATTTTCTTCACTCACAACCATCTCACTCTCACCCTCATCACGTTGAGTTCTCACCATCCTTCACTTTGTTTCTTCAAGATCCTTATTATCTCTTCGTCTTGTAACTAAATACCTAACCTATTCCTCCTTGAAAGATTGATGAATGTGTAAGCTTTGGAGAAGCTAGGGTTTCATGGTGTTTTGAAGAGCTTAGAGTTAAACAAGTAAGTGTAAAGTATTGTTCTTCATGATTTATTGAATAGCAACTTTTATAATGATAGTTAGAGATTGAATGATCATAAAGTGGTGATGAATATATGTTGAAACATGGATGAAGAAATGAGAATATTGATGTCTTGTTTTTATGTATATGATGAGTAATAATTCATAAGTTGTTGTAGAGATGTTTTTAAGACAGAATGATCATTATAATGGAGTTGAATGTGTGCAGAAATTTGATGAATGTATGTATACATTGATGTTCTATTTTTGTGTTTATGATCAACCATAGATTATGATTTTTTTATGAATGATATTGAGTTGAAATGGAGGTAAGAATAAAGAGGAAATGATGAGGAATTAAGCTATGAATGATAAACTAAGCATAAGATGTTTTAGATGTAACTTATAGGAGTTAAAAATCTGGAAAATTAGAAGAGCATGGCTGGGATTTTCTAATTTGCATAACCCAAGATCGTGGGAATGCATCCACGAAAGTGGGAATGTAAGAAAGTGCAAGAAATGTTATGTTAACATAACCCACGATCATAAGAAGTCATCCACAATCGTGGGAAAGGCATTGAACATGAATTCCTCTCTTATTTGTGATGTTTTCATCCACTAATGATAAGATTCTTTCTTATGGTGTATTTAGACTTGAATTGAGGCTTGAAATGAAACAAGTTTGATGATGGATTAAGTGATTAAATGAGTTATATGTTTAGGGTGATAATTGAAGTTATAACTTAAGAATGGATTGTTGTACATCAAGTATTCAAATCTAGAAATTTAGAGTGTAGGAATGAAAGTGATCTTATGAATGCTAATGAGATTCAAAGGAAATGAATGATGTGTATTAAGTAAAGATGAATAAGAAATTAGATAGTAAGTGATCTTATAATGCTAGGATAACCTTAGTGAATGATTGAGTGATGAACTTAGAATAATCTTGTATAATTAAAGTGTAAAACTAAGTCTAATATATGAGTTTTGAAGTTTGAATGATGATGAGATGTGAATTAAGGAAATATACCCGGAATAGTCAAATTGAGCATGCATTATATATAACACATATACATATGTGTATGATCAAGTATTAATGTGATTGTGCAAATTAGTAATATGTAAAAGTGTATGTGTTGCATAATATAGAAGCACAAATAGAGCGACAGTATCCAGACATTGCTAGGACTTCAAGGCAATAACTATCTAGAGCAATAGCTATCTAGAGCATACTGTGAGTAGCCTAGATGTTCTCACTAAGATTTGTCTATCTTTGCTTAAATTTCAATTATTGAATTATTATTGATGTGAATGTGTTAATTCTGGACATTAATAGTCCCAGGTGTTTGATGTATGAAAATTTCATTGGAAGCGCTCATTGTATATGAATTTGACAAAAATAAGTGTACTCAACATAATTGTTGAATGTCAAACTTAGGTCCGATGAAAATGTGAAAGTGAATTTGAAAATGAATAAATGGGACCAATTGAATAAATAAGATTTGATGCATTTCATACATGATATGCATGATCAGATAAAGGCAGTTATGACCGGAGTAGCCAATGAAAAAGAGCTTAAAGTTTATAATGTGGTAAGAACCTCAAGCTCACTATGTAAAATGAGTCCGGTATTCTCAACGGATATGGGACAGTTATTAATGAGTTTAGTATCTACAAAGGATACGGGACAGTTAAAAAGACACTCGATCATAATAACGTAATAATTGAATGTGAGTCACATGTGCATTACCTATACATTTGATATGTGTGTTTTAAATGGTAAAAATGAATTGTTTGAATTGATCTGATTAAGAAATGTGAATTAAGTGAATATAAATTGTATTTGATTGAACATGATGATTAATGAAGTGATGTGTATTATGTGATTATATGAATTTTCTATGAATTGTTGTGTTGTGTGATATGAGTGAGCACATCAATGATGGCTTACTCATTGAGTTCGTAAAACTCAACAAAATTACAACATGACTTTTCAAGTACAAGAGAGGAGACATAATTTCTAATACTAGTTAGAAGAAGTAGAATACTACTTTTATAGTCGAGAAATGACTTAAAGGCCATTCAGCTGAGACTAAAGAGTTAGATAGAATTTTTGTAAAAATTCCTCTTTCATGTAGAATGTGTAAAAGAGCAGTAGACTCTTATAGTTTTGATGTTGTACATATATATGGATTGTGTAGTATAATACTACAATGTACATTATATTTTATGAAATGAAATCAGAAATTGAGTTTTAGATATTCTGTTATTTGCATTTTAAATTATGATGCCATGATATAAGTGAATACGACTGCTCTAGTGCACTGTTTTCACTGGACACGTGCTCAAATGTCTGATGGACGTATAGGCACGTGTCGGATGAGAATGGGTGCTATAATGTATGTTCCTGGTTTAGCTTAGAACTTATTGAGTTTAAGTCAATTAATGAAGAAAGGTTATTATATTTTCTTTGATAATGATGAATGCCGTATTTTTTGCATGAGGAACATGAAACTGATTTATTTAATTAAAATGACTGAAAACAAAATGTTTCCTCTTTATCTTTCAAAACTGAGAATTAATGCATTTAGTGCATCCGGTGATGATTTTATGTTTTGGCATCAAAGGTTTGTTCGTCTGAATGTTGATGGATTAACATTGTTGTGAAAAAAAATATGGTAGCTGGTCTTCTAATGATTAAAGGAAAAAAATCCATATGAAGCTTGCATTTTTGGGAAGTAACATCGAGAAAGTTTTCCAGTAGGCAAAGCTTGGAAGGCCTCTAAAAAGTTGATGTTGGTGCATGCAGATATATTGGTCCGATGAATACACTCTCTTTGAATGGAAATAAATATTTCTTGCATTTTATGGATGATTTTTTAAGAATGACCTAGGTTTATTTTTTCAACAAAAGTCTGAAGCTTTTAACTGTTTTAAGCAATTGTTGAAAAAGAAACTAGTTGTTCTATTTTAAAATTACGAATTGATCGTGGAGGTGAGTTCACATCAACAGAATTCAAAATGTTTTGCAATGACCATGGAATTCAAAGGCAACTCATACCTATCTATATTCCTCAACAAAATGGGGTAGCACAAGAATAAAACTATTGTAGAAGCTGTAAAAAGCATGTTAAAGGAGAAAGGACTTTAAAAGAAGTTTTGGGCTGAAGCTTTAGCTATTGCAGTTTACTTACTGAACATATTTCCAACTCAATCTATCCAGAAAATGACACCGTATGAAGCTTGTCATGGGAGGAGACTCATTGTAAGTCATTTTAGAATATTTGGTGGTATAACTTATACTTTTGTGCCTTCTGAGTTAAGAAGTAAATTAGATGATAAAAGCACAAAATGTATTTTTGTTGGCTATAGTGAGAAACTAAAAGCTATAGGCTCTATGATCCAAATTCTAACAAGTTATTTATCAGTTGTGATGTTATGTTTAATGAAAATGAAGCCTGGAATTGGGAAACATTGCCAGCATAGATGGTGGAAAGTAAAACAACTCCTAAGTCATTTGCACTTGATGATGCAAATGAGACCCCATCGTCCTCTCTAAGTTTTACACCAAGGAGGATAAGAAGCCTCTATGAAATTTATGCTTCTTGTGAATATGCTTGCTTTGCCTTAGAACCAACTTGTTTTGAAGAAGCTGTTGGAAAAAAGGAATGGTGTGAGGTAATGAAAGAAGAAATTGCAGCCATTAAGAGGAACAAGACATGGTCATTAGTGGATTTACTAGAGAGAAAGGAAGCTATTGGTTTGAAATGGGTCTTCAAATCAAAGTACAATGCTGATGGGTCATTTCAAAGGCAGAAAGCGAGACTTGTAGCAAAAGGATACTTACAAATCCCAAGAATTGACTTTACAGAAGCTTATGCTCTTGTTACTTGTTTATGTTGTTCAAACTTGTTTAGCTTTGGTTGCTCAAAATGGTTGGGTAGTCTATCAATTAGATGTGAAGTCTACATTTCTTAATAATGATCTTGTTGAGGATTTGTTTGTGATCAACCACAAGGCTTTGAGGTGAAAAATTTAGAGCATAAAATTTACAAGTTGCATAAAACAATCTATAGGCTTAAACAAGCACCAAGAGCTTGGTATGGTAACATTGATGTTTACTTAAAATGGTTTTCAAAGGAGTTCCACTGAACCGACTTTATCTGTGAAAAATGCTAGCAATGAAGTTTTAGTTATATGTTTGTATGCTGATGATATCATTTAAACTGGAAATTCCTTTCATATGGTGGATGAATTTAAAAATTCAACGACATTACCATTTGGGATGTCTGATATGGGTAATTTGCATTACTTCTTAGGTTTGGAAGTTATGCAAGATTCAAATGGAATTTTCATTTATCATAAAAGATATGCTGAGAACTTATTAAAAAAGTTTGACATGGTAGATCACAAGCCTACCAAGACTCCATTAAATACTAATGAGAAGCATTCGTTAAATGATGGGGTTGAAAAAGTATATGAGAAATAATTTAGAAGTCTAGTTGGAAGGCTTATGTATCTCACCAATACAGAACCATATATTATGTTTATAGTCAGTCTCATTTCCAGGTTCATGCACAATCCTAGAAAGCATCACTTTTGAGTAGCCAAAAGAATTATAAGATACATTAAATGCATAACAACATTTGGCATAAGGTACAGCAAAGAAGATTCATATAACCTTGTTAGTTTTACTGACAACGATTGGGTAGTCTGTGCAGAGGATCCGGGAATCACATCTGGTTACATTTTCGGTCTTAGTTTAAGAACAATTTCCTGGACATCAAAAAAGCAAGAGTCTACTACTTTATCAAGCATTGAGGCAAAGCATATAGCAGCCTCAACAATAGCCTGTCAAGCCATTTGGTTGCTGAAAATCTTAAAGGATTTAAAGTATATAAAAAAGGAACCTTTGGTGATCTTTTGTGACAACAAATCAACCATTACAATGTCAAAGGATCCTGCTTAGTAAGGAAAAACCAAACATATTTAAACAATGCACCACTTCATTATAGATTTTTTTGCCAAAGGAGAGATTGAGTTGCAGTACTGTAACACTGATATTCAACCATCTTATATCTTCATAAAAGCCTTGCCAGAAAATAAATTAAAGAAATTCAGATTAATGATTGAATTGAAAGCCCACATTTGAATTAAGGGAGGAAGTGTTGGATATAATTCCAATATGGCTTGACTTGGTTTTTAGCCATTTTTATTATTGCTAAATATTTGGATTTGTTGTTATTGAATTGGTCCACTTTTATTTAGTAGTTGAGAGCTGTAAAAGTGTCAATGTTTTGGAGCTTCATCAATTAGAATTTGTAGCAAGTGGCAACGTGTCAATTAGAATTTTCTAGAAGTGGCTATGTGTTTATCCTATAAATGCCTAGTTAAAGGCTGCATATTATTTCATTTCGATTAAAGTTCTATAACTACTGTACAATAGATGCTCCTTCGATAACAAGTTCTATTCGAGAGACCTTTATCATATGCAGCCATCAACTTATTGAGTACATCGATCTTTACCAGGCTTAGGACTAAACTATTGGATATATTGCATGACTCCATATTTTTTCATCTCTTCTAAGCCAAAATCTTGACTAACAAATTCTTGCCACCAACAATAGGAAGTTTGCATTAAAATAAGTAGGTCACTGTTTGCATTATCCAAGATAGTGCTAATTCGTAGGCCATTATCCATTGTACTTCTTCATGAATGATGAGGGAATGATTGGAGGACCATTAATAGTTACCTAAAAACCTAACATTACCAACGAAAGATAACTCAATCAATTATTCACAGTACATTATTCATCAAAGCCTTTATCTCTTAAACATTGTTTTTTCTTCATTAATTTGAGAATGAATGATGTTGCAAAACTCAACCCGTTATCATGGCTAGATTTCGTGAATAAGAGTCATTACCTATTCCATGGATAACTATAATATCAAAGTGGCTCTATTCCATCCATAATTTCATGTTTGTTCACGTAGGAAGTAGCTAGTGCTTAAAAGCACACTGAATTTATTTGAAGAATAAGCTGTTGAAGTACTAACAGAAACAAGAATAAAATTCTCCAAGAATTTTATTAAGCACAAAATAGGCAAAACTATATATAATGAAAATGAGCTAAACTGATCCAATTTCATTCATCTGATCAAAGCAATTTATACACAAAAGAAATAACAACTTAGCTAAAAACAAGGATTCACTACTCCATTACCACACTACCAAATACTAGAAACATATATTTAAAAATAGCAACTTGAGCCTAAATAATGGGAATAGACTAATAGATTATTGATTTAATTCAAAGACTACTAAAAAAATGTTCCTGCACGAGTTTCCAATATACTCCCCCTTAATGCTCAAATCTGTAAGTCCCAATAACTCCCTCAAAACCCAACAACTCTCTTAAACTCTTGAACTTTTCTAATGGAAGTGACTTAGTGAAGATATCAACCACTTGAATACTTGTATTGCAATGGACAACTTTAATGCTCCTTTTTTCCACAAGATCCCTGATAAAGTGATGTCTAGTTTCAATATGTCTTGTGCATTTATAAAATACTGGATTTTTGGTCATTGCAATTGTTGATTGATTGTCACAGAAAATGGTTGTGGCCTCCACTTTTGGTTGTTTCATGTCGTCCAAAATTCTTCTTCGCCATGTGGCGTGACATATAGCTGAATTGATAGCCATATACTCTACCTTAGAAGATGATAATGAAGTAGATGGTTGCTTCCTTGAACTCCATGAAATTCCATTAGAACTTATGGTAGAAACATAGCCTATAGTGCTCCTTCGATCCTCAATTAAACCTACCCAATTACTGTCAAAAAAACCAAATAAGTCAAAGTCATCAGTTTTGGCATAAAGAAATACGAAATGAGCTTGTCCCATTCAAGTATCTCAACACCCTCTTAGTAGCTCCAAAGTGTTGAATACTTGGACTTTGCATAAATCTTGACATAACACTAGTAGAAAATGAGATATTAGGTCTACTGTTAGTAAGATACAACAGACTCCTGACTAAGCTTCTATAATTTTGAGCATCAACCTTCTCCTTACCTTCATTCAAACTAAGCTTTTGGTTTGTAATCATTTAGGGTCTTCATTAGATTACATTCTTACAGCCTATACTTCTCAAAAAGATCTTTAGGATATTTTTCTTCTAAAATGAAAATTTCATCGTCACTTTGCTTCACTTCAAGTCCAAGAAAATAACTTATTCACCCCAAATATGTCATCTCAAATTCATGCACTATAGAATTTTTAAAATCATTCATTAAGATAGCACTATTAGTAATGTGAATAGATTATCAACATAAAGGCATATCATTAAAACCTCATCAACTTTAGTCTTAACATAAAGAGTAGACTCATTAGAACTTCTGAGAAATCCATAAGTGTTGAAGAAGCAATTAATCCTTGCATACTAGGCCTATGGGGGTTGTTTTAATCCTTAAAGTGCTTTCTTTAACCTATACACTTTACTTTCTTGACCAACTAGTTCATACACTTTTGGTTGCTACACAAAAACTTCCTCATCCAAAACACCATTTTAAAATGTTGACTTTACTTCAAATTAATAAACTTTCCACTTCTGTTTCGCAGCTATAGCTAAAATAGTTTGGAAAGTATCAAATCTCAAAATGAATGAAAGTCTCATTGAAGTCTACTCCCTCACGTTGCATATAGCCCTAAGTGACCGGTCTTGCCTTTTACCTTTGAATTGAGCCGTCTAGCTTGCAGTTAACCTTGTAGGAATGTCAATAAGGCCATAGTGGCCCATGGCCTGACTGGTTGGGATGAGTTGACCTGAGGCTTGACCTGACCACAGGTTGACAAGCCTGTGGCCTGAGCCATGGACCGACAGGCCACGACCTGGCTCATCATTTATTTTATTAAGCAAAAAACTTCCAAAATGATGTCGTTCTGGATAAAGGATGACGTTTTGGAAATAACCCCGCCTAGGCCAACCATATAGGCCACAACCAACTTGGGCTAAAAATAGGGCGGGCCGATTTTGCCATCCTTATGTATATCCATTTTAAACCAGCTACCTTTTTGTTGCAAGGTAGTTCAACCAGTTACCATTTCTTATTTCTCTCCAATGCATTTATTTCTTCATCCATCACAACATATCACTTTGTCATTTGCAATGCTCCTTCAAATGAATTTGGTTCTTTAACTTTTTCCATGTAAGGCCCCAAATTGTAGCCTAGTTGGCATGTTTCATTGAACATGTATTCCATATTATGTAATTATGTTTTTAAAGAATCATACTTGGAGAATTGGAACTAAATTGGCATCATCGAGATTTAAGATATTTATGTTGAGCCCAAGGTCTCAGAAAATATGTTATGGATACTTTACATAAGGTTTAGGTGAAGATTTAGTGATAAGAAGGTTTAAAAGTACTTAAAACTCTAGGTTATAGTGATTTGTTTTTGCAAGACAAATATGACACTCAAAATTGTAAGTGTCATATCTTTTGATTTCAATGTCCAAAAATTACAAACTTTATGCCATTGGAAAGCTAAGAGGATAAGCTACAACTTTCATGAAGACAACTTTGTTGAATTCTGCTTAAATCAATACAGTTTATTGATGGTCACTACGGGGCCTAATTCTTGGTGACATTTTGCATGGTTAAAGCATTGACAAATGGAATTCAGACTGTTCTTAAGCTTCAACAGAATTCTTATCTCAACTTCCAATCTGATTCTGAAATTCCTAGAGGCAGAATTAGAATTCCATTACTTCAAAACATTTGTAGCCTTATGAATCTAGTTTAATTCAAAACATGAATCACTCCATCTGGAAAACTACAGATCAAGACATAATCAGAATACTTAAGTATGTTCAGTAAAATCATCCCAATTATCATACTTCAATACAGTCATATTTCCAACCTAAATTAGTCAATCAATCCATTTCAGAAAGTCCTAATTTTTGGTAGAGATGAAGATTAATGTCTTAAGAGTCCATTGGTTCAATACCCATGTCAATTGGATGTCTGAAGAAGAAGTTATAACTAAAAGAACGAAGGATGTCAAACAGCATTGTGCACTACCTTTTTTTTTCAAAACTGAAAGGATTGTGCCTTCTTTGATACTCAATTATGTCCTCCAGATCAGGGAGAGGCTTTGATTAAGCTATCCCAGGATATGATGACATTGCTGCATTGGATGACAGCACCTAAGGCTCCGATTGATCAGTTGAGGAAATATGAAGCCGAGGAATTTACTGGGACATCTCTGGAGGAATCTAAAAGGGCTGAGTTTTAGATTGAGAAGGTGAAGAGAGTACTAGATAAGAGCAGTTGTCCAGCTGAGCAGATGGTACACTGTGTTGTCTCCCTTCTGGAGGGAGTAGCTTATGAATGGTGGAAGTTTGTTCTGAGAGGTCCTCAGCTGTCGGTATCTCTGACTTGGGATTTCTTTGCCCAAGAATTTAAAGCTAAGCATGTGACAGAGGCTTATAGAAAGGATAAATGGAAGCAATTCTTAAACTTGAAGTAGAGAAACTTATCAGTTGCTGAGTATGATCGGGAGTTCAACTGACTCAGTAAGTATGCCCTTGAATTTATGCTTACTGAGGAGTTGCGATGTCACCAGTTTGAGGATGGATTGCATAATTCCATCAAGGAGCACCTGGCAATAATTACTCTATTGCAGCAAGTGACGTATCATCAACTGGTACAGGCTGCAATATTAAATATTTTAGAGGAACCCATCAAGCGACCAATTCCAGATATTGCCAGGACA
>JANIIA010000192.1:63527609-63537661 GCA_027478495.1 Erythroxylum alaternifolium | reverse complement strand
TAATATTCTAGAAATGAGAAGAACTAGGATAGTAGTTTTGAGGAAAGGTGAAGATGATAAAGGAGTTGAATGGATGTGGAAACATTGATGAACATATAGGCATGTTTGATGTCTTGTTTTTGTGGTTATGATTAATGACCTTATATGAATTGTTTTATGAATGTTTTAAATGGGTAATTGAGGTAGAAATAAAGAGGATATAAATCCTAAAGGATGAAATATGAAACTGAATTGTTTGACGCTTTATGAATGAGATATATTATGGAAAGAGTTAGGATTTTATATATGATAAGGTTAAGTTGGAAATGATGAATCAAACGAGTTGGGTTTTATGGAATTTAATGCAACTAATTTAGTGGTTGGGTTAGCATGTAATGAAGTTGCATAAATGGATGTTAATACTGGAAAAATTAGAGTGAAATTCTTGTTAGTATATTTATTGAACTCGTGTGAATGGAGGAAGAAATTACAGGGCACGATCATGGTTTTTACCCCACGATCGTGGCTTGACAAAAATATAGTTCTATCACAATCGTTGCCCTCACCCTATAATCATGGCCTGGTAAGAATATAGTTCTATCACTATCGTGGTAAAACCCTCACGATCGTGGCCAGTCCCATGAGTTTTTGTCACAATAGTGGGTGGGACACCACGATCGTAGGAAGACATATGAAGAACAAGGGTTGAGTGTTGTTTAAGCAAAATAATGTTAAGGTACTCTCTTATAACGTATTTAGGCTTGAATGAGATCTTGAATGAACCTAGTTAATGATGAATTAGGTGATTAAAGTGAGTTAAGTGTATTAGGTATTAAAGAATGATTGAAGGTGTTAAATGATTATGAGATTGTTTGTTTTAAATCCTATATTGAATTATTATATGATGTGAATGTGTGAATTCCGGACATTGAATGTTTGAGGAGTTTGATACATGAACAAGCTATTGGAAGTGCTCATTGTATATGAATTTAACTAAATAAGTGATATTCAACTTAATTGTTAAATGTCAGACTAAAGTCAGATGACAAATGTGAATGTGATGTGTAAAATTGAGCACAAGTGAATTATTAAATACATTTGATGCATTTCATTACATGAATGCATGATAACATAAAGGCAGTTGTAACCAAAGTCATCAGTGAAAAAGAGCTTAAAGCTCAGAATGTGGTAAGAGCCTCCGCCTCATTATGTATAATGAGTCTTGTATCTCCAACAGATAAGGGATAGTTATTAATGAGCTCGGTATCTACAATGGATACGGAATAGTGAAAAAGGCACTCAGTCATAACAATGAAATAATTGAATGAGAGTCTCAAGAACATTGCACATACAATTTAATATGCATATATGAATGATTGAATTGAATTGTATGAACTGTTATGAATGAAAAAGGTGAATAAGTGAACAAAGTGTTATATGGTGCTAATTGATAATTGGTGAAAGATGTGCAATATATGATGACATGAATTGTCTGTGAACTTGAAATATGAACTGTATGTTTTATGTGTTATGAGTGAGCCATCGATGATGGGTAGCTTACAGAGTTCACAAAACTCATCAAAATTGCAAAGTTGACTTTTAAGTATGAGAGAGCGGACTTAGCTTCTAAGACAACTTAGAAGAGATATAGTACTACTTTTGTATAGAAGAAATGACTCAAAGGTCGGTCAGTTGAGACTGAAGGATTTGGATAGAATTTTTGTATAGTTCCTCATTTATGTAGCATGTAGCATATTTTGTAAACAGAACTGTAAACTCTAATAGGTTTTTGATATTTATATATATGGATGATGTATGTAATGCTACAATGTATATTCGATCTTATGAAATGAAAATGAGGAATTTAGGTTTCTAGATATTGTGATATTTATGTTTTAATTTATGATTCCATGAGATAAGTGATGTGATTGCTCTAGCGCACTGCTTCCACCGGGCATATGCTCAAATGTTTGATGGACGTACATGCGCAAATGTCTAATAGGAGTGTGGTGCTACATGTAGGCACTACAACTTCAACCCATTTAAAAATATTTTTAACAATAGCCAAAAATATTGATTATTGAATGAAGTATGAAGTGGACATATAAAATCAATACCTAAAATGTTAGATAATATCCATAAAATCAATGCCTTAAATGCAAATAATGCAACTTTTATAATATCAGTCATAGGCATTTGATTAATTATGGAGATACTACCAACCATATGGAATCGAACACGTACTAGTAAAATATCTAGATCATGATACATAAGAGGCTAATAGAAACTAGGTCAACATATCTTAGTATTTGTTTTAAATGTACTAAAGTGACCACCACACTCTATAGAATGGAAATTATCAAGGATGTCTTTAATTTCTTCATAAGGCATATATCACCTAATTATTCCATTTTGTATAATGTTTAAACTGTAGTTGTTTTTATCTAACTTGATAGTTGCGTAGTTTGTGTAGATAATTACCTTTTAACCATAAGATTAACTTGCACTTGTCAAGAGCAAAAGAAAATAAAAAGTTGTTATTTTTTTAGTAGTTATGTAATTTAAATGGGCATCATTTAAAGTCCTGTTAACATATAAGTGGTATGTAAACTTTTATCCTTTCTTTGACCAATAATTGCTACTATTACAAGGTCATTAGTAGGTTTGAAAATAGGTTGGGTTAGGCTCAAGGCCGTGATATGTGGCCTAGACCAGAAGCCTCATAGGGCTCACACCAAACTCATTTTTTATTTAAAAATTAAATGATTTTTAATAAAAATTTCACCAAAATTTCAAATAATTGAAACAAATAATTTGTAGCACAAATTTTACTTGTTTTAAAAAAAGTTATGAATAATACGAACACCATAACTAATTATTTTAGATATATTATGAATTTCTTCATATAAATTTCAAATATACAATAAAAATTTATCATATTTGTTAGTAAATAAATTTGTTAAAAAAAGATTTTTTAGAAATTTTATAACATACTTTGTTATCCTAAAAATTTATTTTTATAAAAAAGTTAATATGTGTCATTTTATATAAAAAATGTTTTGTATCTCGTTAATTTTTCTAACAAAATGTAATATTATAGGCCTTAAGTTCAATTTTTTCATATAATTGTATTCTAAATTGCTCATTTTTGTTAAATTATGAGATCTCTAATAAAGAATCCATATTTATTTTTTTTTTCAATAAATTAATAATGCTAAGTCCAATGTCTTGCTTCTAACAAAAAATAATTAAAATCTAACTTAAATTTTCAAAAATAACGTCACTTTAAACTATTATCTTTTTTTACTAATCATTTTTTCTCTTATTTAAGTCTAAAAATAAAATGATGCTTAGTCCATTCAAAACATGACAAAATAATATCAATTTATGAGTTTGCCTATGCAACTAGTATCACGATACTATTATGAAAATTATTTTATTATAAAAAAAAAGAGTATTATATTGCTAATATTATCCAAATGAAAAAAAATATAAAAAAGGAATTATCAATTAGAACTGAAGAATTGAGATTGAAGTTGAGCTAATGAATAGAGACAATAATATATAGTTTTCTTTGTTAACTTGCATAAAATCATATAAGTAAAGATTTATATCTTCAATTTTTTTAAAAAAACAAAGCAATCAAATGAAAAAAAAGTAAATTAAGAAGTAAAGATTAAAGAATATAAACCCACAATAGAGGAAAGGGACTAGCTAATTGTTATAATCAAGATCATCAATAGTTTGCACCACTTCATCTATATGTAGAAATATTATTATGTAAATCATACTCAATTATGCAACAATTGTATTAAATGGATATTCAAAACATGATACTTACATGTATCAATATAAAAACGAGATATAAGAATATAATATATGATTATTCAAATTATTAAGGTAAAGAAAACTAAAATATCATAAAGAATAAAGTTTACCCTAAATATCTTCACCAACTAACCAACTTCTGGGACATATAAGGGTTTCCACAATATTAAGATAAAGTCAAGCATAATGAAGACTAACTATTAAACTACTAGTACTATAAATAGATTCCAAAGCAATAATAGATGAATTGCTAAGAGGTCTCACACAATTGCTTGCATGATTTGAAAAGTGCTTTCATATATCTTTCATCACAACAATACAATGAACAACATATTTTGAACTTTGCTCACAACATTTGCCTCTAAATTGTTGTCCAAGTCCATCCTGTTATAAAAAGTCCTAGCCTTTTTTTCGTTGATGAATTGTGTAAATTCTTTATGCACACCTATCTTATAAATTGAAGCTAAAGTTGAACTATTATAATCCTAATATTTGTCCAATCTTAGTTGATAATCATTAGAAAAAACTTATACCAAAAATTTTTAATGATATTAACATGTCGTTAAGGCTAACCACCATACAACTTTTGATAATAACAATAAACCCCTCCATCTTATATCTCGAGTCCAACAAAAAAATCAATGTCATAACTTATTAGACCATATAATAATAAGAATTATTTTTCTCCATTATATGCTATACGATAAACCAAATCACCTAATTGAAATTAAATGTCCAACAAAATAAAGCTCTTTTGATGTCATACATACTAATAAAGCCAATGTGTGAAGTTGGATATTTTATTCCTGAGAACTACTTAGTAGCATTATAAAATATTTCTAACTTCACACAATGTGCTTTAGCCATCTGCCATTGCTTTCTATCGATATACAAGTATATTAAGAATCTCTTTATCTTAGCCTTGGTTACTAACTCCAACATCTTGAATGTTGAATTCCATATAGTAAGATAATCCAAAACCAACTTCTTCGTGCATGCAATTCATAATCATCGTGTAATTTTTTGAAAATTTTCCACTTTTTTGGGTATTGTACTTTAATACACTATTATTTCATATCGACTCTATTACTTCCTTTATCACCTCTAACCTATTATTCATTATCAAATTCACGATTATACAAAACAATACACATGAAATATCCTCCAACCAATCAACAAGCTCCCAACCTGTAACTTTTCTTCAACTTTTGTATCATTGCATCATTTGTACTACTGTTATTGAGAGTTATGGTTATGCACCGATGTTCCAATCCATTAAGAAATCCAATAACACAATTGTTAACCTTTCACTTGTTTTTGGTGTTGGCATATAAATAACCCAATTATTTAAAAATATGAACAAACATTAATTACATTGTAATCAATAAATAAATAATAATAATATTAAAGAATATAAATTACCTCAGTACTCGAATGCATAGAGTGTAGTCATTGACAATGAAGTGTTTCACTACTAGATAGCCCTTCTTTTGGTTTTTAGTTATCCACATATATGATGTGATGGCTACCCGTCCATGAATAGTCACTAACATCTTCAATATTTCTTTATTTTAATCAACGTAAATCTTGAAAATATCTTTCTTTATAGTATTCTAAGTTAGGATCTTGAAGGTTAGTTAGAGTAAGGTAAGCAACATCCTAAAGTTTTTGTATTGATAATATTAAGTGGATGTTCATCACTAATGATCATTTTAGCTATCAAAGATTTGTTGTTGTCATAACTTGTGGTATTCATTTCATTCTTCCCTCTCATAAAGTTTAGAGCCAAAAATGTTTGACCTTTGAATATGATATTTTTTCTATTATGTGACTTTATGTGTCTCTTTAAATGAGAGGTTCTACTTAGTCCTTTGATCTAGTCTTATTGAATTGATTCCAAACATCACTTCTTAATGAACCCGTTCCTTCAACTTGAATCATTTCTTCACTTAGTACTGGATTAGTTAGATTAAAAGCCTCCACTAAAAGAATATGCTTATCTATTTAAAACAATAGTCATATATAAGTATAGATTTTAATGAACATTAACATGTATATATTAATCAGAAATATATCATTAAAAAGATTTTGAAAGTTAACATTACTAGTGAGGACTGAGAAATATTAGTAAATATAGTAATAATTGTTTTTTTTATAAGATGAAGTCATCAACTATGTACTTAGAGTTTACTTAAGTTCTAAGATTCTGTATTGCTAACTAACTAAAAAAAGGAAATAGCTTACATTATTGTAATAAATTCTTTTATTTTTTTGGAAATTAAAATTGTTATATTTTTATGTAAGGTAGAAAACTACCTTAATAATATCTCAGCTTATATGCATATTCAAGTCCCAAAAGAGTTACTATATACAAGCTAAACAAAAAATGGACATGTTGCTTTAGTTACATGAGTCTTTCTTAGAAAATGGTGTGTTGTCTAGTTTTTAGCCACTCAAGCCTCAAACTTATTCTGTATCTCCCAGTCTTGTTAATTTTTGCTTATTTTTCTCTCTATCAACATTTGCTTTGGATTTTAGAAGATTTTAGATTTATTAAAACAAACACTATCATGAGTTATGCCATCACTTCTCACCATCTTGTTTTCATGATAAATCCTACCTATCTAGGTGAGTTTCCTTTTATTTTTCAAAGTATTCCCTTCTAATTTTTCTTAGTTTCCTCTTGCTCAATAGCCGTTAATAACTTCATATCCTTTTAATGGAATTTAGGGCTTTGGGTAATGCTTTTCTTCTCAATTTTCCTATCTTTTCTCATTGACTTTTTGACCTTCAGGTCCCTATCAATCCTTTTCATTACTTAAGCCTTAAATATGTAATTATCTTATATTTAATTTGTTGCTTTATATTGAATTTGAATATCTTCTTTACGGGTTAATTAAGAGCATATTACAATCTACTTATAATATTAAAACTTGGTGTAACTTTTTTATCTTTATCAGTCCTCTCATGTTGTGATACATACCTATTGAGTTCTTAGATTTCTTGTTTTTCTAATGAAATGTTCTTAGGTTCCTTTCCTTCTGTATTTCATAAATCATGTAGCTTATACTCAATTTGAACATCGTATAGTCATTATTATTACTGAATTTCTAGCTTAATGCCACCTTACCATTTCCTCTATAATTGTGGCCTGATATTGCAAATTAAACATAGACAATAAGCTTTTCATATGCTGGAAGAGTAACCACAAGAAAAAAGATGATCTCTTATTTTAGGATGTGACTGGTATAAAGCACAGAATGTTAAGCCATTCCAAGACATCCTATCCAGTGTTAGTAGATGGTTCCTCATAGTTGGTGATAGTACAATAGAGAGCTTAGGAACATTATTTTGGAATAACACTAGCTTGTACCACTAAACTTCTTGAGAATTATAGGAAAATATGGTTGCTTATGAGGTTGTTGTGAATACATAGGAAAGATCTCTAGGCCAAATGAGTATATTTCCTTTAAACTAATTAGGGATGTATTATGGAAAGATATGTCACTCTTTTTGAGGGGCATTTCCATTCATTGTCCTTTATCATTTCTTTGACTCTTGCATTATAAGGAAGAGTGTATTGTATAGAGTGGAACTCAGGTTAGAGATAAAGAGGCTCCAATTTTATCTAACTATCAAACCAAATATTATTTTGCTCTTTATTGCATATCAAATGCTTCATTTCTTTGGCCATCATCTCTCTTCAACTCAGGGTAAACTTAGTATATATAAAGGATATGGAATTAGGCTTCATGGTCCAAAATTTGAATCCATCTATATATTCCTCATTAATCCACTTCACCCAAAGAGATTTTTTGTCACTAAATAAGTTGTATATCCTTTTTTCCATTAAGGCTTTGTTTGAGGCCATTTTATAGTTGATCCCTAAGCCTCCTTGAATTTTAGGAAGACAAACATCCTCCCATTTAACTGTAGGAATGCCTTTGTTGTATCTTAAACCACTTTAGAGGAAGTTTCTGAATATTCTTTCAATATCTTTGATTATCTTTATAGGAAGAGCTATATGAGAAATCCAATACAGATATATGCTATTGAGTACTGAATTTATTAGTTGGATCCTTCATGTATAAGATAAATACTTGGATAACTAACTAGAAGTCTTATTCTTAACAACATCAATGAGTGATTTGTAATCATTATAGCATAGCCTTTTAAAAGTAATAGGGATCTAAGATATTTGAATGGAGTTTTGGATAATTAGAGACTTGAGCTTTGTAGCAAAGTTTGTTTCAATGAATAAGGGATTGCTGAAATGAATACGTAAATTTTTCTCCTATTAATTAAGATTCCTGACATCTTCCCAAATTATTGTAAGCAATTTAATAGAATTGTTTTAGCTCCATAAAATAATAATAGATCATCAATACAACAAGGATTGAATAGCTTAGTGTTCCTACATTTGTAGTGGTGTCTAAATAGATTTCCTTCAGAAATGCTAAAAGAGGTCATTCTTGTAAGTACCTTTATACTTAGAGCAAACAAGTAGGGAGATAAAGGATCCCCTTGTCTAACTCATTTTACGCCTTTAAACACCTGAATTGCTTCCACATTTACTAGGATACTGAATGAAGTAGTTGATATGCATTGGTACACCTATTTGATGAACATTGAGGGTAACCCATAAACCTGTAAGGAATGAACTATAAATTCAAATTAAGATTGTCAATAACTTAAGAGAAATCAATTTTCATTGAGCAGTCTTTAGTGAACTTTTTGGAGTGGTATTCCTTGAAAATTTCTTAAGCTATTAATAAATTGTCTCTAATGATCCTACTTATAATGAAACCAAAATAAGAAATATTAATTAACGCATTCATAAGAGGATTTAATCTAGAGGTCAGGATTTTGGAGATTATCTTATATAGAATATTGCAATAAGAAATTGGTTTAAAGTCTTAGAAGAAGGAGCAATTGGCTACTTATGACACTAAACAAATGATTTTTTTAATTCTTTAAGGAGGATGCTCGAGTTAAAGAACTCTTTGACTAGGTTATAGATTTAGAACTCTAATAAATTATAAGACTGTTAGAAAATAAACATTCATTCTATCTAGTCCTAGAGTTTTGTTAGGGCTGAAGATGAAGAAAGCGTTTTTTATTTATTTCAAGGTTAGTGAAAAGTTTAATTAGATTAGTTATTTAGGACATGTTATGGTTTAGAGTGATGAACGTAGAGAGTATAGAATAAGCACTAGTAGAGGTAAACTTTAATCCTAATAAGGCTTTGAAATGATTGGAAGATAGTTCCTTTAATTTGTTTTGGTCAAAGCAAGGTAAATCCTAGATTACTAAAGTTTTATTGGAATTTCTTCTACTCTAAATACATCTATGGAAGATTGAAATATTATCGTCTCCATCCCTTAGTTAGGTAATCTTAGCCTTTTGTCTTATAAGAGAAGTATGAGCTTTTAGAGCTAATAGGTAGGATTCTAGGAATATTTTATTCTTTTTCTTCAAAACCACATTCAATGGATTCCCATATAATCAATTTTGGAAATCATTGAGCTCAATCCTCTATTTCTCCAGCTATTTAAGCAAATCTGATTTAAATTGTTCCTTATGGAGCTTTTTCAATTCCTTCTTAATTATCTTCATTCTGGTGACAAGTTTGTAATAACTAAAATCTTCCACATGGCTATTTAATCCTTTCATAATTAAATTGTCATAACCCTCTATTTGTGAGAGGTGATTGAAGAATCTAAATGGATTTTTAACTCTCCACGCATTAGGATCCATTCGTACCTTCAGTGGAAAGTGATATGAAATTCTAGGATATTGAAGAACCTTAAACTGCTTTAAAACTTTACCATCCATAATGAATTTACCAAACACTGTCTTATTTTTTCCTTGTGTGATATTGTCCCTCTTGTTTATTAGACCCAGTAAATAGTTTCCCTCTAAAATTAAGATCCATTAAGGCATAATTGTTTTTAAAAAAATTAAATTCTTCATCAACTTTCCCTATTTTATAACTTGGTTCTTTGGCCTCAGATAAGTTAAATATAGAATTAAAGTCCCCTAAAATAATCCATTGATCATTGCTATTTTTTTCTAATTTTTCTACTTCCTTCTATAGGATACTTCTTTAGAATGAGTGATTAGTTACATAAACAAAAGTAACTTAAAATTTCTCTTGATGAGGGAATGAATGTAACATCCCGGTCCCACTTAACGGGTCGGATCAGGGAAACGGGTCTACGAGAAGACCAATTAGTGAAGTTAGG
>JANIIA010000192.1:63501141-63527509 GCA_027478495.1 Erythroxylum alaternifolium | reverse complement strand
TCTTTTGAGCTCACTAAACAAATTCCTTGATGGTCATACAAATTAATTGACAATTTTGAACAGCTAGAAAGAGAAAATGAAGCAAACATAGCAGCAAATCCTGAAATTTGTTCACGAAAAGGCAAAGTTGTAACAAATCATGCAGCGTTACGTTATCTTTTCGCCAAGAAGGATGCCAATGCTAGTCTCATCCAGTGGGTGCTTCTGCTCCAAGAATTCAATATTGAGATTAAAGACAAGAAGGAAGCAGAAAATGTTGTAGCAAACCACCTATCACGACTTGAAGGGGGCACCAAGAAGAAGCAAAAATCGAGGAGAGCTTTCTTGATAAGGCTGTAATGATGGTAAATAATCCTTTTCATCCTTGGTTTGCAGATATTACAAACTACTTCTTAGGTGGTATTCTTCTTTCTGATCTCTCATATTAACAAAGGAAGCATTTATTATTTCAATGTTCTCCTTATATTTGGGATGAACCTATACTTTATAAGATATATGCTGACAGTGTGATTTGCAAGTGTGTCCCTGAAGATGAAATGCCTGAAATTTTGATGCAATGTCATACCTCACTTTATGCAGGGTACTATAGAGCTAACAAGACTGCTTCTCAGATCTTAGAGTGTGGATTCTATTGGCCAAGCTTATTCAAGGATGCTCGAGATTTTGTGTTGAAGTGTGATAGGTGTCAAAGAGTGGGCAACATATCGAAGAGTGATGAGATGCTACTTTCAAACATCATAGAGGCGGAGATATTCGATGTGTGGGGCTTGGATTTCATGGGACCATTCCCATCCTCCTTAGGTAACACTTACATATCGGTTAGAGTTGATTATGTTTCCAGGTGGGTTGAGGCTATAGCTACTCCAACTAATGATGGCAAGGTGGTTCAAAAGTTCATCAAGAAGATCTTTACTAGATTTGGGGTGCCTAGAGCAATCATAAGTGATTGAGGGAGTCCTTTTTGCAACAAACCTTTTAAGGCTCTTTTGAGAAGATACAATGCTCATCATAGAGTGGCTACCCTTACAACCCCTAAACCAATGGCTAAGTAGAGGTGGTAAATAGAGAGTTGAAGAAGATTTTGGAGAAGGTAGCACTTCAAGAAAGGATTGGGCTTTGAAGCTAGATGACACCTTATAGGCTTATAGGATAGCTTTCAAAACACCCATAGGTACCACACCATATCGATTTGTGTATGGGAAGAGTGTTTTAAAAGCTGTCATGTAAGCCCAGGCTTGCCATTTACCATTAGAGTTAGAGCATCAGGCCTATTGGGCTGCTAGAAAGTTGAACATGGAATGGAAGCTAACAGGTGAGAAGAGATTGTTACAACTTGATGAATAGGAAGAGTTGAGATTTAAAGCTTATGAAAATGCTAAGTTGTACAAAGAAAGAACAAAAAAGTGGCATGATGTTCACATAAAAAATAAGGAGTTTAAGAGTGGGGACTTGGTACTTTTATTCAATTCACGACTTCGGTTATTTCCGAAAAAGTTGAAGTCAAGATAGAGTGGATCCATCAAGATCCTTCAAGTGTTTCCTTATGGAGCGTTGGAGTTGGAAAATGATAAGGGTAAAGCATTCAAGCTCAATGGGCATAGATGCAAGCCATACTATAGAGGGACATATTCATAAGAAAGAGAAGTCATCTCTTTCCTTTCTTCCACTCTTTCATGAATGCATGTGGAATGGTCAAGCTAATGACCTTAACTTAACATGTTTACCTTTCTTTTTCTTGTCTTTGTTTACTTGTTTGTTTGATTTATTTGGTTGTGATTATGTTTGGTTTGATTTTGCTATAGTTTCTTGGTGATTATTTGGATTTTATTAGAGTTTTAACTTGTTTTCTCTTCAAATTTCTTGTTGGTTAGGTGATTTTGACGTGTTTGCAAGTTGGTTGAATGTTGAGAATGTATGCTAAGCCTGGAAGAAGGTTAAGAAGTTGGAAAAGTTGGAATACCCATGATCGTGGGAATGGGTTTGTTTCCCACGAATGTGGGAAGGCTTTTCAAAAACTTTTTGGAGCCTTAACCCACAATCGTGGGAATTGGTCTGTTTCCCACGACCGTGGGAAGGCTCTTTAAAATCTTTCTAGAGCCCTAACTCACGATTGTGGGAAGGACAGGGATTCCCGCGATCATAAGATCTCCAATCCGAAAATTTTTAAAACTCCCTTCTTCTTCTTTCGTTCTTCATTTCTTCACATTCTCTCACTCTAAAAAATGACACTCACTCACCCAAACCTCACAAATCCTTCATCTTTCCCCCAAATCTTGGTATTTTCTCCACTTCTTCCATCATTTTTCACTCCTTTAACACTTATTTCACATTAACCACTCAAGAATCTAAGGATTTGGTAAGTTTTTCTCTTTTTCTCTCTCAAAAAGTGCTCAACTCTCTCTTGACTATTTTTGCAGATTTTTCTCCTTTAATGGCTCCAAAGAAGCTTGTAGCCCAAAAACCAACCGACCAACTTTGCCACCACAATTACTATAAGCTTTCTTACCCTTTACTTTTTACGTTGTTTTATTTACTTGTTAGTTGTTTCACTTGTTTGTTTGTTTGATTTTGGGTTTTGTATTTTGGTTTCCTTTTATGGTTGCCTTGTCACATTGAGGACAATGTGTTGTCCAAGTGTGGGAGGTGACATTTGCTTTGTCAATTGCATTGTTTTAGTTTGTTTTAGTCACTATTTTCATTTTGTTAATTAGGATCCATGTTTTAGGCATATTAGGTTATTTTATGTTATTTTGTGCTAAGCAATGGAACCACACTTGAATCCTTTTGATTTATTTTTCCATGAGATTCTATCATGATAGTTAGAATGAGATTGAATGCATGGTTGAACTCGAATGAGGCTACTTGAGTAGAGAGTGAACCATGTTGAGTGATGAAAAGTAGTTGATTGCATAAGCTTACTCAGAATTTGACACTTGAGCAATGAGGTAGTGTAGAGATGCATAATGAATTTTCATTTGAGCCAATGTGAGGATTGAGCTTAGATGACTCCATCTATAGTCATTTTATTTCTTGGTTTGTGTGATGCTTCCTTAGGTTATTATCTTTAGAACTTGCATTGAATCGGTTTGAGTCTACTAGATGTATGCTTAATAGAGATGATTAAGGCCCTTTCTGTGTTAAGCTTTGGCTTAAATGACCTATCTTTTATTATCCCTTACTACCCCCATTGAGCCTTAATCCTTTTATTTATTGAAAACACCCCACATTTAAAAACCCAAAACCCCATTAGCCTACCCATTCATAAGTTTAGTAGAGTATTGAGTGATACATTAGTTTGGGATTTTTGCTACAATTTTTTTTCGAAATGAGTTGAGTGATACTTCTGCTCTTTGAGCACCTTATATTTAATTGCTATTTTGTTCATTGTTTCTTCAATGTTAACAAAAAGGAAGAACATCTTAATAGCATCAATAAGTGTGGAGTAGTAGTATATTTACATTTGTGTATCTTAAAAATATGTTTTGTTATCCCCTTGTCCACTTATTACTTTATGAATGCTTATGTTAAACCCTTTACCCCTTTTAACCTACCTTAACCCTTACCACATTAAAACCCGAAGCAATTCCTTTTGATCTATTTATACATGTAATCATTGTAGAGGAGAATTGGTGTATTAGCAAGCCTATGGTAGTGTAGTTTCCTATAGGGAGCTTGAGTGAAACACTAACCATCAAACACTTCAGAGAAATGAGTGAAACCATGAGGAAGATTTATTTTGCGTTTACACTTATCTTTGAGTGATGGTGCCATAAGTTGAGTTTGCTTATGTACATTAATGAAAAGTAGTCATGATATGTGTAGTGGCTTGACATTTGAGTGGCCAAACTTTGAGGGATTGCAGGTTTTGATCTTTGTGAAAATGTAGTGATGGAATTGATTGGTTGTGTTTGATTTTGCTTAAGGACAAATAAAGATTTAAGTGTGGCGAAGTTAATAGTTGTGCATTAGTGTGTATTTTTCTAAGTATCTGGCATGTGTTTGTTGCAAAATAGGTTATTATTGTTGTGTTCTAGGACTTATTTTGTATGTTTTTGTTTGGTTTGATCTTCATAGTTGTTCTTTTATGTTTAATGTTGATTTAAGGTAAGAATTGATCATTTTGATGTAGGAATGGAGGGTGGCCACCTTTGTGATTGAGCTAGGGACCAAAAGAGGAGAAGAGAAGAAGAGTTGTAGAACAAGAACCCACAATTGTGGGATTTATGCTAACTCCCACAATTGTGGGATCCTTAGCCAAAACAGACACGAGGGTTTCACTTATTTTTAGGTTTTTGTGACTATATAAGGATATAAACTCCGAAGGCTGAAGGGAGCATCATGAAAATTTGCTTCCTTTAACTAAAAACCATATTTAAAGCTTAGAGAGAGGTAGAGAATCAAGATTTCCATTTTGAATCGGGCAAAAAGTACACCAACTCCAGATTTTCCAGATTTGGGAAAAGAAAAAAAGGAGTTTTATTCTTCTAGTTTTTATTTCGTTTTTCTTTTCTAGCATCTTTATTATGGATTGTTTGGTTGTTGGGGATGTTAATGACATTATGAGTGGCTAAGTTATTTGTAAAGGTTACTTTTGAACTACTTATTGAACTCCTATTTTTTTATTTGATTGAATGATGCTTTTAATGAATGTTAAGCTTATACCTTGCAATATATTGAGAAATTGAGTTGGGTAAATTATGTAGGGTTGTACAATGAGAATTGGCACTCTATAGACCTACATTCATTATATTAATTGATTAGTTAGAGAGAGATTAGAGAGAGATCTTAGCTAATTAGTTGATTACCCATAGGCTAACTTCAAAACTAGTTGAATTCGTGGACTGATTTTGTAGATTGAGACATTGCTTAATCATCCCCATTTAATTTGGCTAGGGACAATTAATTACACCTTGAGAGAGGGTAGTTAATACATTAGGACATCTTAGGTAAGGCATAATTTAATTAACAAGGTAGGAGGGAGATAAGATAGGGAAAAAGTCATCTGTAATTGTTAAATCTTGAATTCCAAGTTTCTACACTTTTGCTTTATCTTTTGTTCATTGTTAGTTGTTTGATTTAGATTAAATTTTCAGTTGGTTCTTAAACAAAGAGCAACCTGAATTTAGTGGTATCTAAGCACAATCCTTGTGGGATCGATATCCACTTTTTACTATAAGTTAAGACCTTTATACTTGCGATTTTGAGTGTAAAACTAATAGTTGTCTCGCAATCAACACAACGTTAAAGGAAAAGTTGGAAGGTTTGAGTACAAAGATTAACACTATGGAATTTCCAAGTTAACCAACACAAATGATAGCCCAATTGATTTTTTGAGAGTGACTTAATAAGATTAAGCATTTTGCTTTTGTAATAGCCCAGACCACCTCACCCACAGATATTGTCCGCTTTGGGCCTTGGCCCAGCCAAACCCTCATGGTTTTGCTCTTTCCACCCCTAGGAAAACACGTCTTTGAGGGAGAAGTATTCATACCCTTATAAGGCATACTTCGTTCCCCTCTCTAACTAATATAGGAATCTCACAATCTATCCCCCTTTAGGGCTTAACGTCTTCGCTGACACACCAGTCCGGGTACTGGCTCTGATACTATTTGTAACAGCCCAAACTACCTACCCACAAATATTGTCCACTTTGGGCCTTAACCCAACCAAGCCCTCACTGTTTTGCTCTTCCTACCCCCAGAAAAAACGCGTCTATGATAGAGAGGTATCCATACTCTTATAAGGCATAATTCCCCTCTCTAACCGATATGGGAATCTCACAATAGGCCCAAAAGCGGACAATATCTGTGGGCAGGTAGTCTGGGCTATTACAAATACCAAACTGGTGTGTTAGCGAGGACATCGAGCCTTAAAGGAGGTGAATTGTGAGATTCTCATATCGATTGGAGAGGGGAACGAAGTACCCCTTATAAGAGTATTGATACCTCTCCCTCAAAGACACGTTTTCCTAGGGATGGGAAGAGCAAAACCTTGAGGGCTTGACTGGGCCAAGACCCAAAGCGGACAATATCTATGGGCAGGGTGATCTGGGTTGTTACAGGTTTGATTAGAATTTGTTGATTTACTAATTTATTTTCTTAAACCATTTTATTCAAATGGTTCCCTTTTTATCTCTCTCTTAACCCTAATTTAGGAATCCACATCAAAAATAAAAATAAAATATCAAGAAAGTAATAAAGATAAAGAATAAGTTTTAATTTTTATTATTAAGTTCGGGCCAATATTAAGCACTTAGGCTCTAATCACCCAATTAGTTAAAATGCTCATTAGTTTAGGCTTTTAAGAATCAAAGGTCCAAATGAAATTTTACTTTAATTTTAAAGTGTGATTTCTAATAAAAAAAACATAAGCTTGAAAGGAAAACAACTAAGAGAATTTATTATATACATTCACACAAACTAGGCTTAAAACCCAAATAAACCTTTCTTCTTTGAATTTGTGGTCCCTCTTGAAGTTGTGCTTAGACTTTAGCTTTTATTGGCCACTTATTTGCAAAATGATGGTGTTCATACCCTCCCAACCACATGTAAAAAAAGAGATGCCAATAATAATTTTAATAGGCCAAGTTTATGTACCATTAACAAAATAGGCTTTCAACTGCACTAGCCCCTTCAAAATCTGATTTGATATATTGAAAAAAAGGGCTTAAAACTTCTTATATTTTGATTTGAAAATTGAATAGTTTAAAAATAACAATTCTTTATGCTCTACCTTATTATTAAATGTTTTTCAGTTAACATCATACTATATATTGTATTATTACTACCAATAACCCTCTTAAATATATTCATGCATTATTCATTTTCTCTTGTTGCATCATTTACATACATTGTCCATACCGGGTGCTCATTACTGGACATATGTTTGCTATGAATTTCCCTATATTCTTCTAGAGGTGTTAACGTTTAAAGTATGCAATTGATTATAATGCGTGATTTTAAGGAATTTGTTAAGATGTACCTAATATTAAGCTCACCTAACTTAATTGAAAACACAACTCTTCCCAATACACCTGGTTTGCAAAACACTTGTCTTAATGGAAGATATGTGCATAAGTTGATGGTTTGAGCCTAAAAATAAGGTTTTAGTTTCATTTCACTAATGAATAATGTGTATATTATTTTTCTTTCTTAAATAATTTAACTTTAGGCCTTGTAATATCTTGCTATATAATATATTCATCTTTAGGTGTTTTCTTCCTCATTGATCAAAAATTTAAATTTATGTGTGAAACGTTATATAGAGATGCAATGACTCCCTAATTTTAGGTTCAGTAATAATAACATAGTTTTAAAGGAATCATTTAATTAATTAATGGCATATTGGAACTTTGGTTTCACTTGAATTCCTTAAGCTTTTGGAGTATTTTGAAGAATGGAAAGTATAAATCAATAGATCTTGAGAGGAACCTTAAGCTATATTTGGTTAGACGTAAAGTTTATAATGGAATGGAATGGTTTATAATGGAATGGAACGTAAATGGATGTAATATTAAAAAATTGTTGTTTGGAAGGGATGGAAGGGTTCATAATGTAATATAGTAAAATGTTGGTTGGATGAAGGGTTTATAATGTAATATAGTGTATCATTTTACATTCTATCCTAAACCCCTCAAATTGGATGTTTTCTATTTTACTGTTTAGGATGGAATGAGATGTAATATGAAACCCTCCTCTTTCATCCCATTCCGTTTCGTTTTAAAACCTCCTCATAAACGATGTAATAATATTACATTCCATTCTATTCCATTATAAAACCCCTAACTAAACATAACCTTAATAAACTTATTATCCTACCTACAAACTTTTATGTTTTTTTCATATTTCTAAGTGTTTTCATATGCAAGATAGTCTTTAATTTTTATGGATTAATTTTTATCTTTATATAGTTGATCATAATTTGTAGGAACTGCCTACTCCCACTTTGAATGTGCCTTCTAAAAGTTAGGTTTCATATAATACTTTTGTATGGTTGCAAACATTCTTCCAGGTATTATCATAATTTCCTTCCACCTTTTGTTTACAATCATATCATTAATGTATGTTTTTGTGTTTCTCTTTTCTTATTTATGAAAAACAAAGTTTACTAGCCTTTGATAGGTTGTCTTACATTCTTTAAGTAAAAAGGTATGACTTAATAATAATAAATACTCTTGTAAGTGGTAAATGGTATCTTTTCTTTTTCTATTTCATTCACATTGATCTAATTATAACCCTCATAAGAATCCATGAAACTTAAAGTCTAATGGCCTAAAGTGACATCTATTAATTGATCTATCTTTAGTAATGATAGACATCTTTTAGGCATGCCTTGTTTAAATTTGTGAAGTCCATACACATTCTTAACTTTTCATTTGCTTTTCTTAACCATAACCATATTAGTGAGCTAGTCAAGTTATCAATTTCTTTAATAAAAAATGTGTCTGAAAGTTAGTTCACCTCTTTTCTATGGTATTTTATCTTTTTATTCATAAATTCCTTTTCTTTTCTTTTATTGGTCTGAAGAGAGTGTCTATATTTAGCTTATAAAGTTAATTTACTACTCATGTGTGGCATCTTAGTTGAACTCCATGTAAACATATATAAGTCATGAAGCAAGAATTTCCTTGGAGCTTCCTTGGTAGCATTTTTTCCATCTTTGATCTAATTTTAAGCATCTTAGAATCCATAATAATAACCATCTCGATTTCTTTATCTAGCTCACCCCTGATTTCTTTTGTCAAATTCCTGAAATCTAATTCTTCCATGTTCACCATATATGTGATGTTCTTCTTTCTAAGGCTATGGTATAACATTGTTTCTTCATTCATTAGTCTTATGTATCTTGCTTGCTCTATTTAGGGTTGAGAATTTCATTATCAACTAGTAAGGTGATAGGATTATAAGTGTTAGGAAGAGAAATGACTTGTTGATTATGACATTATATGGATATGGTTTTCTTTCTACATATAATTATATCATATTTCTTATTTTTTCTTGACATATCCTTAATGTCATGAGAAAATACATATTCCATTCCATGTAAATTTAATCTCCCTCAAAACCAAACAGAGGTAGGGTCATATGTTTCCGTATATCTAGGAATAATATTTCTTTAAAAATATCATAAAACGAAATGTCAATAGTACTTATTGTATCTACAAATATTCTTTTAACCAAATAGTTCTAACATAGATTCATAACCAAAATGTCTCCATAAGGGTGGATTAAAGACTTATTGCCTATTCTTTAAAAGGTGATCTCAGAGAATTTCATTCTTTCATTAGGTATGTTATTGTTAGGTTGTTCATTACGATCCTCCCCTAGTGGTGCTTTCTTTGATTATATTTTTGACTCTTTATAATCTTCTCCTATAATCATATAGATCACTCTTCGTATGGAGTGTGGTTCCCTTTCATGTTTCATGATTCTCGAACTTATCTATGAACTCCTTCTCTCTTTTATGACTCAGTTATCTATGTTATTTTTATCAAATCATTAGATACTCCTCTAAGATTTTGGTAGTCCTTGATTGCATGTTTTATATCCTGATAAAAGTAACATTATAAGTTTTTAGCACTATTAAGATGGTTGGTGGCTTTTTTTTTAATTTCATAACTAAGTCATTATCTAAGATATAGTCAACCACAATGTTAAATGATGTATTGAACATGGGGAGTTCTTCCTCGATACTTCCTTTTTTTCAACTTCTGATCATTATATATGTGGCTTCTTCTTCTTGACTTTGTTGACCAATGATAGACTTATATTTGTATTCTTTTTTTTTTTCGTTTATGTGGCTTCTCACATTTCCTTTAGCATCCTTCAGGTATATATATTTTTGTTCCTTAATCATTATAAGTAATCCCTTAATCATAGATATTAGATAAGAAAAGTTTCTATCGAAAACAAACTCTCCACCAGTTAGGGATAGGGATGGCAGTGGGTTTTCAACCCAATTAATATCTGCACTACCTGGCCTGAAAAAATAGACATGGAGGCTAAAAAATAGATTTTAAATGGATGCTGAAAAATGGATGTGAATATGGATTTAGATATGGATATGGATCTAGTGATAACCCGAACCGATAGATACTCATATCCTACCTGTTTTTTATTAACTTTATTTTTATGTTTTTTAAAATATTTATGGTTAAATATAATAAAATATTAATATTTTCTGAGAAGAAACAGCTTTAAAATTCTCACTTTACTCCTCAGTCCTCACCTTTTTCATCATATTTTATTTTCTTATAAGATGATAATAATACAAATGATACAGAGATGGAGTTTTGAATATTGTGGAGTTCATGCAAAGGCAATTTGAAACTTTGGATATTTCAGTCTTTGTTCCAGTTCTTGATTGTGAAAAATATATGTTGTCTTTGTACTAAACATTATGATTTTTATTATTCCAATTTTATAGTTTTTTAAGACATACAAATCAAAATCTTGACTTACTATTATTAAACTAATTTTGATTTGGAGCATTCGCAAAAATCTATTCTTTACATTTTCTATTTAGAAGTTATATTTTTATGTTCTATACAACTCGATGGATATCAAAAAACCTGAACAATTTAATGGATTTGGATATGGGTAGTAAATTGTAAAAACCGATGGATATGGATATAGATATGAATATGGGTTGAGTCATAAAAAATGGATATGGATATGGGTAGAGTAATACCCGAATCGAACCCTACCCATTGCCATCCCTAGTTAGGGATAAGGTTGTATACTACTAGACCTCCCCAGACTCAGTACTTCAGCGGGACTTTTCATTGTTGTTTTTGTAATAAGTAAGCAAAATTTCTAGGTTTGCACTTGTTGCTTGTAAAGTGTGAGATAAACCTAGTAGTTAACTACTAAAAAGTGATTGTTGAATTTAAGGAAAAGGTTTAAACCATGAACATGTCACATCAATTAAGATAGAGGAGAAGCCCTTATATTTTATAGAGTCAACTGTGTCATGTAGATATACGAATCAGTTCATATAATCAATATGCTTATACATATCATTTTAAGTGTCCAAAGTTGGCATCTTGAACCTAACCAATAATGGCTTCATTAAGACATCTAATATCAATAGGCTATTAACTATCACACCCCTTAATGTGTCATGTTCTAGTGGAATTGAATGTAGGGGTATAGATGAAAATCTTATCGATGATGTTCATGCAGCGTGAATATATTATCTTTCATATATCTGTTGCCTTTCTTGCATCAATAGGTTAACTTGTTTTCTTAACATCAAAATTACAACATTTTGATCCTTAGGCTACTTTTTGACTTGAGGAGCTTTAGGATGTTAGTTATTTTAGTAAGATTGAAAAATGGATTGTTTTAAAGAGTATTTATTATTCTTTCTCAAGGTGAGGATGACTTAGTTGATTTGAGATTTATTTTAAATAGGAATATCAAAAGATTTTAAAATGGAAAATTTAGTGTAGGCCTATCAAGCTGATCTTAGGTTTGTAGGCCTGTAAAAATAAATATTCATAATGTTAGGAGTGTTTTCAAAAGAGACACTCTGATGCTCAAGTCAGTAAGAGTTAAGGGAGAAGCATATAGAAAAATCTCTAATTTGAGTTTAATGATAATGGTTACGAGAACTTACTTTAGGATATCTCCCATTTATAGACAATTCTTCAAGAAATAAAGTTAGATTCCAAACATCATAATAGAGTTAGACTCAACTCAACTAAAAAGCTTAATTGGTCCTTCTATATGCAAATGAATCTTACATTAATTGATCTTTATCTAAGTATCCTTGAAATGCATAATATTATTTCATTTTATTATTAATCAATAGTATATTAATTTATTTATATTTTCTATTACTAATAATAATTATATTTACTAATTTAATATGATAATAAAGTAAATATTTTTTTATTTAATAATACCAATAAATAAGGAAATTAATTTATAATTATAGTTACAAACTGTCTTATTAGTTTTATAATAAAAATAATCAAAATGAAAATTAATCATCTTATTTATTGATATTATTAAATAATAAAGTAAAAATTTAATAGAAAATAAATTATTATCATATTAAACTAATAATATGTTATTAATTATCATATGATAAATTAATTTATTATTTATAATTAATAAAATATTAATGATTAATATATTTTAAATATAATTAATGATATATAAATTAATTTATTTGACAAATATTATTTTTGAAGCTTGTTAATTTTCGATTACCTTTTGCATAAAAAAAATTTGTTACACATGCCATCCATGGTATTTTAAAGATGTCTCCGTAATTTGGAAGTTCCCTATTATTATTATGGTGTTTGAGTGAGTTTAGTCAAATCTTACGAGATTATCCTATAAAATAATTACTCAATAATTAAAAAATTGAACCATCTTAGCCTATTCAACTGTAAAAATCTTGAACTGCTCAATTTTTTAGTATCAGTTTACTTTAATAATTCTTATTATTAAAAATCAACTCGTTTATAAAAATCAGTTAATTTATTAAAATCAGTCAATTAATTAATAAATTGACTAATTTTTAATAATAAACCAATTAGTTTTCGTTTAAGAATTTTTTTTTTACTTAAACTTTAACTTATTTGATGGGCAAGGATACTCTCATTCTTTAACCCTATTTCAAATTATTCAAATACGTTCAATTTTTAATATATATTAGTTTTATGACAGTGTAATATAAGTTGAATATTTTAAATATTAAATCTCTTATTTTATTGATTTTATTCACAATCCAGTTTTTAAAATATTATAATTAATGCTTTAGTGCTTGTTATACTTGAACTTCAATATCGAATTTGGCCTACATTAAAGCCCAATGGTTTCTGTGTTTCCTTAGCGGGGTAAATTGGGTAAGCTTCACAAACGGCACTACACTACCCTTAGAACCCAAAGACCAAGTGAGATAGGTTATCTTTTGTAGAATAACCAGACCTAAGCCCATTCTATGTGGTTGCGCTGCGCATTGTATTGAATAGAAAAATCAAATGGGGCCTTGGCCTGTTTAATTTTGATATGATTTGTTTTTAATTATTATTTAGCGTATTCAATGGTGGTTTACTAGAAATAGCTACAAAACCATTTTCAGTAAGAGCAACTCTTTATGGGTCCCCCGCCATTGCATGAAAGTTACGTGTACACTAAACAGTAACAAAACAGCCCTCCGATAAGTCTATAAGCACCACTAAAATCACCACCTGGCTAGGGACGTCGACGCCGCTACACTTTTTTTTTTTTTTTTAAAGGCTCTCCGGCCTAAGCCGCTACACTTAATTCCTTAAAAGTCCCAAAATCATGTGAACACAATACAAGTTAGCTTATTGAGTGAACAACAGCTGATTAGCTAATTTTTGGCTGACTAATTAAAATTAGCCGTTTGAATTAGTCAAATAATTGATTATTTTGTTTGGTAGTTAGTTGGTTGGATTGGCTGATTCAACTCAACCAGTCAAAATCTAAAAAACTACCCTACCTAACTTTTATAGTAATCAGCTAATTACCCCAAACTTAAAATATCAAAATATCCTAATAATGTTTACTTTTCAAACTCACTTTTATACATAAAAATAATTAAAACATATAATGTTGTGATTGGTTAATTTGGAGAAAATGGTGTTATAGATATCATCGTTTTTTATTCTTTTATTTATTTTTTTGTTGATTATTATTATTATTATTATTATTATTATTATTATTATTATATTTTTTATGTTTTTTGTTAGAGTTATAAACTTAATTTTTGTAGAATTTAATATCTAAAATTTAAATTTCTATAAGAATATTCAACGAAATACTAAGATATATAATATTAATATCATTATTTTTTTTTTTAAGTCATGTCCTCATAAGTCATTTTAAACATAAACAGCTAATACTAAACAACTAATTTTACCAAACATCAATTGACAAACAGCTAATACAATCAGCTGGTCAAATTAGCTAATAGAATCAACTATTAGTTAACAACTGATAGAATCAGCTAACAACTAATGCAATAAGCTGATTGCCAAACAGGACCATTATATAATAAAAGGCAAGCATAATTTATGGTAGTAGAAGTAAATAGTAAAAATAACAATGGTAAGAATAATTATAAAAAACTAATGGCCTTTCCTCTCTCTCTTCCTTTCTATGGCCTAAACCGAAGCTCTCTGTTCTTTCCTTTTTTCTGATCAGACATTTTCCGTTCTCTCTGCACAAAAGATAGTAACTGATTACAGAGAAAGGGAAAATTTTATACGTTTACGGAGTAAGAGAGAGAGAGAATTAAAAAATCACAAGAAAAATTGCAAATAAAAAAGAATTAAAACGTTTCTGATTATCCTCTTTTCTTTTCGCTACTCTTGGTAGCTAATTTATTACCCATTTAATCCTTTACTTCCATATTGGTCCTCCCACTCACTGGTGAGTCTCTCAGGTACTTCTCTTAATTTATTTGTTGTTTTAACGGTAAAGGTTGATTCTTTTTGGTAGCAACTTTTGGGATTTTGGCATTTGTCTTCTGGGTTGCTTAAATTTTGTGGAATTGTGGTGGAACAAAAAAGATCTGGGTGACCCATGTTTGGGATTGTTCTAACATAACATTTTATTGTTCAATTTTTTTAAAACATAAACTTGTTGATCTTTTTTGCAAGTTGTGAATAATTTCTTTATCTGGATTACAAGCTTGTGGGGAATTTTTAATTCTTATATTTTGATGCTGAGCCTCGTGTTTTATGTGGTGGATGTACGTAATTTCAATTGGGTGAGTATTGTAACTACACAAGGTGGGGTAGGTTTTATGTAGTTCAATATTTTGATTCTAGTAAGTAATATTCCTTTTCAAAAATTTGTGATCGACAGGGTATTTTCACCCTTGCTTTGGGTTGGGTTATGTTCCTAATACTTAATAACAGCTTAAGCTAAATTCATTCTTCATGTTTTCTGCTTGTGTTCTATAATTATATTGGGAATTAGATTTTCTGTCGTTCTGTAACTGAGCATCAGTTTACATCGTTCTACACTAACAGCATGTGGGAACGTGGTGTAAAGATTACAATGTGATGTTGATTTCTGTGTAGTCCAGTAGTTGCAAAGGCAATGTATTAGCATGCTGATAATGATCCAAACTGAACCAGTAATCAGTGTTTTTGCTTATAAGCAACTGTACGTGATCATTGCCAACTGATGACCTCAGTGAACCCGGAACAAAGGTTTGTATATATTGTATGAGAAGAAGAGTGTGCAAATCTCTAGTGCCCATTGTTTCCACCTGGCAATACAATGAACAATCTTGAGTTGTACTAGTAGGATGGTGTTGAATAGGCTAGTGTAGCAGCTCTGCATGTTGTTGACCCAAATAATCTGTTACTATGGCTTTCAGAATTTGGACTTCCTCAATGCTATATGGAGCGAGTTAATATGATGGAGCAAGGTCTGAGCTTAATGCCAAGAGCGTGCTTTGTGCAATGAGTATATTCCATATACAGTCCACCAACTTATTACCCTTGATTCAATCAGGAATTTTGCACATTGATAAGGTCTTAATATCTTCTTCAGATGTTAGTATCAACATTTGCTGAAGAATGTTTGTGTTAAAATTTTCAGATTTGCAGATATCATCCAGGGTTAACAGACAATTTATATGCATTTTCATTTCTATCCTACTATTGCATCCACACATTCTCTTAAATTTTTATCCTATTGGTACTTCTTCTTTTTTTTTTCTGTTTTCAGATAATTGTCTATACTTGTCTTTCTTTATTAGCTTCTAGGCATTGTTGATTTTATTTTTCGCAGGTTGCATTCTAGTAAGTTCCTAAAAGATATGTAACATGAACCACTGTCCTTGCTGGATAATTGGGGTGCATTTGGCATCTTTGACATTTTATTAGGTGTGGTAAATCGACTCTGATGCAAAGACAAAGGTGTGCCATTGATTCCTTCTGTGAAGATATTGACATTGATCCAAGAACTTTTTCAAACAACACTGACATGAGTCAACAGACTTCTTTGAATAATATCCTGAATCCAGTAGAAAGCAGTTTGGCAAGTAGCACTGTATCTCCTGATGAGGCATCTTTTGTAAATGCTAGTACTCGTAGTGTCCAGAGGTTTACTAGCTGGAATACTGGTGAATCTAGCTCTAGTTTTCATTCAGAAAGTCAGGTCATTGATGACGAGATAAAAGGGGAAGAAAGATGGCCTTCTTTTGTCAATCTTCACACTGTTGTTGGTTCAAGGTCTGAAGAAAGGCAGCTGGAACCAATTGATATTCCTAATCTCCTTTTCCCAGAGAGAGTTGGTATTGGAAACAGTGGCAATCAGGTTAGAAGTGGTCATTTGCTTTTACGAGGTTCCAGTTCTAATCATGCTCCACAGAATCTGAATCCAAATTCAGGGTGTGTGGCTGATGGTGGACATACTTGCCACTATCAGGGAGGTGTTGCAGGCTCTGAGATTATAAACTTGGATGGAAAAGAAATTGAGCGAGCATCTTCATCTGGTGATTCTGAGGACATTGGTACCTCCTCTCGAAATTCTGGTTTTATTGTAGAGGAAATTAATGGTGGTTTGGGCTCTTCTCTTGGAGGTTGGGGTTTATCTTGCAAGAGAAAGGCTCTGGAAGGTACTTCTGCACATTCTTATGCAGGCGGAAGTTCAACTTGCTTTCCACAAGCTGAAAGTGATGTATGGCGTGCTGCTTCTAATCATCATAGCACTTCTAGCAACTTATTGTCTACACCTTCAAGGAGTTCTCCTAGTGTTAGTATTCCTGAACATGTGAACTACAGAAATGGTTTTGGCGTGAGAGGAGTAGCTTCTGATGCATATCATTCTTCAAGTGACTCGGGATATGTTGACCCTCTCAGACATATAGGCAGGAGAGTAAATGCAGGACATCAACAGGAAGCTGTACCATTTACTTTATCTACAACAGGAGGTACCACACATTCTAATTATTGGTCCCTGGACTTAAGATCAACTTCAGCAGCTTCAAACTCCAGCACTTTTCAGGGTCAATCTTATAATATTAATGCTTCTGCATCATCAAGAAATGCATATGCTTCACCTTGGAACGGATCTTCCTTTTTAAGATCGGGAACTCCATCAACTTCTATCGATCCTGGAGAGAGGATTACTGCACTGGGAGAGGAAGTGAATATAAGAAGCACCCCAAGAAATAACATAGATCATCCCATGTTTGTGCCTCTTACTGAGATTAGAAACATTGCACAGGATCCATCAGGGTGGAGTTTGTCCTTTGGAAGCTTGAGCACTTCAGGCAATGCTAATTCAAGTAGAATTACACCCTCAAGCATCCATCCTCTGCCCCCTCCTACATGGTTCTCCCTTCATGATCCCACTGCACATAATCAGCAAAGATCCACAGAATTTGCTTCTTGGTCTCTGTTTCCCTCTATAGACTCTGAATCTGGAGATCACAATAGTCATTTTCCTTCCTTGTCTTCTGGACCTTCTGCTTCACCACAGGAGACAGTACCATCTGTTTCCGGTAGCCAGGGACAGAATCAATCACTTCCAAGGTCTGCTTTTCTGATGGATGGAAGAGGTGATAATGTTCTTGGTATGCCCCGTTCATTGAGAGCTTTAGCTGCTGATATTGAAGGGAGACACAGATTAATATCAGAGGTTAGATCTCTCTCTCACAGAGTATCTGGGAGCACTTGTTTATATTCTTTTACTTCTTAACTTTACTGCTCACACTGCTTTGTTGTTTGAGCAGTCAACTTGTCTAACATTCACAGGATAAAATGAAAAAATTACCACATATACAATGGTCAATATATATATAAATTTCAGGCACTTTATATTGATAAATACTTTTTACTATAATTATCTGATGAATGGATTATGTATGCAAGCAGCTGCTGATGAAGTGACTGATATGCTTTTGGGAGAATTAAAACAATTCTATATTATGGCTTGGTTCTTTATTTCTTGAACTTCAGTTTTTACACTACATAGATTTGTGGGACATGTTGAGTTTTTTCTTTCAGGTGAATTGAAGTGGCATATGATTCTGTGCTAGCTAGTTCTCGCTGATAAATATATGGTTCCGCACTTCTTACATTTCGAATATGGCAACGTGTTATTCTGTGACTAATTTTGAATAGCAGTGAATTATGTTATGCTATTTTGGTGGAGACTCAAGGTTGTGAATTTTTCACTAACTGTTTAAGTTAACCTCTGCTTGCCAGATTCGTCAAGTCTTGAACGCCATGCGCAGGGGTGAAAACTTACGAGTTGAGGTTCAGTTGATTCTGAAACTGTGTATTCTCTATATTGTTATAACTTCATCTTGCATTCTTGTGATCATTGAGATTATTGTGTCCTTTGCTTTGGTTGCAATGTCAGTTGCCACACGTAACTCTAGTCACATCAGTTCATACATTTGTGTTTGTAAAACCTGATTAGTCCTACATGCTCTAAATTCTACTCAAATTACTGTTAGATTCCTTTTCCAATTTGAAGGCATCTGGCTTACCCAAACAAAGCTAAGCCTGTGTTACTATCCAGAGCATATGTTACATTGGCGTTGTTTGTGGTAAAATCTTCTAGGCTTGATATATGTTCATGATAGCATCACAGGCCACATGAGAGTCATCTATTATAAGATTGAGCACCATGGCCCTGAATTTGTTTCTAGGAAGATACGTTTCCCATTTTATTGTAGTGTTTTTCTTTTGGTTTTATTTTACAGATCTGATTTCTGGACTAGTTGAGCATTGAGCGACTTCATCTTACTTTCTTCTTAGGTACAGTTTATCTGTAATGTTTGCACAATCTGCATGGAATAACATTTAGCTTTATTTGTCATCCATGAGTTCATGTGGAGACGAATGTAAGAATTTCCATTCCTCCCGTAAGGAGGCAATGAATGTGACATATGCTTGGCCCATATCTTATGACAATGAATGTGACATATGCTTGGCCCATATCAGCAGAAAAATAATGCATCATATAGGGTGTTTACATGCATACAATGCTAAGACATTCTCTTTATGTTCTTAAAAACGAAATTGTTGCTACCTTCCTTGAACGAAACTAGATCTTGTGGAATCATATTGAATATTTGACGATATATTCCTAAAAAACCGATCCTTGTTTACCAACCACACATTGTCTAACCAAATACAATTATCTCTCGATATGTTCCTCAAAAAATCCAATTCGTGCGGATTATTCCCCCAACTAAATGTTAGCAGTTACACCACATGGTTTTTTAGATGAGTCTTTTTATTGTAATATGCATCATTGATCTTGAAAATGTTGTCTTTGCTCAGCCAGTGTATTATATCACCTTGTGTTGCTTTTGACCTATGGTGCAATGCTATTTCAGGATTATATGCTTTTTGATCCGTTCATATATCAGGGTATGGCTGAAGTGCATGACAGGCACAGAGATATGCGTCTTGATGTTGATAACATGTCTTATGAGGTAAACATTGGGTAAATGAGTTTTGTGCTAGTAACTTGATGCTGGATGCTTTAGTTCTGATTCAGTGAGACTGTCAGGAGTTGTTGGCATTGGAAGAGCGCATGGGAGATGTGAGCACAGGGCTAACTGAGGAAACCGTTGTTAAATTAATGAAACAGGAGAAATATCTGGCTCTTTCAATGGAATCCCAGGCGGATTTGGAGCCGTGTTGTATCTGTCAGGTATCAGTTGGTGGACAGATGCACACAACCGCTTTAATCTTTTGCACATCTAAATTGTGCTATGCATTTCTGAACTTTGCTCAATTTGCATTATAACAGGAAGAATATGTGAATGGGGAGGATCTTGGCATCCTAGAATGTGGACATGATTTCCATTCCGGCTGTATCAAACAATGGTTAATGCACAAGAATCTATGCCCCATATGTAAGATGACAGCTCTACCTACTTGAAGGAGAAAATGGGTCACCAGGTTGTGCAGATCTAATTGCTCTTAGTGAATCATTTAACCCAACAGGTTGGGTTGATGGTCCTCTTATTATATCTTTTCTTTCTGGGTTTAAAACCATTTTTACACCTTTTAATGAATGGAGGAGCTGCTTGTTATAAATTGCAGTGCAACTGATAAAAGAGTTTGGCCATACCGTCACAAATCAAGATGTGTGGAATAATATACGATATTGGACTGTAATCATACATTGTTAACAGCTGCTTCCATGTTATGTAATCAATATTGACTGATTAGGTTCTGCCTAATTTAGACCATGATGAATTTTGCATAAAAATTCAATATTAAATTTTCTAAAAATTAAAAACTGTAGAAGTTATTAAGGATAATGTTTTAATGTTAAATTTTTAAGGAATGTTTTGATATTGAAAACCGATAAATTCGTCCCATTTTCATTGTCAAAATAATATATATACAAACTAGTTTTACAGCCAATTTCAAATTAGAATGTTGATGATCTGAGCTTTCTTTTAAACATAAAAAATTCAGAATATAAAATACATGACTTTTAATGCAAATGACATTTCTTTTCTAACATGTAACTTGCACTACTTTTCAATACGTATACAAATTAAATTAAGTTAAACTAAAATTTAGATTCAAAGTATCATTATTTATTTGAATTTTTCTGAGTTACCATAATCATCATTTTTGTTGCAATTCATCAGTCTAAACACAAGCTAGCATGTGTTTGTATTTTAGGACATGTTATTCTTTAGACATATATAGTCTAAGACATGGGTAGAGATATGCATGTTTCTGTTTTCTGAGAAGATAAATAAGAACATAGGACCTAAGACATAGATGTGTCTTTATTAGTGTTGAATTGAATTTTACTTGACATTTCTAAACTTTAGAACAAAACTATTGGACTTGTAGGTGTACATACATTCTTATATTTTTAGAGAAACACATAAAAAAAACCCAATACTATTTCCTAATATTCTTGTTGAAAACGCTAATTTATCTTCAAAAAAATAAAATATGCTCCTTTTCAAAGCCGTTATCACTATTTCTATCATGTTTTGTTAAGAAGAGTATTATTTAAGTTTTACCTACCTACAGGGCATTTGGTTGCCTTCTAGAATTATATATATAATGATGATGATAATGATTATTATTATTATTATCATTATTATTATTATTATTATTATTATTATTATTATTATTAGCATATCTAAGTAATTATGTGGATTCTTTAAGGATATTTTTGTCCAACAAGTCCTCATTCTTATTCCTAACTCCCTTGGAATAGATAAAGATAAGGGGAGCATGGTTTTACTTATTCTCCAAACTCAATGAATAAGTAAACCCTTGAATTATATATTCTGTATGTTTTCTTTAACCAAACAAGGGAATAACCTATTACCAAGAATAAATCAGAAATGGAATGATGATTCTAGTTAACCAAACACCCTATTACTTTTCTTTCTTAGCTTCTCTTACAACTTGGTATTGTACTTTGATTTGCTTGGCACTTATGTGTTATGTGATTACAATTGTTGATTTTTTGTCTACAAACAGTATTTTAGCTTTAGTTTGCTTCATTTCGAGTTCTTCCAATAATTTTCTCAACCAAATGCATTAATTGGTAACATTGATAGCATCAATACATTCTGCTTTAGTTAATAACACCAAACAAGTTCTTGCTTCTTAAAGTGCTAAGAAAACACTTCGCTTCTAACAGAAAAGTTGTAACCATTGGTGCTCTTTACATCATCTAAGGACCTTGCCCAATCACTATTAGTATAACCTATCAATTTTAAGTTTTCAATTCTTTTGAAAAACAAACTATAATAAGTTGTTCATTTAATATATCTGAATTCTCTCTTGGCTACTTCATTGTGTCCTTTGTTTTGTTTTTATATGTACTTTAAAAATCCTTTGTTTTTTTTATATGTAACTTAAAAGTAGACTTTGTTACATATACAAAGATACAGCAAACTATTTGCTAATCTTATATATTCACCTTTATTGCATTTCTCTTCCCCTTCTTTTTTACACAACTTCACGTTGACAGTAAAAGAAAATAATGCTAATTTGGCCTTACTCATATTGAATGTTTTTATAGTTAATTCAATATATATAGACTAATCAATATAGATGTAGTCTTTATGTTTTTAAACTCCATTCCCAAGAAATAACACACTATTCCTAATTCAAATATTCAAATTTTGATTCAAGTCTTTATTTCATCCCTTCAACTTGAGTTTCATCTCTGCTTACAATTAATAAGTTATCAACATAGAGTGAAAATGTCAATTTCATACCTTTATAGCCTTTAATCAATTTGAGAAACAAGTTTAATTAGCAATCTAATAGTTTTATTTGTTTTTATAGGTACAGAGGCTCCAAAACAATCCACTCCTTTTTGTTGTCAGTAGCCTTAAGCAAAAAATTTAGCCTTATGTTAATGATAGAGCCATTAGGATTTATCTTGGTTCTATAGAACCATTTTACTCCAAATACCTTGACTTGGTGCTCTCATTAAGGACCAATTTTAGTTCTTTAGGATCATTTTACCTCATCTTTGTTAGCCTTTAACCAAAAGCTTGACTATATATAGTTAACTCGAAATCAATTATATTTGACCTTTTATAGCCATCTACTAAGGGTCTAGTGCCTCTTATAGGTACTTCAATGTTGTCGTCATTACTGTCTTCTTTAATGGTTTCTTCAAATTTTATTTAAGGTATGGAGTCAACCTTGGATCCTTCAACTACATAAGTTTCCTTGTTTTGCAAATTGGTTTTTCCATTTCTTCTACCACCATATCTCTGATCTGAACTCTTTCAATAACAATTTTTACACTCTATAGGTTTTGCTTGGGTGACTATAACCTAAGAAAATTCCCAAGTCACTCTTCCTATCAAGTTTAACATCAAGAATCTACAATATAATATAAACTTCCTAAAGCTTTCAATCTAAAAGTAGAAGGCAATTTTTTAAACCATTTCTTAAATGGTGTTCTACCTTCAAATGCTTTTGTTGGAAGCATATTTAACTTAAACGTTGAGGTGTTGATAACTTTTTCTCAAAACCTTGTATAAGCTTCTTTGTTAGCCATCAAACTTCTTTCTATATCCATTATACTTTTTATTTTTCTTTTGGCTACCATATTTTACTAAGGGGAATATAGCGTAATCACTAAATGTTTGTCCCCTTATTTAGCATCAAATTCATCAACATATGGGAGATATACTGTAACACCTTACTACCATAGAGTATATACTCGAATATCCAGAGGACGTTCCAGAACATACATTATGACAATGGCATGTTAGAGAAATCAATTTCACTTATATGGCATCAAACATAATAACATAATACTTTTGTAGCCATTAAAACAAATATTTACATCATCATAAGCATCTAAGAGTTTACTTCTATTTTTACAAAAGTTCTACATGACATAAGAAACTACATAAACATAATCTACTACTCTTTAGATGTCAGTTGGCTAGGCCTTTGAGCCATTTCTTAATTCCAAAATGTTCTTCTAAAGTGTCTTAGGAACTAGTTGTCCTCTCTTGTGCCTGAAAAGCCACATTGTAATTTTGATGAGTTTTGTGAACTCAGTGAGTGAATCATCCTTGATGTGTTCACTCATTCAGATTATCAAACATTTCAGACATAAACCAAATACACAATATTTCTCATTTTGACAAATCATCATGAATTCCACACATTTTATATAAACTTTTCAAAATAATTCATTCAACTATCTCAGTCAATCATATTAGCAAATGTACAAAAATATAGCATATCTTAATATCATCACAATTCAGAAATGTTTTCACAATCATATATTTACAAATGCATATACACATGAGACTCCACTTTCGTTGTTATTTTGTTGTGACCGAACGCCTATTACAGTCCTATATCCCTTGTAGATATCGAGCTCATTTTAGATTCTGTCCCGTACCCATTATAAATACCAGGCCCATTAATCACGAAGCTAGTGGCTCTATGTGCACATTTCTAAGCTTTAAGATCTTTTAGATTGGCCAATCCGGTCACAACACCTTTATGTTACCCCTATGTAACATATACTCAATGTATGCACTTTGTGAGAGGTATATTGAGTGTTAAGATATGTCCCAGTGAATCTAAATACCTAGGATAAAAGTTGCTACGCTAAGGTCCTTTATATCAAGTTCTTGACCAAACGTTGCTTAAACTTATACAATATGGTCAAGTAATTTAACTTGAGCAATATATCATCCATATACAATAATAGGAAGATAACTTTGCTCTCCCTGACTTCATAGTACAAGCATCTTTTTAACTTTATTTTTCATGAAGCTGATAGAGATAATAACCTCATCAACTGTAAGGTATCACCTTCCGAAGGTATAATGTAAACTATATATTGATCTGCATAACGTGATGTCAATTCCATCTGAATCCATAAATCCTTTAGGTTGTACCATATAGACCACTTTATAAAGTTCTTTTTTCAGGAAAGCAGTTTTGACAACCATCTGATGTAACTCTATATCATGACAAGCCACAATTGCCTTAATCACTCAAAATATATCCTTCGAGGATACGAGAGAAAAGCAACATTAAAGTCAACATTTCCCCTTGAGTGAACCATCAGGCAACTAAGCGAGTTCATAAACTATTGAACTTTATCCTAAAATCCTTTAGGTCTTAAAACTTCATTTACAACTATCGAGTTTTGTAGTTTTGCTACAAAATCAACTAGCTCTCAGACCTTATTATGCTTCATGACTTGCATCTAATAAGTTATTACAACCCAACACAATTCTGCTACGGGTATAGAAATAGCTTCTGTAAAAGTAATTAGATTCATATCATATCTAATATCATAGTCTTGTTCACCTAATAGACTATGATGGGATAACAGCTCATCTCACTCTGATGGATCTTTACAACTGTATTAGATCTTGTACCCCTAAGAACCATTATGTATAAAGGTATGGGTTCCTGTTTCTGTACAGGCACAGTATAAAGATTTAGATCTATCGAATCTAACTATATGAGCGGCGAGTACATAATAACTATAGTATCCATCTTGTTATTATCTGAAGGGTCAAAGGGCCCACCATCATCATAGACATCATATTCTAGAAACTTAATTGTTTGTGATTACACTATTCTGTTCCCTTCTTCTCTACAATAAGATCTATAGCCTTTAGAATGGTCAGGATATCTTAGTAAATAGCAATGAGCATAATAAGCATGCAATTTTTCTTTATAATGATTATACCATCTCGATAGGGCAGCCTCATACGTAAATGTGTGTAAGGCTGGATTTTCACATTTCTAGATAATCAGGTAGATTAGTTTTATTCTGCATTGACTTCTTCAAGTCCTTCGGGGGGTACGGTTATGCCTTTCGACAATACAGTATTTTGTTCAAGACTACCCAGTATAGTAAATCAAGTCACTATCCCAGCCGATTTTATATATCTGGCAAACGAACCTTTTCAAGTCCTGAAACACCAAATTTTCCATGATATTCTCCTCCATAGTCAGATTTGAAACTCTAGATGGATTTTTCCAATTGGTTCTCAACCTTCAATGTTTAAGCAAGAACATATAAATGTAATTTAGAATAATCATGACAAATGTTAGAATACTTTTGGAATTGTGCAATGCAATTGTATAAGGTCTATTAATATCCTTATGTATTAGACTCAATAAGTCAGAAGCATAAGTTGACCTCTATATCCTTATTAGTCAACTTACTCCTATAATAGTCAACATATGTTCCCAGATCATCATAATCTAGAATTGAGAGAATGCTTTCCTTAATCAATCTTTCAACCCTAGCTTTGGAAATGTGACTTAAACTTTTATGCCACATCATGTTTGACTTTTCATTCATCAGGGTCCTTCATTTCATAGCTTGTTCAGCAAGATACGAAGAAGCATATATCTAATTCAGGGTAAGACACATTCTATACAAACCATATGATAATAAAGTTGTACCATTACGTTTTGCATTAAACACAACTATACAACAGAAGTATTAAATACAAAATGTCAACCTTCTTTGTCCAAAATTGATCTAAAGATCACATATAAAATGTGCTGTGTAAAAACCAAAATGAACCTTGTAACACAGTTCAGTACATACATCCCCTATAGATATTACTTCCACTTCGTCATTACAGTCTCTCCTTCCCTTTATTTGACTTTATCTTGAATATAAACCCTTGCATTGTGGAAGCACTTTAATCAAATGATCCATTATATAGTCACCAAATACTTAATGTGATTATCGCAAATCAGATTTATAAATTGACAATCCAAAAAGTTATCTGATGATCACTGTCTTTCCTTCTAGGCCTTATACTGCTAGTTACTTTATGCCCCTGGGACCTTTGCCAGCATTGGATTGACCAGCATTAGCATGTGGAGAAGATTTAGTCTTTC